>VWZP01006149.1:1149826-1216664 GCA_013396995.1 Dicaeum eximium | reverse complement strand
TTTTTTTGGGGGGGGGGGAGGGGGGTGGGTTGGGAGCCGGGGATAAAGAATTCCCACGGGATGCTGGTTTTTGTGAAAATCCAGCTGGTTGTTTCGGCAGAGTGAGTTTTACCTTTGTCTCTCCTTCGCCCCTGTCCTGGGGAAGGAGGGGAGGAGAAATCGCTGTGCAGTTCCATTTCCCACCCCGCTCCCTCCCTTCGTCCCCGGCACAAAGCTTTCTTGTTTCCCAAGGAGTCGGGTCGTGGCATGAAAAATACAATGTTGTAAAACATATCTTTGAGGGGAAATTTAAAAATTGATGTCGTCCCTTCTTTTTTTTGTTTTTGTTTTGCGATAAGTGGGAGCAACAATGTTTGGAAGAGGTGGGAGCTCTGGAGCTTGGCTGGTTGCTGTGGCTGAGCCTGGGAAGGGCCCTCAGCCCCTGTCCCTTTTCTCGGGAGCATCACCTGGATGCAGCAGGGAGGGAGGCAGCACCAGAACCGTCCCTGCTGCCCAGCTGCAATAATCTCCAGAGCTCCTCTGCTGACCTGGTGCAAGGAAAAAGAGCCTGGAATCCTCTCCCTGCACAGCCCTGAGCAGCTGGGGGCAAAAGGATCTCTAAAAAGGATTCGGTTTATGAAGTTTCTTAGATGTTCTGTGCAGATGGTCTGGAGCACAGATTATTTTTGAATTTAAGAAGCTTTAGGATATGGGATTGGCTTGATGAAGGGGCTGGCCTGTGGCCTCTTGTTAGGGTGTGAAACATCCCAGCAGCTTGCAGCCAGGCTAATTGAGCTGGAGCATGAACAGTTCCATGTGCAACCTAAAACTTACATGTTTTTTCCCCACTCCAGTATACTGCTTCCTCCAGTAAGGCTTCTAATAATGTTGTAGGAGAAATAGGGTTATTTTGGGGCTTTTGTGGCCCAGGACCCACAAATATGAAAATTCCTGCCTTTGTGCTGATGTTGTTATCTGACTCTTATTTCAGGGCGTAGATTCTGCATCTGAAGTGGGGAGGAACTGGGAATTCCAATGGTTAAGACTCAAATCTTGCAGATGGCCTGGATCTTGCCACGGGTTTGGTAAAGACCAGGGGCTGGAGCAGCATTTATCCATGGGCTGTGCTTGGCTCTAAGTTTCAATGTGGGCAGGAGATATTTGTTCATGGGTCCTGCTGACTTTCAGTCCGTGAAGGTGAAGATTAGATGGGATATTGGGAAGGAATTCCTCGCTGTGAGGGTGGGGAGGGTGCCCAGAGAGGCTGTGGCTGCCCCCAGATCCCTGGCAGTGTCCAAGGCCAGGTTGGATGACATTGGAGCAGCCTGGGGTAGTGGAAGTTGTCCCTGCCCATGGCTGTGTGGACTTTAAAGTCCCTTCTGACCAGAGGGACAATCCTGGCACATGATGTCACTTTTGCAGCCTCCTGGCAGCATCCATTTGAACCCCTTGTCCTGGGGCCAAGGACCTGGCTTGGAGAAAACTGCTCTGGGTGTGGGAGGGCTGTGCTGTCCCTTGGGAGCCTCTGCCAGAGCCTGGGATGCTTTGGCCTGCTCTGTGTGTTGGATAAAACAAGTGCTCTCCCAGGAACAAAGTCCTGCCTGGCTGTGCCGAGGAGACAGTCACTGGGGGCAAATTCCTGAGCATGCTGCACCTTTGCAAAGGGCATGTAGGAGAGGGACTGGACAACCTCGAGGGCCCTCAGCCACATCTGGGCTCTCAGGAGGGCTCGCATGAGCAAGCCTGTCACTGGTGATGAGCTGCTGTCATTAATCCAAATCACTTCATCCCTGCTGCACTCCTTTGTCTCTCTGCTCAATCCCCGCTCTTTGGGACTGAGGGGGCTCCTCCTGGGTATTCCCATCCTCCTTTCCCTGCTCCTACAGTTCCAGGCAGGCAGTGATTGTCCCCAGCGTGCCCACGGTGCTGCTCCCTCTATTAGCTGGAACAGCCAGCCAGCCTTGGAGTGGTCTGGAGCAGCAAAGTGCCTCTCGCTGGAAGTTAAGTGAGCTTTGTGTGAAAGCAGCAAGGACACTTCCTCTTGATTTGGACCAGGCAAGAAATGGCCTGAGAGGCTTTGCAGCTCTGGTTCATCAGTGTGAAGGTTTTTTTGTGGGTTTTCCTGCGGTTCTTGTATTTTTTTTACCCTTCTTCTGAAGCATCCCTTTTTTCCCCTCTGTTTTTAAGGGGTAGTGTTCTAGTTACCACAGACCACAGGCCTGAACAAAATAGCCTTGCTCTTTTTTTTTTTTTTTTTTTCTTTAGTGTTTCAAACTCCCAGCCTGGAGCTTAGGGGCAGCTGGAGGCAGGGAGATGGGATAAAATCCCAGATGCACACACAGCCAGGATCCTGGGCTTGGAGCAGTGTGTGCTGAGTGTTTACCAAGGGAGATGGAGTTAAATACCTCACCCATCTCGTTTGGCAGGGCTTTAAAATGTACCTTGGTGGCTGATTGGGAAGAGCTGGTGGTTCTGAGGCTGTGACTTGCTCTTGAGGCTGATGCTGGATCCTTTATCGCTGTTGTGGGGGGACATCCTGGGGCTGTACCCTGCTGCAAAAAGGGGATCCTTGCCTTGAAAGCTGCAGCTGGATGTGGCAAGGAGGGAGGTGCTGAGGCAGCCCCTCCCAGCACGCACCTTTTCCCCCCTTTAATCCCATTTCACACACATCTTG
Organism: Dicaeum eximium; assembly: GCA_013396995.1. Lineage (NCBI taxonomy): Eukaryota > Metazoa > Chordata > Aves > Passeriformes > Dicaeidae > Dicaeum > Dicaeum eximium. The sequence continues at coordinate 1,214,011 of VWZP01006149.1, read as the reverse complement.
TCCTCTCCTTTCCCTTCAAACCCCCCTGAACCAAGCAGAGCTCGTGTGCCCGGAGCGGGCGGGACCCCCAGGGTCTGTGGGGCAGCACCTCAGACCCACTCAGGGATGGTGTGGGGGAGCTTCAGGAGGCTGGACACTTCTCCTGCATGGTTTGGATGGCAGTGCCTGGAAGCCCAGCCAGGCTGCTCTCTGCCCTGGGTCAGAGGGAGGCCGTCTCCTTCCAGGCAGGGCACAAGAAGAAAGGGTCTGGCATCCCATTCCCAAGCAGGCTGGGAGTCAGGCCTTCAGCATCCTTACATCTGCCACTTTGTCCCTTCCTGTATATTTTCTAAGAGCCTGGAGAGAGGCTCCTGTCTTGTGAGACCAGACTGTGTGTGTCACTTTGCTGCGTTCAGTTTTCCACTTCCTCCTAAAGCAAGAATTCCCACCCTTCTTCCCCCCCTTCATTTTTTCCTCCCTTTTTTTCTCCTTTTAGCCAAGCTCTGTTGCTGTTGGCTGCTTTTCCACCTTTTCATCCCATGTTAGCATCATCTGCTCCCCAGCTTTGCTGTGCTGCTTCCATGTGTTGGTGCAGCCCAGGAGCCTCTTGGCTTGGTCTCCATGCCCCATCCCAGCCTTCCTCCTGGCTCAGGAGCTGCTGTTCCAGCTGAAGAGAGGTTCTGGGATGGAAAAATGGTTGCTATGATGCCTATGGTGATTAACAACCAGTGCTGGAGGCTCTGTAGAACCAGTGCTGCCCCACTTAACAAGAAAGAAATTGGGAATTTCTACTTCTCTCTCCCCAAAAAATGAAGCTGCCCTCGCCATAGAGGGGTGGGTAGCAGTGACTGATGCAGCAGGGAATGGGGACTCTCTTCCCAAAGCTCCCAGAGTGTTATTTTACAATCCCATGGATGCAGAAGTTGAGTTGGATGCTTTACTTGGCTTTTCCTTGGAGATGCCACAGTTGTGCTGAAAGGTTTGTGTGCTAATTATGCAGAGCTGGGGGGTTTTTGGGATTATCTGGTGTCAGAGGCTTGGAAAACTGCTGGCATTTCCAACCCAGGCACAGCCTTCCTGCAAGGACTGGGAAGTTTAAAGATGGTATTTCCTTCTGGGCCTGGGTTTTTGGTTAAACAATGTCTTAATGTGATTTTGCAGCTAATGTTTGTTTCCTGTGAGAAAGCAAATGTCTGGAAGCACCAACCAAAATACTTCCAGTCCTGTCCTTGTTTTAAAATGGAAGTGAGGGAAACTTTTGAGTATTAGTAGTTGTCAGTAAGGAACAGCTCCAGCTTTTTTCCTGGAAGAAGAAAGGTTTGAGTGCTCCAGCTGGGAAGTGCAGAGCTTTGTGGGGAGAAAACATCCCTGTCTCCAACCTCAGCTTTGATTTTGGGGTGAAGGAAGAAGAAAGAGGATTTTCCGTGCTCTTTTCTCTCATGCTGTCTCAGGTGGGTCATGAAAGGTGCCAGCAGCTGTGCCCCTTATTCCCTGTGGGCATCCATGTTCCCCCTCCCGTGTGCATACCAATATCCCAGCCTCTATTTATTTAACAGGGAAATTTTATTTCCTTTCGCTGCAGGGAATAGAACACANACCTAAAAAAAAAAAAAAAAAAAAAAAAAAAAAAAAGGGGGGGGGGGGCAAATTTTTTCACTGGGAACAAATCTCATTTTCAAGAGTCCTGACAAAATGAGCCATAAAATTACAATATTTCAAAGTGCTTTGTAATTCTAGCGCGGATGGCTCTTCATCATGGAATCTGAAAGCACAGAAAATATAAAACTCATTAGATTAAAATAAACCACCTACTGCACGGGAGAAAAGCTTATTTATCAATATCAATTTACTTCTGATTACCCTGTTCTGCAATTTGTTATTTTTGGGAATTATGATTTGGGTATGGCTCATGCCAATATGGGGGTGGGAATAAAAAAAAAATCAGAATTAACTTGTAATTTTTTCCTTTTGAATCCTACTTATTGTAAAGCCCTGGCCAAGAGGCAGTAATGAGAAGAAAAGGTGCATTTCTGGCAGTGCTTTTTTTAAGGAGCAGAGGGATGGGGAAGCTGGGAAAGCAGGGGAGGCAGGCCTTTTTTTTGTGTGAGGGGTGGTGTTAAGCCACGTGCTTGGCCAAAGGGGATCCCAGGGGTGGTTTTTTGGTGGTGTCCCTTGTTGGGCCATCTCCTGGCTGCTCTTCCAAGGTGGCCACAGAGATGGAGGAAGGCTGGGAGAGAGAGAGGGCATCCTGGTGACACCTCAGGGACTTCCACCCCGCCTCCCACATCACATCCTGTATGGGGGGGACAGTGCTGTCCCTTTTTTGGGCACACCACTGGTGTTTCATTGCAGAAAAAGGGTGTTTTTTGGGAAGGCACACCCCATTCCCTCCTGTGGCAGCCGTTCCGGAGGAGCTTTGATTTACTCTTGGATTTGTCCCTCGCGCCCCTGGAGCAGCGCAGAGCTCGGAGCTGCACCTTGTGAGGCTCGAGTGCTGTCTGGGGAAGGGAAGGCCAGGCAGAGGGGACAGGGGTCCTGGGGATGAGTGGGGATGGCAGCTGGGGCAGCTGTGCCAGCTGGGCTGCAGAGGTGATGGCGCATTCTGTGTTCCACACCCCAAAAATGAGCCAGTGCGGGTGCAGAGCCTGGCAGGGTGAGCTGCCTCCCTGCTGGGACACCCCCAGAGCAGCCCCTGGCCCGGGCTGGAGCACTGGGGATGTGCCATGGAGGTGTGAGGTGCCAAGGGCTGCAGCAGGAGGGATTTGCCACGTTCAGGGATGCAGCAGTGCTGTTGAGGCAGGGAAAAGCCACTTCCCGGGCATGGGGAGGAGGAGGAGGCATTTGGAGGAAGCAGGCTGAAAGACCTCTGCTGGACCTGAGCTGATTGCTAAACTTTAAAGCCCCGGAATTGTTTGTGCTGTGGTGTTTCCTCAGCTTCCCGTTTGTGCAGCTCCACGTACCTCGGGAGCAGCTGATGGGGAAACCTCTGGTTTAACTCGGTGCTTTGGCAGCCAGGAGGAGTCAGCACCTGAGCTCCCAGGGATGCCCTGCCCACAGACATTGTCATGCTGGGAACTGCACCCAGTGCTTCCTCCAGAGAGCCTCTTTCAGGCACAAGGTGCCATTTAATCTGCTCTCAGTCACAGTTTCTGAAGTTCTCCCCAGAGACTTCTCGATCCCGTTCCTTAAATTTGCAGTGTTTGAGTGAACCATCTCGAAGAACCAGTGAAGAGCTGCAATATTAATGAAGACAGAGCAAATCAAAATGACATTTCAGGCAATTACTGACATAATGAAGTGACTGACTTGGAATATCCAACATTTAGATTTATCATGACACTTGAAAGGGGATGCTGTCAGCTGCCTTTATTTCTACATCACCTAAATTGTTTCTCCACTGCCCTGTTGCTTTTTAAAACACGGGCTGTGAAGCTGGAAAATAATGTTCATGCTCACTTGAGCTGATAGTGGTGCTGTTTGAGAAGAAAGTTAGTGTTTTCCTCAGTGGCATTTTGGCACTGCAAAAGGCAGAGGAACTGATTTCCATCTCATCCTCTCTGGCTGCAGCACCAGGAGCTGGGGCTCTGCATTGAGTGCTGGGTGCAGGGGTCTGGAACAACCCTGTCTCAATGTCTGAGATTTCCTCCTCCCCAAAACCTATTAAAGCAGGGGGGGAAATTGAGATGCTTGGTGGTTTTTCTTAATCACAAGAATCTATTTTGCTTTTGTTGGCCAAATGTAAGGATTTAAAGGGCTTGTTGGGATGCCTGGCTCCTGGGAAAGTGGCCATTTTTGTTTAGAAACTGGGCTTTTAAATGTTCTGCTGACACTGGGCAGAAGTCAGAAGCTTGTTGTGGGGTGGAAGTTTAAGCTTTCCTGCCCTGGCTGTGTTTTCTGGGGCAATGCACATGATTACACCTGAATGTCTTCTCAGGCTTGCACTGAAACACCTGAAGATGCACAAAATACACCACAGCACCGTTTCTCTTGTCTAGGCACAGACCTCTTCATCCCAGAGACTCCCCGTAGCAAAATAGCAGGAGAAATTAGAATTTCAGGCCCTTTCTGCGGTGACAGAGTTGTTACGAGCTGTCTTCTCTGACACATCCATCAGTAAAAATAAAATAGGTGCAGCTATTGCTGTGGAGCTCCTTCAGGAGCATCCGTGAGGATTCCCATGAATCTCTAAGAGGGGGCAGAGCCCTCCACCCTTAGCTGGGTTGGGATAAGTCTGCCCACTGCTGTGGGTGAGCAGGATGCTGAGGAAACCTCTGGGGCTTTCCTTGTGCCTTCATGCTCTGTGTAATACACGTGGTTTCCATTTGCCTCCGGGGTGGAATGTTTTAAAATCCTCCTGTGTGTATTTCCTTGCAAAGGGGCACTTGGCTGAGGTTTTCTGGGGCTGGTTTGGGAAAAGCTTTGGGTTTGGTGGTCTGAGCACCACCAAAGAGGATGTGGCTGTGCTGGTAGCTCCCTGGTGCTGTTTTATTCTGGGTGAGGAGCCATGTGCTGTGTTGAAAATTTGGGAGGCAGAGAGGGATGAGGGCACACCTGGCAGCCTCCCTGCTTCCCGTGCTCCTGCAGTGCATGGTGGTGTGAGAGGTTCGAGGGGCTCTGCTGCCAAATCCTGGTGCCTCTCCAGTGATTCTGGGTCAAGCTTCCCACGCAGCCCTGCCCAATCATCTCAAATCCGGGTGCTGACAGCTCGCTGCCCTGGCACTCCTGGGTCACAGCAGCTCCTCCTTTGCTCCTGTGCTGGAGCTGCTCCTCCCAGCTGGGGCTGCTCCTCTCCTGGCCACAGGCCACCGTGGCTCCTACCCTCACCAGAGAGGAGCTCTGGGAAGCAGAAAGGGGAAAATGGAGCACCTCCACCAGGTGAACCCCGGTTTCCATGGCCAAGAGGACATTTGAACCAGAGCATTGATGTCGTGAGGGTTCCCCGTGGCACTGGGAAGCCAAGGCACAGCCTGGGGCAGGGCTGCACCCCGAGCCTGATTTAGGGGACAAGGCCATGTCTGCCAGGTGCTGGACTTGACGCTGCCTCTCTCTTTGACAGGAACCATGAAGCATCACGTGGCTGCTGCCGGCAGGTTCCTGCCCCTCCTCTTGCTCCTGGAGCTGGTCTCTCCAGGTAGGTCTGTCTCTGCTCTCTCCCTGCTTGGGGCTCGTGTTTGCAAGGAATAGAGGTGGGAATTGTTGTGCTTGTGGTCTCCTGATGAATGAGCAAAGCTGCACTGTGGGGGTGAGCAAGTCTCCTGTCTCCATCCCACAAAATCGTGGGGACCTGCACATCATGCTCCCACTTTTCTTGCAGTCCTTACTGACTGCACACGTGGCATTAGATGGCCCTTCTTGGGAGAGAGTAGGGGGGACTGGGAAAAGCCTTGGAGAAGGATGGATGTGCTGGTGAACCCAGCAGTTGTAGATGTTCCTGGTGTTATCTTGCTGAAAAGCTCTTGGTAACTTCCAGATGTGGATTTACCAAGGCAGAGCTGGTGCTGGACCTGGCATGAGGTCAGTTTACGTAAATAAAACCAAAAGGAAACTGGGGGAGGTATCACAGGCAGGGATGTAAACCAGAAGCTCGTTAGCTGTGTGGCAGCAGAATGTTGCTGGCAAGGCTCTCCCTCTGCTTTCAGCAGCAAAATCATGGCCTGAGCTTTAATATATGCTGGGGGGGGAGAGGAAAATAACTCCTGTCCAAGCTGCAAAACCTCTTTTCTAATTCCAGATGGGGAGAAAGGCAGGGCTGTGGGCCAGAAGATCCTCCACAGGCAGCTCTTTGCACTGATGCTCTGGGTCTTTCCTGGCACGGGGGCTTCTGGCAGGGAGCTGGTGGGACAATGGCCTTTTGGTGTACAAAATGTGCCTTTTGGGACAGGCTTTGGCACATCACAAGGTGCATGGGAGCTGTAAATGTACAGCAAAGCCCCGTGAAAATTGGGATTGTCACACGCCTGGCCTGCCCCCCTGGGTGCTGGTGTGAGGAGAGGGTGCCCGTGTGGCTCCTGCTGATAAACAATAGCCAGTGTGTGGCCATTTGATAGCACTGTGCCCTTTGGAATAAAGGCTCTTTTCCCCTCCTGAAGCCTGGAGATGGCTCTCCCAGATTGGCAGCCTGATTAAGCAGTCAGTGGATGACATTAGCTGTGAGTGACAGGCGCAGTCAATCTCCCTCCGGTGTCGTGTTGGATCAAGGAGAGCCTCACTGGGTAACTGCGCTGGCACTCCCTGCAAAGGGCACAAATAAGGAGAAAAGACAATCCAGCAAGTCCTTTACCTCCCCTACAGGTCACCTGCCAGTCTGTCCCCTTGGAAGTGGGATGTGGGGTCTGCCTGCCCAGCTGGGGACTTGCTCCTTCCTTGCAGTGGCAAACTGCAAAGCCTTGGACAGGCAGCACATGGAGAGGGATTTGGAGGCTTTGCAGCTCAGCAGTGCTCCAGCCCTTCTCTCCTAAACCCTGCCCAAGGCTTGGGTTGCCATCTCTGTGATAAGCAAGTGCTGGCACAGCTGCTGTGCCTGGGATAGGGATAAGCACATCGATGCCCTGCCACACACCCTGGGCACTGCAGGTGATGGAGCAACTCTTCCCAGAAGGTTTGCAGAGCTCCTGGTGAAGCCACAAGCTGGGATGAAATGGCCAAGTGGAGCCTGAGTGGGCTTGGAGTGTTTGGAAGAGGATGGTTCAGCTCTGGCATGGCAGTGGAGTGTCTCTGCTCCTGCCTGGCTCTGCTGCAGGAGATGAGCAGAGACTTCCATCACCCAAGGTCTCCCTGGAGCCTTCTCTTCTCCAGGGTGAACACCCCCAGCTTTCCCAGCCTGGCCCCAGAACAGAGGGGCCCCAAATCTCTCAGTATCTTCATGGCCTCCTCTGGGGTCTCTCCAGCAGGTCCATGTCCTTCCTGTGCTGGGGGGGCCCTGTCTTGTGTTGGGGGTTACAGGGATGGCATCACTGGGTGGTGGTGGTGATCTCCCAGAAGGAGACTCCAGCCTTTACCCTGGGATTTGCAGCCCAAAGCCTCCAGACCCTCCCTCAGCATTTCCCAGCTCCCAGGTGCTGGTCTCCTCGTTTGGAAGCCTCCCAGCACCTGCTGCAGCTGGATTTGGGAAGTGCAACTTATTTTTAACGTGGTGATGATATTAAGAAATGTATTTTGAAACAGAAAGGTTTTGCAGAAGCGAGTCCTGTGTGCCAAGGGCTGCTGGGGGTGTTTTAGCCTCATTTGCCCCTCCTGGAGCCTGCTGGCCCCAGCGTGGCAGCCAGTGACAAGTGTGCTGCCAAGCCTCCGGAGATGCTCTTAGCTCTCAAATAACCCATTTTTCAGGTTCCTTTTTATTTTCTTTCCAGGTACTTAACTCCAGAGGCTGGGATTTAAATGTGCCTTTGCAAGAGTGCTGCCTCCAGTGCTTTCCCATTTCTCAGGGTGTTTAACCAACCTGGTGCCTCAGGAAAGAGGGCAGCACTGAAAAATCCCTGTCTTGATACAGAGGGAGCCCTGGGGGAGCTGAGGCTGCTCCCCCTCCCTGGGCCCACGTCCCCAGGAGCTGGTTTGTTGGGATGCACATCTGGGACCTGTGTTTGAAAGGTCTCAGGAGCATCTCCTTCCTTTGAGAGCTTGGCAGGCAAAGAGGATGCTGGAGCTTGGTCTGTTCTCGTTTCCTGAGGTGGGATGCTGAACACGCTCTGCCCAACCTTCCAGGGAAATCATTGTGTGCCTCTTTCCCCGCAGCCCAGGAACAGTAGCTCTTTCCTGGCTGACTCTTTCCCGGCTCAGGCTGCCTTTGTCACTCTCCTACGTGCTCTGCACTTGACTCTGTCCCCTAATGAGGCTGCGGGCCAGGGGCAGGCGCGGAGCTCGCGGCGCCGCGAACACGGGAGTGGAAAGGAGCGAGCCTGGTTATTAAAGGTGAAAGGAGGCAATTAGAGGGAAAGGCAGGTGGGAGACGGGAGAGGGAAGGAGCACGGGGGTTTGCTGGGGTGGCTGACAAGCCGAAAGGCTCTCAGCTGTGGGAACAAAGCAAAGGTATTAATTATGGGCTAAACCAATAATTGATGCTCCTGGTCCCTGTGCTGTCGGCTTTCCCTCTCCCCTCTGCCTTTTGGAGAATACCAAATCCAGAAAGGCTGGTGGAGAGAAGTGGCTGCCCTGGCAGCTTTTATGGGGGACTTCACGGGGCTTCCTGTCCTCCTGCTAGCTCACATCTTGGGGCTTACCCAGGCCAGCATGGGCCTGGTGCCCTGTGAGCATTCCTGAGCCTTTCCCAGCCTTGCTGGCCCATGCCAGGGAAATAACTCCTTGTTTTTGTCCTCTTCCCAGGTCAGGGCAATCGCCTGCCATACTTCATCAACTACTTCTTTGACACCTACCTGCTGATCAACGAGGACACACCTGTGGGTAAGTGGGATGGGCCCGTGGGCACGGGCTGCCACCACACCACGGAAAAGTTGGGAAAAGGAATTGTTTTTCTTTTGATTGACAGATGGAGCTTTTCTTTCTTTATTTAGCCAGGGATCGGTTTTTAGTAAATGCAGAAATCGACCCGATCATTCTCAGCACCTTCCCAGGCTCTGAGCCCATTAAACTTGTGGTCTTCAATCAGGGCTCCTGACTGGCTTTTAATGTGGGAGGAATCGATTGGAGGCTGGGAAGGAGCCCGTGGAGGTCCCTTCTCCCACCTCCAGCCGTGCAGCCCGAGCAGCACCTTCCCTAAAGAAGGGCTCTCACTGCGCCCACATCATTATCAGAGCTGCTGAGGGCTGGAAGAGTCTGGAGAGATCTCCAGTGGCTGCTCAGCTGAGCCTTCTGTCCCTTCAAGGGTCCCCTTGGTCAGGCATTTGCAGCCCTGTGGGATTTGGAGTGGTGTCTGAGCAAGCAGGCAGGATGTGGAGTCTTGGTTTGGGTGGATGGTGGAGGCTCCTGCGTGGTAGCTGAGCTCTGCACAGAGTTCACCCTCGGGAGAAGCCCTGGGAAAGGGAGCAGGAGTTGAGAGCTGGCTGGGAACAGCTTAATGGAAATGCTTCCTCACGGAGCACCTTGCTCTCCAAGTACTTGAGCTTGAAGTACTTTATGGGAATTGGACTGAACTTCTATTTTGTCAGAAAGTAGGGACATTTCCTACAGCCTGCTTTCCAGTGAGACATCATGCCAGTCAAATTGTTCTTGGAATTACTTTGGCAGTTGAACTTCATTTTTTAAAACTTTGTAATACACTGTATGTGTGTATATATATATATATATATATAATTGACTCTTAAGAATATGGCCACCTTGAGATTTTGTTTCCAGATGTACCTGAGGGAAATGTCAGCCTGGGAAGTGTTGACACACACAGTTGTTTCTATGTTTCCTGCTGTTGGTAGGTGTTTGCTGAGTTAAGGTTTATTAATTAAAAAAAAAAAAAAGTAGCATCTGGAAACACCTTTCCAAGATCCTGAGTGTGAGGAGCAGAACAGTGTGTGGTGCCTGTTTTCTGGGGAAAAAAAGTGATTTTTTTGAGGTCTGAGTGCCCATCCCCATGACATCCCTCCCTACAGCATCCCCTCCCTCCAAACCCAGCAGCTCCCTGCCTGCTGCCTGCCATGCCGAAAGGGATCTTAAGCAACAATTAAGAGATCATTCCCCCTCTAATCACTTACAAGAGTAAATTAGTCTTGTCAGGAGCTATTAAGACAGAGAGCTCGGAATTCATTAGGCGAGATTGGGCCAAGGGAGCTGCTGGCGCTGCCGCCAGTCCAGGCTGATTAATTTCTCCCAAAACATCATCAATGCCCATCTGTTTCATTTAGGTCTGGGGAGAGCAATTTTCAGGTGGACTGACCCTGTAGTCAGTTATTTCACCCAGAAGTAATGGAAACACACACACACGTGCAGAGGGGGTTGGAGGTGGGAGCTCCAGGAAGGCACCGGGGAGGGAATTGTCGGAGAAGGAGGGAGATGCCTGGAGACGAGGATGAGGGATGGTGGTTGGTGGGACTGTGGTGGCATGGGCAAGACAGGGCCCCAGGAGAGCCTGTGCCAGCTGCCAGCAGCTCTATGCCCTGTGTTGTACTTGGAAAATGGGAGCACTGACTGGAGAAGTCAGTACCGGGATAAGAGCGTGCAGGAGAGGGACTGTCCATCTCTATCCTGCTGCTGTTTGCCTTAAGCAAAATCATTCTGAGGGTCATTTTGCTTAATCCCAGACCTTTTGGAGGGCTGTGGACGCCAGGTGAGCGGCTGGAGGGCCCTGGCGAGGCGTGACGTGAGCTGGGATGGTGGCATTGCTGCCAGGGGGGTTACTGCAGCCCTGGATTTGTCAGCAGCTGGGAATGGGCAGGCAGCACTCCAGGCTCCTCTTGGTCGGGGTCCCTGCTGCTGCCAAAGGAGCGTCTTCTTAGCATAATGTAATGACTGGAGTCTAATTGCCCAGCAAATGGATTTGCTGTGAGCAGGACAGGAATGGGAAAATGAAGATGATCCATCATGTCAGGTCTGTAAGTAGCCTTATAACCACCTAGCTTGGATTCACCCAGGTTTCTCTGAAAGCTTTCATGCCTCAACGCCTTGCAAAATGCGTGACAAAAGAGGCCGTCCAGACGAGTGTAATTCCACTTCCCCTCCATCCTAGCGATAACATTTTAGCGTCACTGGAATAATGTTGTCTTAAAAGAGTGGGAAACGCTTCATCCACTGCACTTGAGGTGATAACTGCACTTGGCCTCGCCCTCAGGCTGTGTGGGGTCAGGGGTACGGTCACCCAGGTGGGGACAGTGTGTCCCCTCGTGCTCATCAGTCCTTGGTGATTCGTGCCTTGCTTGAACCAGCAGAGGGACTTACTCTGGATCTGAGGTCAGGGTGCATGGGGCTGTGAGCACTTGGTGGGAGGTGCCCCTGCATATGGCAGGGTGGTTGTACCAAAATGATCTTTGGGATCCCTTCCCACCCAAACCCTTCCATGACTCCGTGAAGCACTGGTGTCCCCTGTAAAGCCTGAGCAGTGCATGGCACAGGGAAACTCACTGGGATGGCCATTCCCTGGGCAGTGTGGGTGTGAGGACATGCTGGGATGGCTCCAGGTGGGGAGGCTGGGCTCTCACAGGACTTTTGCTGAGGCTCCCTGCTGTTTGATCCCATTACTTACTCCTGCAATGTAGGAATGTCTACAGCTGGAGCTCTCGGCTCTCCACCCCACCAGCTCACTGGGGCGCCTGCTGCCACTGGTGAGATGCTCAGCCCCAGGTGCCCCAGATTTGGCTGCCTCAGCACCTCCTCCCACACATTCCCCTGGGACAGCGCAGGGCCACGGAGAAGCCCCAAGTCAGCAAATCCCAGGGTTGGGAGCAGTGCGGAGTGACAGCCCCGGGCAGTGCCAGCTCAGCGCCGTGTCCACTGACCCAGGCTGCCCAGAACCCCTTTTCCTTCCCTCTGGCTCCGTGGCTCTCCCAGGAGGGCCTGGGCTGTGCTCTCCATCCCAGGGTCTGCCATGCTCAGAGGGTGAGGCGGATGGATGGATGGCTGGCTGACAGGGAATTTCATGGGTTTCTCTGCCCTCTTTCTGCTCTGTGCAGCTTTTGCTGAGCTGGCAAATGCTGTGACTGGGGATATTTCTCTACTAAATCTGAATAGGCAGAGCTGAACCTTGCTCTTTGTAAGGCCTACTTCAGAATGGGGTGTAGCAGGCACTGCCCATGGAGTTGTGGCTCTCACTGTGCCCCTGGGGCTGCTGCAGCCTAAGAGGAGCCAGGGACAGTGGAGTGCCACTGAGGAGAGGATGTACTTTGCTGGCCAGTGGCTATTAAAGGGTTTAGGTTGGTGTGGTCGTGCTGCTGGGACACAATTATTTCACAAGAAAACTAAAGAGGAATGTGGTATTTCACAGGCAGGGTGCTCTGTGGTAACTCCTCACATGGATCTGAGGCAGCACATCTCTCTGATATTTGTGGATGATTTGATTTAATTCTCTGTCCTACACAAGGACCAGACCAGTGGGCTTTTCTTCTCCAGGCAGGAAAGGCTTCCATCCTCCACACTCTGCATCTGTCCTTTCCAAGGCAATCATCTCTTCCAACCCTGCCTCGTGCTCTGGTCCTGGACAAGGAGATGCTTTGGCACCCAGGAAAGGTCCCTGGGGGTGCTGGGCCCCTCAAGCTGCTGCTGAAGATATGGTTATCAGTGTGGGATAAAAACCTGCTTGATCCCACAGCTGTTGGCGTCTGCCAGCCACCGCTGCCGTGCCCGGGCTCCTCCAGATGCATCACTGGAAGGAAAAAGACAAAAAAAAAGGCTGTCTCTCTGATCCCTGCATGCTTCTGGACTGATTGAATCGTTTCAGAGCTGGGATATCCATGCACGAGGCTTGGGGCCAGCTTTGGGTGGAAACTGTGGTCATCTGAGCACGGCAGGGCCACCAGAGCCTTTTCCCTTTGGTCCCTCCACATCTCCCCTCACGCGCAGGAGTACCTGCTCTTGGCTCCCTCTTGCTCAAAATCAGGTGTTAAAGCTAAAGAGACACTTATAAATTAACCTCGGTGCAGCACTGGGTTAAAAGTCATAGTGGCAAAACCAGAAAGTAGCCTAGAGGTGCACTGTTAAGGAGTGCTAATTGGTTAACGAGGAGGCGGGGCTCAGGATGGATTCAAAGTTTGGGATTAACGCCTGAGTCCTTGCCAGGAGTCCCTGCCCGGCAGCCAGGAGAGCTGTAGGGGAGAACTATCCCTGTGTTTGTGTGTGTTTGCTGGCACAGCTCCAGAAAAGCTCCTGCCCAGTCAGGAAGGGAAGGCAGCGTGCCCTTAGGGGGAAGGTGGGAGCTCAAAGCCAGGAGACAGCAATGCTCCAGGTTTAGATCTATTTGTTAGGGTTGTTTTCCTTCTACTCTGCAAAGCTGGGTTTCAGCTAGACCAGCATCTAGGGCTAGCTGTGATGGTAGGTTTGCAGGATGAGGTGATCTATAGGAGTCACGATGGTGGTGTGTCGGGGTTTTATGTTTTTCTTTCTTTTCTTCTGGATCCTGACAAATGTGTGGGAACCCAACCCCCAGGGCCCTTGGGGGGAGTTCCCACTACCGAGTTCTCTTCCTCTTTCTGGGGTGAAGAACGAGCCAGAACTTTCTCTCTTTTGGTCTTCAAGGTCTTGTTTATTCTTAAGGTTCAGCATGTGAGAGGCAAGGCACAAAATGGACCAAGAGGGGCAAAGTGGACAAAATGTCTCCAAACCAAAGTATTTTAAAGCTATTCTACCCAATTACATTCTAACACATACTTTGTTTTTACTTCTCTACCAGTAACTCCTACTAATCTATACACATAACTTCCACATTACTACTCACACTAATCAATAACATTCTATCACCAGTGCTACAGAAAATGGAGCTGAAGAGGGACAAGAAGGAAGAAGGGACAACACCCAAATTCCACCATCTTGTGTCCTATTCACTCTCATATTAAAATCCTAAAATCCTAATGCCTACACTCTGTGACACACTACTACTACCACCACACACCACCACCTGTGTGCTCTAACTCATCCCAAAGATTTGGCATTTTTTCCGAGGACAAAGGTTAAAAGCAGTGTTCTGCTGAGGGTCAGAATCCCCCAAAACAGGCATAGAAACACCCTCTGTGCCCTAGACTCCAACAGTGGTGCCCTATTCCTGGAAGTGTCCAAGGCCAGGCTGGGCAGGGCTTGGAGCCACGTGGGCCAGTGGAAGGTGTCCCTGGCCATGGGAGGGGGTTGGAAGGAGATGGTTTCAGGGGTCCCTTCCCCCCCAAACCATTCTGTGAGAGGACAAGGGAGGCTGCCCATCCCTCTGTCTGTGATAATCTTCAGCTGCTGGTGGAACCAGGCTGCTGCATGGGAATAATCCCCAGCTGGGAGGGCAAACACAGGGTGTGAGACAAGTGGGCAAGTGCATGGTGGCACTTGGTCTGTGGCTGCTTGCAGATCTTGGGGACCAGGTGTGTTGGCACTGACACAGGAGCTTGTGGTTCATAACAGTAAAAATCCCCCCCAGAGCTGCTTTTGTTGTTTATCTGACAGAAATAATGTGGGTTGGCAAGTGCCAGGGGACCCTGAACTCCTTGGTTTGCTTGCTGGGTGGGCTGCCCAGGAAAGAAACACCTTTGGGGTGCCTGTGTGCAGCAGGCAGAACTGATCTGGCCTTTTAGGAAAGGTAATTCCAGGGGAATATGCCAGGCTCTGGCTGCGAGGGAGATTGCCTGGTTTTGAACCTGCCTCACAAGCTTTGATGTGGCTGTTGCTGAGATTCTCCTTCACAAAGAGAGGCTGTGGCCACCTCACCTTCCTCTTCAGTGTTTATCTATCACCCAACCGCTGTTTACTGCCTAAAATTGAATTTTCAGGGTTCTTGAGTGCTCTTCAGAGGAGCAGCCTGGTTTCTGAGTGTGCTGACGACCCTAATGAACAGCAATATTTGAGGAGAACTTAAGAAGGGGATCTCAGCTCTCCCAACTCAAGCCCTTTTTCTGTCATTTGAAGGCCCATTGATGAAATTACTTGTTGAGCTGCAGAAAGCACAGCATCTTTAATGAAAACTTAAGGCTAGAAAATTAGTTATTCCCAACATCAGGAAACTTAAGGTTTAAAAAAAAGGCCCCACTCCCACCCAAACCCTTAACCCTGCGTCATTAAATTAATCACTTCATCAATCACTTAAACTTTCATATCTGCTTTGCTAATAGGCAGTAACATTAATGCTTATGTTCAAGAAGGGGAAGAGGGAGAAGGAAGAAAGTATATTTGCAATATGGACTCATTAACATGCCAGGCTAACCTTGCTCCTGGCAAGCACCTCATCAAACCATCCAGGGGTTTGATCTTGCCACCCTTTGAGCCCTGGCACGGGGGCCAAGCCCTTTCCAGGGAGAGGGAGAAAGATGTGGGAGTTTGGTAATGAGGGCTGGGCTGATTTTTTTATGTCTGGGATGGCTTTAGCAGCATTAATTATCTGTACAGGGCTGTCTGTAGGAGCTTCATTTGGGCTGGCTTCTCACTGGCTGCGCCCTGTTCCTTGTCACTGTGGAATGCCCTGGCTTGGATGTCAGCACTGTCCCAGCTCAGGTAAATTGGACCTTCCAGGCTGATTGGAGGCATTAACATGGCTGGCAAAACTGATAAAGAGCAGGGATAATAATGTGAGTCAGCCTTAACAAAGAAAAAAAAACACAGGAAGGGGGGGAAAAGCAGATATGTATGGATATGTAAATATTCATGAGGGTATATTCAAGTTAGGAGACATATATGTATATATATGTATCTTTGTGGAGATATTCATGTTCTAGGGGAATATTATCAGCCAAGGGTATTTCCCTGTGCTGGAGGGAAATACTTGCACTTGCATGCACTCATAATTTTGTTTTTGGTGGGGAAGGTGAGCTGTGATTTCGCTATCAGAATAAAAAAAAAAAAGCTCTGGTTGCAAACAGTGATGAACATGCTTGTGTGTTTTGCCAGATCAGAAACTTGATGTATTTGGGTCCTGTGAGCTTAAAAAGGAAGGAAAAAAACCCTAACTCCTTTACCCCCTGCTTCTAATGTTGGCATGTCTGAGATCTCTGCAATCTGGATCTGCTCCATCCCTGGAAGTGTTCAAGACCAGGATGGATGGGGCTTGGAGCAACCTGGGGTAGTGGAAGGTGTCCATGTCCATGACAGGGGGTGGAACAAGACAGTCTTCAAGCTCTCTTTCAACCCAAACCATTCCATGACACCCTCAATGACTCTTTTTGTAGAGTTTTCAGGCTAGTGACGAAATTACCCTTTCAGTGAAAACTTCCTATAACTGGGCACTATGAAAGTCCTCTCCTTTAAGAAAAAATATTCAAACTCTTTTCCAGCTGGTGGTTGTTGCTTACTGATGTAAAACAAACCCAAAAAATGCCGAGGGGAAAAAAATCAACGACAACAAGGAGTTAAGGAAGGTCCAGCTTCTTCTTACTCACGTCAAAGTCATCAGAGCAATGAAAACGTGAGGAATCCACTTAGTGAGTGCCCATTCTGGGGAGCTGCCACATTCCAGGATGGAAACAAGCAGGAGAGAGCCCTTGAGGAGCTGGGTACCAGGCCAGGGGCTGAGATTGTGGAATGCAGCTCCCGCTGTCGGGAACCCGTCGCTGTCCTGGTGAGCATCCTCTGCCTGGGGCTGGGATGCTGCTACGTGGTGTAGATTGCTTGGTGGCATGGTCACCTCTTGGGCAGCTTGTTTTAGCACGTTTTCCTGGTTTTGGGGAGCCTGGGTCGCTCGGTGTTGCTGCACGACTCCATCCCCTCCCCGTCTCCTGGCTTTTAAACTGATTTATGTGCTAATGCACCTCCTGCCTTTGAATGGCTTAATGTGCTTGATTGGCAGGGGGAGTTAATACATTGGTTCCTCCTGTCAGCCTGCTCGCGTACATTGATGGCTTTTGAATTAACTGTAGCCACTTGGGGAGTGGGGGGAAAGAAAGCCTTGTTGGACAACTCTGTGGAAACATCTGCTCCATTTGCAGCACTGGTCAGGGCAGTGAAAAAGCTCAGTGTGCTCCCTCTCTTAAAGATTTATTAATATTGCTGGGTACACGAGGGGGAAAGATTTCAAACACTTGACATTTAATGGTTAGTAACTCAATTTTATTCCATTCATCTGCATGGCTTTGTCAGGTGCCTGCTCTGTCGAGGCTCTGGTATTGTATCACGGGGGTTGTCTTGCTGCCTGTGAGCAATTAGGAGGGTGATTTGGTACCTGAATCCGGAGAAACCTTTTTATTTTTCCTTTCTAATTGATTATTAGCTGTGAGGTGAGAGCTGGTGCCGTGGAACGTAATATCCTTTCATAAACAGTGATGCGGTGGCTTTACTTGCTCTGCTCTTTTGGTTTCAAGCAGTCAATTTGAAAAGAAGAGGGGGGGAAAAAGATTTTGAAATATATAAAGTCCAAGGGAGACGAACAATTTGGGGTATGGAGAGAAGCGAGGAGCATCCTCCCAGGCAGAGATTAATGGTTGTTACTAATGATTTTGGGAAATAGAGGGGAAGGAATAAGATGTGGCAGAAGACTGTAAAATAAGTAACAGCACTGCGGAAAACCCTGACTCTGGAAATGCACCTTTTCCCACATGACAGCAGCATCAAATTAAACACATCCTGACGGATAAAGCAGCATTTCCCTGCCAAGGAGCACTGATGTGTGGTGGGGTGGTGAGGCAAGAAGTGAGGGGACCACACAGAAAGCACCATCTTGCCTCCACATCTCTCCCAGCAGCTTTCCTAGGGGTAGAAAGGGTGGGGGAAAAAACATCTCCCAGGATTGTAAGTTGTTCTTTGCCTTGGAAAAATTGTCTGCATTCCCACCAGGTGCTGTGTGAGGAGTGAGGGCTTGCAGAGAGCATCAGCTAAAAATTGTTGCCCACCTGCTTTGGTGGGGTGGGGGAAAGAGTCAGAAATTAAGGCTCTGTATTGTGGGGGAAAAAACTTCCAAGCTGGTTTCATCGCACTGCAACAGGATGATCTCATGGAGCCATAAAAATTGGCAGCCTCCTCGAAGTTCACAGAGCACTGGCAGGAGAATGAGGTTTCACTGGTGCTGGGGTGCTCCACAGGCAGTTTCTGGCAGATATAGGTGGGAAAGGTGTCTCCTAGGAGAGAGGGGAGGCCTCCATGCATTTTAAACCAGGAGCTTGATTTGCATTCCATGTTTTAAGTTGGGGATGTAATTTTTGTTTTATTTTGCTGCTTAGTTTGTCTCCCAAGCCAAAATTGCTGTGCCAGGTGTAAGCACAACTCCACTGTAAAATCAGCTGGAATCTGTTGAAGAACCTGTTTTCCAGTGGTGGTATTTCCCCCTCCAGCCCCAGAAGTTCACCCCAGGACCAGCAACTACTGTAGGTGGTCTGGGTTTGCTCTTGGTGTATCCTGCACCCAGTGGTATTATCCAGGTGGGCAGAGGGACAGTTTCACTGGGATGCTGCTCCCAGGAGTGGAGGAATGCTCTTTAAAAGAAGTTTTCCTGTCATGAATCTGTACACAGCCCCTTTTGAAGAAAATGCAGCGTCAGTATTGGGGATGCCCTGGCTGGAGGGGGTGACAAGGCAGGGCTGGACCAGCTGCTTTGCCAGGCAGGGGCTGATCCCTGTTTTCCATGAAACCCACTGCTGTGTGCAAGTGGCCCCAGGTGGTTGGATAATGGCATCCTTAATTGTGCTCTGAACGAGATTAACTTCTTATCTGGCAGCCTGACATCTTTATTGTTATTAATGTGTGAATAATGCACTGTGGTGGGGTTTTTATGCATAACTTTGGTAGCAAATATTTTTCTTTTCTTTACTGGTGTCTGTTACTTTGCCACCGTGGGATTCCCAGGCTCCAAGGATGGGGATCCCAGAGGTCAAGGAATGCTGCTCCTATTTCTTTCCTTATTAAATGGTTACTGCCATTGCACTGCAGCTCTTTCCCTTTATTTCTCATTTTGAACTGTGAGTAGAGGTGGTGGTGAGCAATTCCTCTGGTGAGTCTGGAGTTTCTTGGGACAATGGCTGTTGGAATGGGACATGGAAAACTAGGGACCATCAGTCAGATGGGGCTTGGGATTTTGGGGTGCACACAGAGATGGGGAGGCTTGGGATGCTGCCAGGCATGGGTGCAGGTGCCCAGGGGGCTGAGGGTGCTCTGGCAGGGGCTGGATCTGTCCCTTGGTGCTGGTAGAGAAGGGAAAGGGAGCTGTGGAGGGTGGGAGGCAGCTGCAATCTGTCGACTCCACGAAAAGTATTTTCTGTGATGTAACTTGCTATTGAACAGGATAACAAGGTCAATAATGCCTTTGCCGGGGAGAGCTTCAGCCAACACTTCTATCAAAACCAATATTAATTTTCACTAATTAGGAGCTGCAGCTAATGAGTGTCACAGCTAATTTACCTCATCCATAATGAGGGAGAGGAGCGGGTCAGGCGCCTGGGATCAGAGCCTGCAAATCTGCCTCCTCTCTGCTCCCCCTTTCCTCCTGGCCCAACATGTGTTTGTCACCTGGGTGGCTTCTGTCTGCAGGGACGTGGGAATGTGCGTGTGGTCCTCTGCTGCCTTCCTTGGAGCATGGGAATGCTTTGGGAAGGCAGGGAAGGAGCTGGATGGGGAGAGCGCTGTGCTGCAGGTGTTCGCTGCTCCAGCAAGGGGAGGGAAAAAGAGCTTGGAAGCATGTGCAGGGGAAGCCTTTGGGAAATAAAAGGATGCCTGTTGTCCTAAAGGGGAAGTTGGAGTGGAGTGTTTGCTCTTGAAACTCTTTAATTTCAAAAGCCTTTATTGTGTTTTATCCCTGTTCCCTTCCATACCTTTTACCCACACAAGCCAGCCTGGAAAGCACCAAAGGGTGAAGCAGTGGGTCTGTCACCATCCATCGTCTTGTGACTCACTCCAGGGAGTCTTTCTCTTGTTTTTGATCCTGCGACAAGCTGCACAAGTGTTGCAAATGTCTGTGGGGAGTGAATTTTTGCAAGCAGATATCTTCAGTGCTGTGCAGGTCGTCTTCCCACACAGGTCACGGGCAGGAGCATTCCATGGATGTTGCCAGGAGTGCTAAGAGAAAGCAAATTTCTGATATGGAATTATCCCTGTTTGGCTTGTAAACTTGATCTGATGGCTCAGACAAGGGAAGAAAGGGCACAGTGAACATGTATCCCTCTGAAACCTCTTTATAGTCCGTGCTTTCTAAACAAGCCGGAGTCTAAGAATTATCCACAGGGATTATTGCTTTAAATAAGAATACACTAGAGAAATTTGAGGTCTGCTGTCAGACAGCTCGTTGTTAGGGATGGCTAAAATTGACTGAATAAATGATTCACTGGCTTTATTTGCTTTGCCCTGACTATAAACCTCAGGAGTCTTCCTTGTCGGAATTGATCGGTTCTGCCGGCAAAGCCGCGAGCGCCGCGTGCACCTCCAGCCCGTCCTGACACGCTGTGGGAGGACAGGAGAGCTCTTGCCTTGTCCAAGGGGTCTTTCCTAACAGACACCCTCCTGTTTGGGGTGTCTGGGGCCTTGAGAAAAGGGCTTGGCTTTTTAGGCATGTCCTGGGACACTCCCAGAGGAAAGAGATGCGCAGGGAAGAGCCTCTCTTGGAAACCAGCTCATCCCAGAGCCTCCTTTTGGGGCATCCCCTGAGGTTCAGGTGGGAGCTGCTTGTGGTCCTGGCTCTCAGCCATGTGCATGGTGGGCTTTGCCCCCAGTTTTGTTATCCAGCTGTCCAGCTAATCCTGGTTTGAGCAGGTTTATTTGATTTCTTTAGGTGTTTTCTCCAAGACTCACTGCACCCTTAAATGTCTGGACTTCTTATTCTTCAGCAGCTCCTCCTGTGTCTGTCATCAGCCTCAGTGGGGAGAGGAGAATATATAAACATAGGTTATAAATATAATATACAGGAGAAATTTGTGCCCTGAGGCTGGGCATGTTTATCTGGTGGCTGTCCCCATGCCCTGCTTTCCCTTTGGTGGGGGCCAAGGTGGCTGAGAAAGTTTCTTGGAGCTTATTGCCCAGGGAAAAGTGACCTTCAGGCAGAGTTCTTGGGGGGAAAAAAGCTCCCCCAGGCATGACAGATTTGACTATAAATCTCCAGATTAATGCCCAGGTTCCCAAGGTCTGTCATCCTGCCTGGCACGTGAGCTGCTCAAAAACAACGTGCAGGCTCATCAGTCATTTGGGAGGCTGCAGGGAGCCTGTGGACATGCCTGTGAGGGGACACGAGGGACAGATGGGACAACATCCTCGTCTGAGGGCACACACAGGCATCCCAAAACCTCAGGAACCTGGGATTATGTCTCAGGCAAGAGGTGGAGTTGAAAGAGAAGAAGGGGTTTTGCTGAGAAATACCTGGGGTGAGGAGGTGGAGGGCCAGGGCTGAGACCCCCAGGGTCTCCCTTTTCTTCTCTTTTTTCCTTATGGAAAGAGTCAAACTGGTTTTAAAGTAGATTCATCATGAGTGTCTCTTATTGGTACAGGTATTAAGTTGGTTATGAATTTCTTGCACTTTCACTCCTAGGAAAATCCTTTCCTTATTCCTTTTGCATTCACTCTTGATTGATAAGGTTTATTATCACTCTTTAATAACCACAGATATAATCTCAGCCCAAATTTGAGGAATTTATGGGAGTTACTAGGCCAGGGTATCTGCATCCTTCCAAGGACACGGGCTAGAATAAAGGACAACCAAAAAGGAAGAATGGATCTCTTTAAATGGGAAGGAGGAAAAGAGGTGCATTTCTTGCTGATGGCAGCTCTCTGATCACAAAGCAACACTGCATGGAAGTGCCTGTGGTGTGGTTGGATTGGTGGACTGAGTTTATTTTGGGGTTTTCTTTGAGGTTTTTACCTGTGTCTTGTCCTGTGGGGATTGGCAGCCTCTGAGACAGTGTCCCCAGGGCTGTGGGATGGCTCCTCTCTCAGCTGTGATGCACCAAGATTTATTTATGGAGATCCATAAGGTCCTTCAGGAGAGCCAAAGGGCCGAGTGGCTGATGTGGATTCAGCCTGGAAATCAGTTTTAGGTGGAAAGAGTAGGGTGGGTTTTCTTCATCCAAGAGCACAGGAAAGAGTCAGCTCTAGTGAAAGTGCTCTGAAGGGGCTGGGCTTGCATGGGAGTTGGAGCTGCTGCTCCAAAGGGGCTGGAAGGATGGATGTGTGTGACATCTGCTGGGTCACAGGAGCCTCTGATCTGTACAAGTAGCGGGAAGATGCTGAATTTGGTGGTCAATACCCATTTCTTCCTCAATCAGGGCTTCAAGCTCTGAAAGTCTTCACTCTGAGCAGTTGAAAGAAAAAAGCCTAAAACTGGGACTTATTGGATCACTTTTCATAAATTTCCACTTTTAGAACAGTCTGTGAAACCTCAGTGATTGCTTTCTTTTTGCTTTCAAACAGCCCAGCAGCTGGGATTCAGCGTGGAGTTTTGTGTTCAGTTTGGATTTTTCAGTGTTATTTGGTTTCACATGTGACTGAGGGAGGTTTTTTTGGAGCACTGGCTGATCTGGACACTGAGTGAGGGGTGTGTAGGCTCAGCCCCCCCTTGCA
Source organism: Dicaeum eximium (assembly GCA_013396995.1). Classification (NCBI taxonomy): domain Eukaryota; kingdom Metazoa; phylum Chordata; class Aves; order Passeriformes; family Dicaeidae; genus Dicaeum; species Dicaeum eximium. The sequence goes on along the minus strand of VWZP01006149.1, from coordinate 1,192,006 downwards.
GAAAGAGCAGCCAGGCTCTCACAGGTCCCCTTGGCGAGGGGAATCACAGAATCCTGGAATGGCTGGGGTTACACCATCTCCTTCCAACCCAGGAATCCCCTGTCCCAGGCTGCTCCAAGCCCCTCCAGCCTGGCCTTGCACACCTCCAGGGATCCAGGGGCAGCCACAGCTTCTCTGGGCACCCTGTGCCAGGGCCTGCCCACCCTCACAGTGAAGAATTTCATCCCAATATCCCACCTAAACCTGCCCTCTGGCAGTTTAAAGCCATTTCCCCTTGTCCTGTCTAGTAGAAGACGAGAAGTGCTCCTGTAGGAGGATTTGTGATTTCAGACATGTCACAGGTACTGTATAACCCACAATTTGTAGTACACTGTCAAGGAGGAGTCTGGGCTCATTGCACGCCCGAGGGATTGCATCAGTCTTGGAAATAGCCCTTCACTGCTTCCCTTCTCACCCTGTTCTCTCCTGCTGCTGTGATCAAGCTCCTGCAGCAAGCGTTTCCTGGAGCTCTGAAACAAAGGGCACCGGGGCAGGGAGGATCCTGGATCAGGAGCCCCGTGGATTCTTGCAAGGTGCTGTGGAAGTGACTGAGAGATGCTTTTTGGTGGTGTTCTGCCTAAAGTCAATTAATTCTGGTGTTCAACCTGCTCTTGTTCTCTTTGTGAAAACTTCTGGGCTGTTACATATAAGTAAAACCTTATAAAAGAAAAGCCTTATAAAAGCAGACACTGCTATTTCAGCTAAGCTAGCAACTAGCCTAAGAAGTTCCAGTGAGAAAAGAATCATAAGAATAAAAATCAGTTTGCATAACAGTCTATTCTTGTGAGAAAACAGTTTGCACCTATATAAATAAAAAGTCTATCCCCTGAGAAACAGTGGGAAAAAAAGGTAAATGTATCTAGAAAGAAAAAAAATGTAATAAACACATACACTAACCATTGCCAACCTATAAACTGAATTTCAATAATTTGCTAACCTATTAAATTCAAACACAGTACCTTCTAATACCGTATAAAAATAAACTGTGTACAATAAAGATTCAGCTGTTCTACAAGTGTCTTTGTCCATCTCTGTTACAGCACTGGACAAGCTATTCTGTGCTTTTTTGGGAAGCTGAGGCAGGCTGGATGCTGTGTGTTTGAGTGAGGATATGTTTTTGTGCAGGTGCCTCCACAAAGCCTCAGAAAGCTCTTTCCAGAGGTAGATTACATTCCATCAAAATGCAAAGGCATTCCCACCTGACCACAGTGACCATTTCTGTGGGGTGAGCTGCCAGTTGCCAACACTCACAGCGACAGTTGTAGGAGCAATTAGTGAGAAATCCTTTGCCTGAAATATGTTTTTAATAAACCATTCACTGGATATATTCAAATAACAAATAGATTCCTGCAAACCCGAGTCTATTTGCAGACAACTCGCAAATGAGAAAGGCTAAATTAATTGAATGCTCCAGTCACTGGGGATAATGGTCCAGCTGTAACAGAGCTCTCCAGATGTTTGTTTGCAGAAGAGTGTGCTTTCATAGGAAAAGAAAAACACTCGTGGGTATATTAACTCAGAAACAAGTTTACAGCTGTGTGCTCGCACGCTCTGCCTCGCTCTCCCACCAGCCGCTGTGGAGCTCTGTTCCAAGGTTTCCTCTTGCAATAAACAGCCTCTTTATTTCTTGCTCATTGTCCTCTTGGCCATGTTTAGACATCTGTGACGTCCAAAGTGAGGCAATGGCCCTGTGAGAGGCTCCTGGGCTTCAGCAGATATCACCCTTGCTGTGCTCCAGGGTGTGCCACGTGTCGCGAGTACAGCTGGACGCTGCTGCTTGCAGTTGAGGCTCTTGTGGTTTGGCTTTTCCCTGGTTTTGGGGTGGGTTTGCTGCACAGGGCCGTGGATTGGGAGAACAAGGTGCTGTCTGTGGCTGGTGGGAGCTCACAGGGATGAGTGGAAGAGCCTTGGTCGCTGGGTTCAGTTTAATTCCATCTAAAGACTGGAGCTTTGCCCGACTTCTCCCGCAGGAGCTTGGCTTTATCAGCACACTGGAGTCACCAGTCCAGCGCTCTCCATCCATTTCCCCGGGCCTGGTTTTGTTTCTGTTGTTGAGCAGGCCAAGCTGGTTGTGGAGCCTGGTAGCTGAAGTGCCCCATTACTCACAGGCGAGGGGACAATGGGACGTGGGGCCGCTCTGAAATGTCTCTCCACGTCGGTGTCATTAATAACGCGGCGCTGGCACCACCGCCTCCTAAATAGCCTCATTTATCAACAAGCAATTTACTGCGGGGCCACAGATAAGCTCCTGCCTCACACACCCAGGCACCACCTGCCAAGTGTCCCCCCACCTCCTCTTTGGCATTTCAGAGGGACAAAAAGGCAGGCACAGGAGGAAATGCTCTGTCCAAGTTGTGACAGTCATCCCAGCCCCCAGGAGCTGGGCTGTGCCTGGAGGAGTTGGGTTGAGGGACTGTGTTTCTCAGGCTGTCATCTTTGAGGAGAGACCTCCAAGCCCCTGGTTGTTTCTCTTGGTTCTCTCAAAGGTTTTGTTGCTTTCATTGTGGCTGCCCCTGGATCCCTGGAAGTGTCCAAGGCCAGGTTGGACAGGGCTTGGAGCACCCTGGGATAGTGGAAGGTGTCCCAGCCCATGTCAGGGAGGTTGGAACAAAGTGGTCTTTAAGGTCCCTTGCAACTCAAATCCTGCCACAAGTCTGTGATCCAAGGAGGAAGAGGAGCAGGAAATGTAACCTTTCCAAAACTGGCTGCCTTGGGTTTCTAATTCCTGCCCTGTTGCTCAAGTCCTGCCTTTACTGCAGCCATATCTTGGAGATCGGGAGGTACTAACTCAACTCTGCAGAGATAAATCAGGAAGGGATTTCACTGCATCTTCATTATAACGAGGCAGAATTCATCACCCAGCGCATGTTTTGAAACCTCAGAGAGTTACGGTGACAGTCCAAGGCCGGTTTACTCACGGCTCTGAGATCTGCAGACAAAATCCTGACCGCTGGCACCATTTCCTGTGGCTTTGGGACTTGGCTGCTCGTACCAAATCCCGCTTTGGGGCAGAGCACCCTGTGCTATTTGGGCTGAGGACGGCTGTATTTTTGTTCCCCTGAACCATTCAGAGAGCAGAGCAGCTGGGCAAAAGCTGTAGCACGAAAAGGGTTTGTATTCCCTGTGAGAGTGAGAGCCTCGGGGATGTTGCAGCTTTTGTGAGGCACAGATGAGATTTGAAACGAGATGCGAATGAATCCCGTTCACTTGCGCAAGTGTAACTTGCTGACGGGTTTGTTTTGTTGTTGGCTTTTTTCTCCTCTTTCCCCCATTCATATTGATCAGCTCCTCAGCTTGACAGGGCTGCTGGTGGAGGAAGCAGTTCAGCAGCAGCGGGGCTTTCAGCGGGGCCTGTTGCAGTGGGAAAAGGGGGAATGGCTTTAAGCTGGAAAGAGTTGATTTGGATTAAGTATAAGCAAGGATTTTTTTACAGTGAGTGTGGTAGGGAATCTTGTTTCAGTGCTTTATCCCTAGGTAAGGTTGGACAAGGCTCTCAGGACCCTTGTCCAGTTGAAGATGTCCCTGCCCATGGCAGGAGGTTTGAATTAGAAGGCCTTTAGGAGTCCCTAGGAACCCACAGCATCCTATGAATTCCCCATTAGCATTGCTAATGTCCCTGCCTTACAGTCCTGGGGGTGTCTGACACCCCAGAGGTGTCCAGCAGTCCTGGGAGACCTGCTCCATGGGCACTGCAACTTAACGAGCTTTATCTCCAACCTCGTATTAATTGCAGAACAGCTTCTCTTTTCTAATTAACACAAAGCTATGTTACCTTGCCTGGCTAAAATGCAAAACACCGCACATGTCACCTTACTCATAAATCATTTATTTACACCAAGTAGCAAAGCACCTCATTAAATAGATTTCTGGGGTTCTGCTCTTCTCCTGTTTGCCCTGGTGTTTTTTCTAGAAGGTGAGATAAGGCCAAAGAGAAGCACTGAGCTCGAGGGTTGTGGGTCAGCTGCATCTTCTGGTCTCTGCCCTCCTGCTTTCTGTACTGAGGGGGAGATGGCAGTGGGTGGGTGCCCCAGTTTTCCCAAGCTGAAACCTGTGACAGGGTTTCCTTTGATCTAAGTTAGTTAAAAATGAACATTTTGGAGAGTTGGGTAGACGGCAGGAAGGAACAAAGGAAATACTCCTTCTTTCTGGGCTGTTTCTGATTTTGAAAGTTAATTAGAAAAGGATATTCTATGGATTTAGGGTTTAAACTTTGTGTCAGATGTGTTAATCAAGGCTGCATTAGCCAGGCTTTCCTGGAGGAGTCAGTGGGGAGGGTACCAAGTGTTGGGGTTGTTTGGAGACAGGCATGGATGTGGAGCAGTGCTCATGGAAGTCTTTGGCCATGCAGAGGGAATGGATTTTGCCTTCAGAGGTGGGGAGCACCTTCCTCTCCCAGAGCTGCCAAAACTGGGGTTTGTGTCTCATGCAGCCAGTGCTGCTGGGGCTATGCCAGGATTGCCAGGTTTGCTATCAACTTTTCCAGGCCACTTTTAAAAGCCCCCAGGCGATGCTGGGATGTTTCTGCTACCCCAGATTTATGTTTTCCTTTGCTCTTGCAGTTCATCCTGCCTCCTCCCATCCCCCTGTGTGACTCACAAATGGTTGTTAGCAGTCACATGAAGGCAGCTCTGAGGAGTGAGGCTGCACCTGGTATTTAGGGTTTTTCCAGAATTGCCTTTCCCCAGCCTCCTGGTAGGTGTGTTGGTACTGCTGAAGATCACAGGCTGATTTCCAGTTGGCAGTGCTCAGGAATGAAATATATATTCCTGCCGTGCTTGGATTGGAAATGGTCCTGCCTGTTTTGGACCATCTTGGCTGTGCTCCTCAGGATTATCCTGGTCTTTGTGAAAATTCAGGATTTTTAAGGTGCTAGACCAAGTGCTTTCCTGAGTGGATGGGACATCTTGTGCATTTACAGCTCTGCCATAAAAAAGTAAATTAATCTTGTGGGATTTCCCCCGTTACCACCTCATGATGCTCAGTGCTGATGCTTCCCTCCCTCCTACCTTAGGTATTTATTCTCCAAGTTTACCAAACACGGACTTTCCACTCCAAAGGTTGAAATACTTTAATTTCCCAATTCCCAGCTGCTCTTCTTGTTCTCTGACCCTTCTCAGACAGAGGTGTGAGTGAACCACCAGTTAATTTCCTTTAAAATTAGTGCCTTGAATGGTTGGTTCACCTGCAGAGCTCATGGCTTGTGCCTTGGGAACAGGATCACATCCAGGTTGGAGCCAGCTCCTCTCCTTCCCCCTCCTGTTGTGGGGATGAGGAGAGAAGGACAGATATCAATAAAAGTGAATGAGACTTTTTGACAGAGCAGCTTCTGCGAGGGAACTTTTTTTTTTTTAAGGGTGCAAACAATGGATGGAGCAGAATTTGCATAAAACTCATTAGAAAAAAAGTACAAGTTTCATAAATCTTGTGATAAATTAATGCTATATCGTTCTGAACATGATGTATTAATTTTAGGATCAAATGAATGGGTCTGTGATCATTCTTGGTAATTATGAGGCACCCAGGCAGTTTGGAGAGGAAATTATTTTTAAGGGTTTTTTTTTAAGTGCTGGAACCGTTTTTTTGCTGGAAATACCTTAACAGACCCAAACCCCTCCTTTTATATGTGTTTCTTCTGTTATTTTATCTCCTGGGTGTTTTGGTATTTTATTTGATGTGATTTTATTTACTTCCCTCTTTCATGCTGGAACAGGAAAGGCACCTGTTCCTTCCCAGGCAAAAGGAGACAAAAGCCCTTTCAGTTTTGGAAAATACTCCATGGTCCCAGGGAAGGCCTGTGGGGTTTGTAGTGAAGGAAAGGCAGGAATTGCTGGATCCCAGCTGGAGCAGGCAGGAAGAAAGTACCTGGAGTGCTGCTGTTCAGGGGATTGCCCAGGGATAAGCATTTTTGGATTCTCTTTTTTCCAGGCAGGTTTGGAGCTACCGCAGCAATACTAAGGTGCATCAGTGATTTTGGCAGCAATACCCCAGCCTGCTTGGAGAGTTTTGGTTAATAAAGCCCTGTCTCCAGCCCAAGGAGGGGCCAGTGAGTGAGCAAAGGATGTCATCTCCATCCCTGGAATCCTGGAATGGTTTGGGTTGGAAGAGACCTTAGAGCCCATCCATTCCCAACCCCCTGCAATGGGCAGGGACACCTTTCCCTGTCCCAGTTTGCTCCAAGCCCTGTCCAGCCTGGCCTTGGACACTCCAGGGATGGAGCAGCCACAGCTTCTCTGGTGCCAGGGCCTCCCCACCCTCACAGGGAACAATTTCTTCCCAACATCCCACCTAAATCACCCTCTGTCTGTGTGAATCCATTCCCCCCTTTCCTGTACCTCCATGCCATTGTCCAAAGTCCCTCTCCAGCTCTCTTGGAGCCTCTTCAGGCCCTGGAAGGGACTCTAAAATCTTCCTGAAGCTTCTCTTGTCCAGACTGAGCAGCCCCAACTCCCTCAGCTTTTCCATGCACTGCAGAGACACAGCAGCAGCACGAAGCCATGTGTTTAAAAGTGGGTTTGGAGAGCTTGTGTGATACCTGTGCTGCTCTAAGGCCTGTTAAAAGCTGATGGAGGGCAGTTTCCCTGTCTTACCCGTGTCAGTGTAGATGCTGACTTTAACGGGGAGGATGCCACGGGGTGTGTGCCAGCAGGCAGGGACTGCAGGCACGGCATCTGCCAGGAGAGCCTCCCGAGTTCTGTTTATTTTAATGGCAACGTTGAGGAATTTCAATGTGCCGTTGATACTTTTGTATTTTTCCTCTCCTTATTTGTGCTGTAAAGTTAACCAAAGTGATCAGTTCTGAGCAAACCAATGAAGCCCTCTGTAAATGGGAGTGCTCAGCTCTTCTTTGCTGCTACTCTCTCCGTCTTAACCAGCTTTGAAAGCCCTTTTAAACAGCTTTAAACACTTTTAGACACCTCTGTGGGAGCTGGGGGCTGGGCAGCAATGCCTCTCTCTGAGGTTTACCCACTGGCTGTCAGCTCTCCTTATGGATTCTGCCTCCACACTGACTCCCCACTTAAATAACCAAACGCAGCAGAGAAATTACAGGCTCTGTCTCGGAGCATCTGAGGAACCAGGAAAAACTCTTCTGCTGTGCTTTTCGCTCCCCAGCTTGACAAACTCCCTCAGAAATGGTTTTGACTGCACAGATTTGTTTTCCCTCTTTCCTGTCACCTCTGTGTTTGGCTCCTTTCCCTCCCATACATGACAGCAGCTTGTGGCTGCTGGACCAGCTGGTCCAAGGCTTTTTCCTCACACCATCGGTGAAAAAAAAACCAAAACTTTTTCTGATGGCAAAAATTGTTCTTTTCCCATTTCGTTATTATGAGAGCCTTTTTTAAAAGGTGTTGGTGTCTCCCTGCCCTTTCTGGCTTGCCCTGCAATGCAGCAATGGGGTGGAGGCAGCCTTGGTGGAGGAGCTGGTGCTCCCCATCAGCACCTGGAAAGAGAAACCTGTAACGTTGAGCTCCGTTGAATTTTAGGAGTGGAAACTTCCCTGGCCAAGTCCTTCTGGAAAGTTTTGGCTCAAGTGGTTGAGCCCACTCTGAGAAGGAGGTCAGGGAGTATCTGTTGAGGTTGTGCTTATGGAATGAGCTACCAGACATCTGCTTTGGCAGAGAGGCTTGGGGTGAGGGCGTGAGTGGCTCACCCGTGGAGCTGTGTTGTGCCTTTAGGTGCCCCTGAGCGAAGCTGGGTGAGGTTGGCAAGGGTTTAAGCTCAGTGTGGTTGTGTGGCAGGAGATTTGCTGTTCTGGTTCACCCAGGGAATGCAGGAATGGAGGTGGGGAGACCCTGGTGCCTGCAGGAGGTGTCCTGAGCCCTTCTGTGCTCCGGTTGCCCTCCCATGCTGGCACTGTCCCCTCCACATCAGGGGTTTTGTGTGCACACTCTGTCCTCAGCTCTGGGCTTGTGTCCCCTCCAGGAAACTGATAAAGCCTCATTGCAAGCACGGGAGCAGCTCCCACTTCCTGTGACCTCCCATTTGAAACTAGATTTTATTTTACTTCCTTGGCCAGGGAGTACCATCCTTTTCTTTCACTCTCATTGCACAGAAATATTGGCATTTCATCTTTTCTTTTCAAAATCTTTGGGGAAAACATCTACNTTGTCTGAGAGGTGAAAGAGAAAATGAATTAGAAGCAAAGAAAAGGGAGCAGGTGACAAATAAGAAGAACAGGGCTGGAATTTCAAGATCAAATCCATCAAATCCCAGCTCTGAGCGTGTCAGGGGCCAGCCTGCCATGATGAACTGGGCTAATTGGAGAGGCCTGTGCTGGGGTGACTGGGGCAGGAAAGCAGAGCTGCTGGGGAAGGGAATGGGACTGGCTTGTCTCATCTCCCTCACAGGGAAGAAGGGGAGCCAAGGAAACGTGGTGGCAGCTACTGGAAGTTTTACTTTTGGAAGTTGTGTGGTGGTGTTTGTGTAAGGTGGGGATATTAAATTATTTTTAACTCATTTTCTGCTGGCTTAAGGAGTTGAAGAATGGCTGAGGGGTTGGCTCCCTGTGCCAGCTTGTGACCTTGATGGAGAAGCCAGCACATGGAAACTGTGCCCACACATATGACCCAGAGCTCAGGAAGGGTGAGGACAGCAAGCCAAGGAGAAACTGGCACTGGCTGTTAAAATCAGGATTAAAATGCTTTTCATACTAAAGCGTAGCTGATGCTTCAAGTCTAGAGCCCAAAAGCCATCGCAGAAATTCCTATTAACTCCACATGGGTATGAATCAGACCTCTTAAAAGTGAAGCTTATTAGGCAATTAATTAGAAACCTGCCCCTTCTGTGCCCTCCATCCCACCCCAGCCCATTCCTGCTGGCCTGGGTCAGCATCTGGTTCTTTCCCTGGCCCCGAGTCTCTGCACTTTCCAAAACCTTCCAGGAGCTCTAGGATCCTTCCAGAGACTGTTTGTTTTTTCTCCCTTTTCATTCTCCTCTTGAAAGCAAAACCACTGGGGATGAATTGGTGGGGTGCAATCCCTTTTCCCACTTTCCTCCTTGGCAAAGTGGAAGGGCAAGAAAAATGCAGATGTTTACAGCTGCAAGCGAGATGCTGAGACAAGGGTTCCTCGGTGGGATGCAAAAGTACCCCCCTAAAACAGACAAACCTAAAAAAAATATAATAAAATCTGATCAGGAAAAAAAACAACAGCAAAAAAAAAAAGCTCCTGAGGTCAATCAAAGTTCAACACTTGGAGAAAGAAGAAAATCTGTGTATGTGTGAGAAAGAGGGAGAAGTAGCTGTGATTGAGAGAAAGGAAGCAAAGGGAGACAAGATAAATTCTGATTATCTGGTGGAATCAAGACACTTAACTGCCCTGTCTGATTCCTGAGAGGAAACAAATGGAGCCTATAACTTTGTACTGCAGAAAGATAATTTGTCCCTGTTCCCTCAGCCCTTGCTGGAGCCAGGTCGGTGCTTGGGCTGGAGGAGGCTTGAGCAGCATCTCCAGCACAACCCTGGGGAGAGATGGAAGGTGTTTTTCTTTGTGAGAGCCCTGAGAAGGGCTTCTGACAGATGTGCTGCAGCTCTGGCTCTGCGTGCCCTGTCCAGACAGCACCCTCTGCTTCCTGGTGCTGGGGGAAATGCAGGAGAAAATCAATAAATACAATAAACCAGTGCTAAAGAAATCGGTGGAAGGTAACTTGAACAAACTTCTGTCATGGTGGTGAAAGTGGCAAAGCTTTAATACCACACTCCTAAACTTTTTCCCTTGGGGGAAAAAACTTGGAAAAAACTCGGAGCAAAGCAATTGTGAAGTCACATTTCTCATTTCAGGCCCTTGTTTCTTTTTATCTTCTATTTGAGTTCTTGGTTTTGATCTGTATTTTATACATTTGTAATACTTTTTTTGTTTTTCTGAATGAGGTTCTCTGAAAGTAGAATGGTGGTTACTGGGAGACAAGGGAAAGGGTGAAAGAGCTCTTAGGTTTTGGTGCCTCGTTTGGGAAGGTTTGTTTAAGATGGAATTTTTCTCTGCTCACACTGCTTCTGAGCTGTTCCTATCTAAGCTCTAATGAAGTTTCTTGTTTCTAACAAATCAAAGCACAGGGAAGTTGAGGGATCTGTCAATTTTGCTTCTTTTGGAGAGGAGGGTGGTTGAACTCAGAGTGCTGTTTTCCACAGATCCTACTCGAAAGACTGACAGGAGCAAGAATGCAGGTGTGATGATGTGCTCTGCCCCAGAAATGCCTCGCCTCCTTCTCCAGGTTGTCCTGAATTTAGGAACTCCATTCCCTGACAGCTGGAGGTAGTTGCAGTGCAAAGAGAGGAGAGTTAAACACTAGATGCTTGTTGATTTAGCTATTTATTTATTGGTACAACTGGGTTTGCAACACACAAACCACAGATATGGTTACAACTGGGTGGCACGTGGTTTTTCCTTTTCAGCAGGAATTTTAAGATCCTTTCTCTTCCAAAGATGCAACCAAGACCTTTTGGAGTTTGAAGTATTTGCTGTTCTGGAGGGAAATGATGACCTGTTGATGTAGGGTTTTTGAATGGGATGTAAAGGCTGGAAGTCTGTTCTGTTAAACTGGGCAGAATAAAGACACATGATCCTGGATTTCTTTTGTCCTAGTTCCTGGCTTGCCCTGCCATGGAGACTGTGTCTTCTTTTGTCCTTGTGGCAAAGAAACCTTTGCTAAGGATGGCTTTGAACATCCTCCAGCATAAAATCGAGCTGCTACCTTGTTTTATATCAGGGCTACAAGGTTTGAGAAAGTGTAGGGGTTTTGTATCCATGGGGTTGGCTGCACTGAAGAGGTGAGAACGTTGCAGATGAACACTCTGATCACAGGCTGGGAAAAAACCACTTGTTTTTGTCTTTATCCATAATGCCTTTGGTTGTGACCCATCACTCACTTGCACCTGTTGGTGGAAGGAATGCTTTTTTTCCTAGTGGTTAATTCTAGCTGCTCCTTTTAAAACAGCTGCTGTTCCTCCCCCAAACAGGAATATGTCTGGGTTTGGGCACTGAGTGTTGCTGTGCTTTTGTGCTCATTGCTCAGTATCACATTTTGTCCTCTCTGTGGATGTGCTTGAGATGGCCTGAGTCATCTCACTCTTCTTAGTCATAAATGAGGCAGTTCAAGCTTTTAAAGACTTTTTTTTTTAAAGGAAAAGCATTTTTGCTAGCTCTTGAAATTTTGTGGCTTTCTCTTGCGTCCAGTCTTGAAGGTGATGCAGCCAGGCAAGCAGCTTGTAGCTTTGCAGCCTTGGCAGAAGCAGCATTTTAGCCTAAAAGCCACTCCTGACTTCCCCAGGAGCACTGTGGCTCTCCAGGCAGGGTGTGGAATGGCTCCTTGTGTGCTTGGACCCCCATTCCTGCCAGCAGGGCTGGCTTTGGGATGGTCTCCTCTGCAGCTGTGGCCCTCCAGCCTTTTGAGGGTGCTTGGAGCAGGGTCAAAAAAGAAATTTTTCCTAAAAGAGTCCAAATTACCAAGGGCTTCACCTGGCTGCTGGGTCCTCCCTGTTACGGGCCATGCTGTCACCCGAGCTCGTACCAACAGCAATTTTACATTGCACTGTTATGTCCCCAGTGAGGTTGGTGGCCTTGGGACCTGCCAGGCCTTGGGACATGCCAGGCCAGCTGGGTCCTCACCCAAAATGTGCTTCACTGGTGTCCTAGGGCACTAAATTTTTAATCACAAAGTCATGCAGGGCGAAGGCAAATGCCTTACAGCAGTCTATTATTTCTTCTTTATCTGCCAAAGTTGTACTCTCATCAAAGAATAAAATCAGGTTTGTTTGACAAGCTCCATTTTCCATAAAATCGTGTTGACTGGCATTAATTATGTTCCTATCGTTTAATTCTTTATTAATGGAATCTCATATCAGCTTTTTCCATTATTTTGGCCGTGATTGATGTCGCACCAATCGATTGGGAATTGCCCAGCTCGCTCTGCTCTCCAAACTGTGCTGCTGCTGCTTTTGCCCTCTGCTCTGCTGAAGCCTCCCTCCCTTTCCCAGAGGAATGGAAATGGGACATCAGTTCTCCTTGGCCAGGAGATCTGGGGGCATGGAGTGCTCTGCTGCTGCCAAAGGTGGCTCACACCAACTGCCCCCCCATCCTCAAATCCACGTGGCCAAGGAGAAATCTCATCCTTATCCCCCCATCCTCAAGGCCAGGCAGCCTAGGGAATCTCCCATTCTTATCTCCATCCAGCAGCTTTTTTCCTCCTGTTTTCTCCCCCATCCTGCTGGGGAAGGCACGGAGAGCAGCTGGGTGGGACAACAGGCAGGCAGCCATGGCAGAGTGTGAGAGTGCTCAGAGGGGCCCAGAATGATCCAGGGAGGTTCTTATGGGACTGAAAGGAGGCTCCAGGGGTGGTGGCTGTCCCCTGCTCTTGTTGTTGTACCTGCTGGTGGGCAGGAAGAGTGTGAGGGAGGCTGGTCGGCGCTTGCCCAGGGGAAGTGGGGGATCCTCTGTCTCTAGTGCCAGGGCTGAACCAGGCTGACTTTGTCTTTTGATCAAGGCAAGGAAGGAGAGCATCTGTGGTTCAGTCCATCTGTGCCAGACAGACCAGTCAGAGCATGCCCAGCCTGACTCCCCTTGAGGCACTGGAGCACCGTGGGCGTGATTCCAGGTCTTCCTCTGTTCTCCGACAAGGTGGATGTTTTCAGGATTTCTTCTTCTCTGCCTCGTTTTGCTCAGGATTTCTTTCCTCTCTGTGTCTCCCAGGTTCCTCAGTGACCCAGCTGCTGGCCCGGGACCTGGACAATGACCCGCTGGTGTTCGGGGTGGTCGGGGAGGAGGCCAGTCGCTTCTTTGCCGTGGAGAGCGTCACCGGAGTCGTGTGGCTCAGGCAGCCCCTGGACAGAGAGGTAAAGCTGGGGAAAAGCCACCTCTGCTCAGATAAATGGTGGCTCTCCACCCTCAGTGACAGCTGAGATGGGTGTTGCTCCCTGGTGGAGTTGGGAGTCTGGGTGTATCTAAATTCCTTGTCTCCAGTTCGGTGGGGACAGGGGCAATAAACAGCGTGCTCTGGTTTGACCTGACCTGTTGGTTTTCCTGGGTGCTAGAAAAACACCTGTGGGTCTGGAAGTAAAGGAATTAATAAGTGGAAATGATCTACCAAGAAGCCAGGCTGCTCACACAGTCAGGGAAATGTACAGGCTTCCTCTTTAAATCTCTATGCCAATTAAATCCTTTACTATTTAGAACAGCGTGTCGAGAGATGTGAGGTATCCCTGCTTATTCAATCTCATCAAGACTTTTCATCCTCTTGTGGATTCAGGCTACTGGATGCTAAATTTGGCAAGATTCTTGCCTCAAAGCTATTTCACCACCCCTATTTTCAATTGCAGCTTTGGTGTGCAAGGCTGGAATCCCATCCAGGTGCCTGCTTTGCTAAAACCTTGGCCTTTGCCGCATTCCTGGAGCAAGGAGGAAGGGAGAGCGGGAAGACTGGGAAAATACGATGTGATTTGGGCAAGGTGCTTAATTTCCCCTGTGCTTCTGCTGCCTGTATTTAGTGCTGCCTTGGCCAGCAGCAGCGTTGGGAAGCCCAAACCCATTAACACACCTCCGGCACTGGCATTCCCAGTCGGAGCCAGCCAGGCATTGGGATGCAGAGGAGCAGGGTGGTGGATGCTCTCAGGCTGGGGCTGGGGGGAAGGCCAAACCCAATTTCACAGTGTTGAGAGCGAGACTTTGGGAAAATAAAGTGCTTTTCTTCACCCCTCTCCCCTCTGCCTCCCCGTGCCAGCAGCTGCTGGCGTGAGTCATAAATCTTCCCTCTCCCAAATGCCTCCTGCTTCCCAATACTTCCCATGGCAGCCTGAAGCCCAGGAGGGTGATCAATAGATTTTAGGTGTCTTGTGGTGTGGAGGGTGGGAAGGGAAGGAGCTGGGCAGAGCTTGGATGCATGGATGGGCTCAGCTGATCCCGGGGGCTCAAAGTACATGGGAGACAGTGAAGGCAGACCAGTGCTGGGAATGGATATGGGAAAGGTGTAAAGCATGTGAGAGAGGTGTAAATAACAATTCATGGTGGAGGAAGCAGTCAGAAGGAAGGGATGGAGATAGGCAGAAAGTTGGGAGCAGAGAACATTGGCCTGGATGCACGTGTTCAAAAAGTCAGGGGGGAGAAAGCCACTCAGGAGAAGCGGTGGGAAGGGAAAAGGAAGAGGTGAATTCTTGTACAATGGAGGAGAAAGAAGGGAGAAGGAGTCATAGTAAGGTAAATTATGCAGGAAAAGATGAAATAGAGAAAAAGAGGAAGGAGCAAATGTGTAGAGGCAAAATGAATTTTAAAAGATTTTTTTTTGTACTCCTATGAAGATTAGAAGGAAAACGGATTTTTTTTAAAATGGCAGACCCTGAGGCTAAAGAATTGTGTTAAGATAATTTTAGAGACAGCCATTGGTATGTGGAAGGTTTCTCTGATTATTTTATTGAGTTTTTAAAATTTAAATGCTCAACAGGTTGTTTCTTATCTGCTGTTTTTCCTTTCTTCCCTGTTGCGTTGTCCCTCATGGATGAGTAGGGGGAAAAGAGGACTGAAAGGCACTGATGCAGCAGGGTGGGATGGCACAGGGAGCAGAGTATCTCTTCTCCCTCGGGATTTCAGCTCTTCCTTCTGCCTACCAGCATTGCCCTGAGGCAGGAGCTAGAAAGGGCTTTCCCTGGTTGTACCTCCTGGCTGTCTGGATGGAAATGTGGGAGCAGGAGCGGGTACACGCTGTGGGGAGCTGTTCCCCAAACCCTTCTCCGAGATGAACTTGGACTCTGGTGCAAGCAGAGCTCCTGCTCTGGGCGCTGCTGGCTGCTGCCTGTCCCTGAGCCGATCTCATTAGGAATAAATCAACCAGAGCTGCAGCACAGAGAGCCATTTCAAGCTGGCTTTCCCAGCCTTTCCTGCATGATGCTTTGGAAACATGAGCTCCAGCAGCTCAAGCAGGGCAAGGATACCAGAGGTGGGAAGGGATTGCCAGGACTGGAGGGGAACAAAAAACACCAGCTGGTGGGCAGGTGCCTGATAGATGGGGTGGCCCAAGTCCTGCTGTCCATCTTTATATGATTCTTTGGGAAAACAGGAGCAAAATGATTGCTGGTGGAAAGAAAAGGGTCAGGAAGAGAAGGTCTGCCTCCACTAGCAATATCCCTCAGCCCTGATCCCCCAAAAATTTGCTCTTTCCCACTCGTTGCTCACCCCAGCATCAGTGACTTGAATAGATCCCTATTGCAAGCTGTTGATTTAGTTAAAGCAATAAGGAGCAGAATTGTGTGGGTATCTGCATGGAATTTCAGCCAGTTCTCACTACATAGGCTTGTCCCTGGATTCCCAGCTGTGTGATAGGGAAGCTGGGAAAGCAGCAGCAGGATTTAGAGGTCCTCACCGAGACTGTGTTGCGTTGCCACGAGTGGTAAATCTTGCCATGTTTTATGTGCCCAGCTGCCAATCAAGAGGTGGTTCCTTAGCCCTGCATCCCGGGGCAGGGCGTCTCCCGTGCCTGTGGGATACACGGGAGCCCCTCTGGCATTCAGATTCCCCAGCATTTTCTGCCCAGTGCAGGTAATGGCACTCAAGCACCTCTCCTCTTCTGGAAGGTCCTGAAAGCATTTTGCGTGTAATGACATTGGCTGAAAGTCCCCAGCCTGCCACCTGCAGATAAACGCTACAGTATCTTTAATTACAGGTTTTTTTTTCTTCTCTTTCCCTTTCAGACTAAGTCAGAATTCACAGTTGAATTTTCTGTCAGTGACAGCCAAGGGGTGAGTGTGACTTCTCATTTCATGGTCTGCGGCATGGACGGAGGGTAGCGGGGGGTGTGGGTCACTGCGGGCCCTTCTGCACAGGGGGACAGGGGTCACCCCTGGGCCCAAAGCCCAAAAACACAGCCACCAGCTGCCTTTAGGCTCTAAATCCACACCTAAAGCTGACACCCTGCTGTTGTCCTTGGCTCCACAGGTGATCAAAGGGACTGTCAACATCCAGGTTGGAGACGTGAACGACAATGCCCCACAGTTCCACAACCAGCCCTACAGCGTCCGCATCCCAGAGGTAGGGATCAGCTCTGCCTGCCTGCTGGCTCTTCCCTCAGGGGCCACTCGTGCTCTCTGGTTGCCACCACGGAGCTGGCCACCAATGTACAGGGGTGTCCTCTTGCCCTGGACCCTCGTGGGGGTGCAGGAGGATGAAACTTCTGGAAGTTACTGCCTGAAAATGGGCAGAAGCAAAGTGTTTTGGGTGTTGGGGGAAGGAGGTGGAAGAGGAGAAGTGGTGCTTTGGTGACATCTTTCCCATGGCAAATGGGAAGTTTGCAAATGAGTGTAAATGAGGATCTGTGTCTTGTTCTCTTCCTTGGAGCTGGGGGGATGCACAGCTCTTGTCACAGAGGTGACCTGAGGCAGGACCCAGTATTTCTCCAAATTCCTGAATTCTGGCAGGGGGCTGCCCAAAGGCTTCTGCCCTGGCTGGTGATTTCCTTTTACAGTTCCATAGCAGGACTTGTCCCATATTGTCCCTGGAATAAAATAGGTGGGAAGGCACCCAGGAGATCATGTGACTCAGGCTCCCACTAATCCAGCAAGAATTTTCATATTAGGTCAGATTGTTCAGGGCTTTATCCAGCCAGGTGTTGAATATCCCTAGGACAGAGTTTCCACAACCTTCTGCTGCTCACCCTGCTGGCCACTGCAGGGGAGGTGACATCTACTGATCCATCAGGGACAGCTTCTGCACCTGCAGCCTCACATGGCCGGGAATTTACAAGTCTGATGTGAATTTAGGCTTTAAAACTGTGGCTTCTGGTGCCAGGAGGAGAAGGCAAGGATATACCATTTGAAACAGGGGGTTAGTAGAGCATTTGACATCCTCCAGTGGAGGAAACCTCTTTTTGCACCACAGTGCCAGGGCAGGTTCCTCAGACTCTTCCTCAGGGTGTGGGTGATGTCCCGTGTGCATTGTGTGTGTGTGAAACGAAGCAGCTCTGGTAACTGAGAGGTGCAAACGATTGTGTTACCAGGGTGTATTTAGTATTCCTGCTGCTGCTGCCCCACCATGCTGGGCTTTGATCCCTCCCTGTCCCTCTGCTGCGAGGATGAGGTTTCTTCATTAGAGCTGCCCGTGATGTATGAGCCGGGAGCTGGAGTCTCATCTTTGCACAAGTCATCTGAAACCTCCCCGTGAGGGTGACACTGGGTCAGAGGCATTTCTGCTGCTCCTCAAAGCACGAGGGGTGCAGAAGTGAGTTGGCAAAACCCTCACCAGGTGCCCCCAGCTCCCACCTCTGCTCGGGCTCGGAGCTGGCGTGTGGCTGTCGTGCCTTGCTGCTGCTCCTCCCGGCCGAGCTCTGCCTGCAGAGGTCTGCAAAGCAAAAGGAATGGCAGTAGGATGGGAGGAGAACAGGCTCCTCTCCCCTGCCCTCAGATTCACCTCTGGTTTTGCTGTTACCTGCCCTTCAAGTGAAGAGATGCAAATGGGTTTCTGTGACTCGTCTGGGAATCAGGGCTGTGTTAAGCACCAGTTTTTATGTACTTGGAGTATCTGTGCCACATCTCTTCTTGCTGATGGCTTCTGTCCTAAGAGCCAGTATTGCAAAGCTTGAGTTTTCCCCATTTCCAATATTAACCTGTTTCCACTTTTAACCTGGGGAGCAGGGAGGGCAAAGGTCCTGGTTTGGAATCATGGAATCTTAGAGTCACAGAATGGTTTGGATTGTAGGGGACCTTAAAGCTCCTCTAGCTCAGCTCCTGCCATGGGCAGGGACACCTTCCACTGGTTGCTCCAACCTGGCCTTGAACACTTCCAGAGATGGAGCAGATACAGCTTCTCTAGGCAACCTGTGCCAGGGCCTGCCCACCCTCACAGGAAAAAATTTCTTCCCAGTATCTAATTTAAACCTCCTCTCTTGCAGTTGAAGGCCATTCCCCTGTGTCCTATCACTCCATGCCCTCATACGTAGAAGATTAGGGCAGGCTGAGGAAAGGGAACTGCAGGCAGGTGATCTGGACAAAAAAAATATATAAAAGAAGAAGAGGCTGAACCCTAGAGTCTCTCTGTGCCATATCACACTGCTGTGCTGTGGTTCTGTGTGAAGGATCTCCAGGACTGCCTGGCTGCTTGGGGTACAGCAAGCCCAGGGTTCCCCCCCTGCAGCCACCCAGCACTTGGCCTTGGGAGCTGTGCTCTTCTGGAGGTTGGCCTAATCTAATTACGAGGCAGCACGTGCCAGCTGCCAGGTTCTACCTGTGATCTTTAACCAAGGGCACCGATCAGAGGTAATGAGCCACAAACGCGGTGCTCCGCCAGCATCCTGGAGGCACTCCCGTTCTTTTGCCAGGGAGAGAGAGCCTTGCTTTGCCAGGCCCTGTGAGAGCAGGGGATGGGGTCTCATCACCTAAAGAGGACCCTCCAAGGGCTGCAGCCCGTGGGAGGTGTCAGCAATAAACTTTTCCTGAGCGTGGTGGCACAGCTCTCAAGGAGGAGATGTGCACTTGGCTTTGGGATCTGTGCTGAGCCACAGGTTTTACTTGTTATTTGCTCATGACTACTCAAAGCTGGAGGTGATGTGGCATGGAAAAGTGGCAGGGGAGCAGCTGAGGCTGGGGAACCAGCCGTGGTGAGGAATGACAGGTCACCCCATGCTCCAGGCAGCTTGAGGTGAGGGCACAGGTACCAAAATCCAGGTCAGAGAGCACCCAGCCCAAATCAAAGGGCCTGTGGATAATGAATGAAGAGGGCTGGAGCTTGGAGAAAGAGAAGAGGCTAGTGTGGTTTTCAATAGACTCGCTCTGTGCAGATTTGGCAGCTAATGAGGGTTTTTCTCTTTTTAATTTTGAGATAAATGGATGTATCGATTTGCAGTTGTCGTAGCTAATGGAGCAGCAACCGAAAGGCTATTTAAACCTCGCTGCTATTGTGTGGCACTTGGAAAGTCAAAAGAAGAGCGTGCATAAATAAATGGAACATGAAGTAAACTGACCTTTAAAAACAATACTGCCTCTAAATACCCATCCTGGTGTTTTACGTGGCCCGCTTGGTGTGAGAATGGGAATTTATTTGGGCACGGGCTGCGGATTGCGATCGCTCTGTGGTGCGGGAGGGATGGAGAGGATGCACCGCAGCAGCTCGGAATGCCCAGACCGGGACTGCTGGAGTGGCACCGGCCCTCCGTGCTCGCTGTGTGCCGATCTCATCCCTGGAATAGCTGCCGGGGGGCGGGACAGGGCCATTGCTCCAGCGCAATCGTCCGTCCCGTCTGGGCAAGGGCGCCCCGTGCTCTGCTTGTCAAAAGGCAGCGAGGCGGGGCGGGCGCTCTCACGTCTGCAAAGGAAAGGGGAATCCTGCTAGAATTGGCAACTTAATTCACCAAGCTGGCCTCGACAGAGCTCATTAAGTTCCCGTGTATTCATTTCAGGCTAATGGCTGTCATGCTGGCTGCTGTTTGATTTGCTGTAATAGACTTTTACGGCTTTCCAGTTTGCGAGGACGTGCGTGCCCATGGCTGTGCCCCATGGTGCTGCTGTACTACATTAGTTAGCTGCTCATGTGCTTGCTATTCTGACCTTCAGGGTTTGTTCTCCTCTTGGATGCATCCCTTGCACTTCATCTCCTGCTCACAGCCTCTTTTCTACCCCCCTCACCCAACCCCAAGGTACCACATCCCTGGGAGTTCCAGGGTTTTGGCTTTTAAACAAAGAGAGATCTATTGCCAAGCCTGTGGCAGGCTGTTGTGGCCATGCCTCAGTTTCTGGCAAGTCCAATCTGCTTTATCTAATCTTTTTTTCCATTTGGCTGCATCCGTAGGGAGCTCAGAGTTCTTGGATTGTCACGGTTCAATGCTTTCAGGTGAAGCACGCAGTGGAGTGGAGCCAAGCCCCTGTTTGTGGTACCTGGTGTGATGGGGACATTAGGGTGGATTGTTCCCCTTGCTGGGCTTTTTGTCCCAGTCCCAAGGAGGAAACCTCCTGGGGCTGGCACACAACTTTCCATTTACCTTTAACTGCTGGGGCAGTGGTGGAGTCACCATGCCTGGAGAGGATGTGGCACCTGGGGACATGGGTTAGTGGTGGCCTTGGCAGTGCTGGGGGAATGGTTGGACTGGATCCTAGAGGGCTTTTCCAGCCTAAATTCTACTATGAGGTAAACTAACTTCAAGTCTAGTACCTCCTTGGGAAAAGCTGTTTTCTCCTACAAGCCCCCAACATCCTGAGCTTGCCAATTGAGTTCCATGGCCTTCTCTTGGCCTTGGAGCATCAGCAGTTCTGACATGCTGGCAGAAAGGTCATTTAATTGTTGGTTCCTTTGCTGAATGTTCCCTCAGGAGGTTTCTATTGGAGTTTTCTCTCCTTTTGTGCTCTCCCACCTCATTCCTTCTGTTATGTTTATAACACACTGAGTGATTGATGAAGTGATGTGTGTTACATCTTGAGGTTGTGCACCCCCATCCCTGGAAGTGTTCAGGGACAGGGTTGGATGGGGCTCTGAGCAACGTGCTCTAGTGGATGGTGTCTGTGGCAGGGGGTTGGAGCTAGATGGTCTTTAATGGACCTTCCAACCCAAACCATTCCATGATCCTATGATCTTCCAGCAAAAAGCTTGGCACTGGGCCAGAGATTGCAATTCAGCACCTCAGTCATTCATGAAATCACAGCTGCACCACAAGAGAAGTACCCGTAACTTCACAAGGACACAGGAATTAGAGCCATGCTTTCAAATTTGTGACCACAGCCCTCTGCCTTGGGAATGTGCTCATCTCATCCTGAATTCAAGCAAGCAGGGCTGTGGGAAAGGAGTTTAAAAATGGGAAGTTTCTGGTCTGCACACAGCAGTGTTGAGGTGGCCACGGTCCAGCTTGCAGGTGTCTTATCTCCTGAGCTTAGCCCTGATTTGCCAATTTATTTTAATTGGGAGGCAGGCAGGCACTCGCCATCAGCAGCAGTCCCTTCTGCTCGGGGAGCAGCATTTGGGACCGAGCCTTCACAAGCTGCTGGACACCATTTTCATCCTTAATATGGAGGTGTAGCTGAAATCGTGGCTTTGATGATGTCTTTTTCCTAATTGTGCAGAAAAGTGTTTGGCGGGGAAGGAGGAGAGGAAGGAGGGGAGCGTCACTGCCCCGTCCCGTCACACAGCCCTGAACCAGGCCGTGCTACACAGCGAGCAGGGGCAGGGAGGAGCAGACAAAGGCCCAAAAGCCCTTGCTGTAATTAAAATTATTATTTTGCTTTAAGGGTAATAATGTCAGTAATTACATCAGTTTCACTGCCATCCTGCCCGAGAGTCTTCAGGGGCTCGTATAATTCTATTGCCGTGGCTCGAGGCCTGATGCTGCGCATACGAAGCAGCTGCCACGAGCTCAGCTCCCCCTCAGCTGCATCAGCCAGTCCCTTGCACGCTCCCAGACACCTTCTGGGGCTTTTTTCCCTCTCTTCCTTTAAATAAAGAGCCTTTACAGTTGAGGTGATGATAACAGAGTTGATAAGGAATATGTTCCTACCACACTGCAAAAATGGTCTATAATCATTGCTGGCTGCTTTCCTTCCTTGTTTCTTTTCTTTTTTTTTTTTTCCCTTCTCTCATTGTTTTCCTTCTCTCCTTATCCTTATGTTTCCATGTGGAGTTTAGAACTGAACAAATAATTTACAGCGAATAATTTATCCCCCAAATCCAGTCATCCTTTCCTTCCGCTACCCTCAAGAGTGCAAAATTTGCAAGTATCTTGAACTTCTCAGCAAATCAGATGCAACTTTTAAAATTTATTTATTTATTTATTTATTTGTTGTGAGGGGTTTTGTTTTTAAAACTTCCTGGAAAGGCAGCAAGCAATTTAGTGAGTTATTGAAGTTGTGTTCATTAAGCAGTGTTGGACAGAAAAGCTGGCTGTTCTTCCTGGGTAGATCAAGAACTTCCATCTCCCCTCCAGCCTGGCATCCCATTGGCATGCCCAGTGCTGGTGATCTCTCACCTCCAATGCCTGTTGGACGAATAGGAAGTGGGGATTTGACTGGTGTTTGCTGTAGCAAGAGAGTCTCTGTTGCACAGGTGAAACACTTTCCAAACTTCCTGGACACCCTCAGTTTTAATTGCCTTTTTTGTTGCTTTTCATGTGTGAGTAAAACATAAATGGGCTGGGAAGTGCAGGCCCTGTCTTGGGCTTTCCTTCTGGCTTTGGGATGCTGGCTGTGTCTTCAGGCAAGAGCTTGGAAGCACAGCAGGCACCAGCTGTCATCTTCTCCCTGCTTTTTTCCACCAGGACTGGAGAAAAGAATTGAAACGAGACAGACTGCAGTGCATTGAGTAAAACATGGGCTTGGGGCTGAAGGGGTTTGCACAGCTGACATTGTCGATGTCAGAGTCCTAAAATGATTTGGGTTAAAAGGGATATTTAGTCCACCACCCTTTCATGGGCAAGGACAATATTTCCACTATTCCAGGTTGCTCCAAGCCTTGTCCAGCCTGGTCTTGGACACTTCCAGGGATGGGGCAGCCACAGCTTCTCTGTGCCAGGGCCTGCCCACCCTCACTTTAAATAACTTTCTCCTTTGAGGCTGTGACCAAGTAGGTGCTCAGACCTGGAACATCCTTCACTCTGAAGGTCATTTGTGGGCAAGTTTTTGTTGTTACTGCTGGCATGTTTTCTGTGGCACCAGAGGGTCTTGAGGGAGAAAGAAAGTGTCCCCTGTCCCTTGTCTGGATTTACTGGTGAGCAGGAGACCCTGGTCCTT
Source organism: Dicaeum eximium (assembly GCA_013396995.1). NCBI lineage: Eukaryota > Metazoa > Chordata > Aves > Passeriformes > Dicaeidae > Dicaeum > Dicaeum eximium. Next base: position 1,169,295 of record VWZP01006149.1, on the reverse strand, counting down.
TAATACACGTGACTGAGGAATGAAATGAGAGATGCAACAGAAACTACTGGGGCGGAAAACTCCAAATGGCGTGGAAGTAATGTGTAAAGTGTCCTGGAGATAACAGTCATTTCCACCAGGCAAAACTGGGGCTCTTTCTGGAAGGGTACTGCAGCAAAGGGTGGGGGGGGTGGGGCAGCCTGAAAATTAGAAATAGTCATACAGTTCTGGCCAGTGTAGTGCTGGGCAGGACGAGGGGGATGGGGAAAACAACAGATTCTGACCGGAAAGGGAAGCCAGTGTGGGGCAGCAAGTAATTTGGTGCCTCCATGGAGGAGCTGTCACGCTGGGAAATTAGGAAATTATCTTGAGGGAGAGGAAGGGAAAGTGTACAGCAACATCCTCTGAGTGAGGAGAACACAGGCAAAGAGGGGCAAGGTAGCTTGGGTAAATCAGTAATCATTCCTCATGGAAGAAATGGGAAAAAGGAAAAACACCCTCACTCCCCAAGCTCCTTCCTATGAGTGCTGAGGGCACATATCTGCTGATTTCAAAGCTCTGGTGGGTCTGTCCCAGCGTCATCCTTGAGGTCAGGACAGTGTCTGAGCTTAGAATGGCTGATGCCAAGTGGTGGTGGCTCCCCAGGACCCTGCTGTCAGTGGGTTGCCCAGAGCAGGCACATTGCTCAGGAGCAGAAACAGTGGCTTGTGCTCCCACAGCACTTCCTGCTGCAGGAGCAGCTCAGGCCGGGCTGGAAGGTCTCTTTTGCAGGGGACATTCCAGCCCAGCCCTTTCAGTGTAATTACACTTACACATCTGGGCAGCAGATGGCTTCAAGGTCTCTTCCCTGTCCCCGGCAGGAGGACAGACTCTGTGCTGCCAGGAACAGAGGGGTGAGCAGGGAGTGAATGTGACCTGCTGGCAATTAGTTTTGTTTTATCTCCCTTTCCTCTGGTTACCATCTTCTCCCAGAAGCCTGGGATGTAACTTATTATCTCATGCCAGCCAGCAAAAGCTGCATCCTCTCCCCTCACATCCCTGTTTCGTTTACCTCCCTCTCCATACCTCACCTTTGGAGTCATCAGCAGGACCGTGCCTGGATGTAGGAATGGGTTTTAACTCCTTCAGGTGGTGAGCAGCAACTGCTCCGTGCCAGGAAGCAAAAAACCCATCACTGAAAATATATTTAACATTTTTTACTCACATAATGATGCAGTTTGTTGGTTTAGGCACCTTTTGTAGCCACAGCACCTAAATCAAGGAATGATTAAGGTCGTGCTGTGTGAGGGACTCTGGAATTTTAGGGTCCAGGCCCTTTTCCACCTGCAGTAACCAATATGAGCAGCAGATCCATGAGGTAGGCACACATTAGTATCCTCACTCCGTGCAGCGTGGGGATGTGAAGCTGCAGCTGGCATAAGAGGCACTTTTTTTGATAAAAACACCATTTTTAATTAAAATGGAAATATTTAGGGAAAATGTTGCCATTTTGACAGCAAAGCTGGGGAGAAATAGCATTTCAAAAGAACCATAAAAATCGCTCTTGCAATAGATTCATTCCATTTTCTTCTTGAGAATTGCATTTTGTGTTTTATTAGTTTGTAATGTGTCAGTGACAGTCATGTATAATAAGCTTTCTACTGCTGGTCAAACTTTGTGGTAAAATAATAGACTAAATCAACCTCTCTATAAGTTTTTTAAATATTTATGTGTGAACTGAACTGTTTGTACCAGTTTCAAACTATTTCCATTGCAAATGGAGGAATTTGATCTAAGTAGAAGTTTCAATCAAAATTAGGGACCATTACTTAATTTCAACCATTAATTAATTAAGTGGGAACTTAAAATGTGGGTGATTTATTTTGCTAGTGCAAATAATGGAGAGAGCAGGGAAAGTGAATAGAGAGTTCAAGGCAATTTTGGTTCAAGGAGGAAAAAAATTAGGAGCTTTTAGTTTTGGAGATTTGCTTTATGGGAGATTTGTGAAACATATTTATTTGTTTTTCTGAGTCAGGATGCAAACCCAGGGTGGTTGAAAAGGGAGAGGTGGTCACAGCTGTCACTTTGTGTAGGATGATGGTTGCTTGTCCCTCTTTTCCCAGGAAATTGAGCTCATTCTGTGTGGCCAAGGGGTTTTGCTGGGGTGCCAGCAAGGTGTGTTTGGCTGCACTTCTGAGCTCAGGTGATGGTTACACCAACAATTCCCTTGTTTTTCAAACCTTGCCTTGGCTTTCATCATGGTGATGTGTTACTTAGGCTTGTCCTGCCATTGTAAATCAAACTGGAAAGGGTAGTGGGAAGGAGGGAAGGGAGGAGAGGAGGTATGAGTGAAGTCAGCCACCTCCTGCCCAGCCTGTGTGTGATTAATCTCAGTCACTCACACGTGTTTGGAGGCACCTCCTGACCTGGAGTCCGGCTGGCTGTGCCAGTGTGGCCACCAACATTACCTTCAAATGGTGTTTAAGGAGGAAAAAAGGAGTTTGTAACTGATGGGCTGGTATGCTGGTATCCAAGGGATGCTTTTTTAGCACTTCCCTGTTCATTACCATCTGAAGGTAAGGTGAGAGCGTGGTTTTCCGAGCTGTGGAAAAAGAGGGATCTACCCGTGCTCTGTCTCATAACCAGAGCTGGATGAAAACCCTGAAAGGGCAACAGTTTTTACTGCCTGTGTGATTCAGATGACCCCGAGTTGAAATGCTAAATCTCCCTGAATCTGCTGCGCCAGCGCTTGGAAAAACCCTTTATTAAACACACTGGGAATGCGCAGCCAGATGTGTGTTTGCAGATTCCTCAGTCCCCCAGGAGAAAATGCTCCAGGATGTGCTGCCCTGCCCTGCCTTTGAGGGGGCTGAGAGGGAAATAGCAGGACAGGTGGAGGGTTTGTTTTCCTGTGTGTAACTCGTGCCTGTGGGGACAGGAATTTTGCAAAGAGGCTGTGCCTGCTGGCGTGAGCCCCACGAGGATGGTGGCACTGCAAGTCACCCAGTTCTTGCAGTCAGCAGGGAAATGGCTGCTGGGGAGAAAGGCCAGGAGCTGTGCAGGTGGGGCAGGTGGACATCCCACAGTCATGGCATTGCCTCTGAGCACACCTGCAAGGTCCTGAAGAGTGCTGGGAGAATGCTGGAAGCCTGGATCCTCCTCCAGTGACAGGGATCACCACCAGCCTGGTGTCCCACTGTGTCACAAGGCTGCACTGCAAGGCCCTCCCTTTCTGAGGGCCTGAACACCAGACCTGCCCTGTGTGCAGGGCAGCTTTTCCAGCAAGATTACACCTCCAGAGCATGTGCTCCATCACCCGTCCCTCGTCACCGCGTCTCGCCGCGCGCTCGCGTGTCACCGCCGATGTGCCCAGGCAATGTCAGAACGAGGTCAGCGCTCCTCGGGCAGGCACAAACCTATTTCTCACCTGCTGGTACGAAGCAGGGAGCTCTTCACCACCTTCTCTGCTCACAGTAGCACCTCTGACACGGAGTGTGGGTGTCTGAACTGTGCTGGCCCCGTGTCTGGGGTGAACGCGGCGTTTGGTGGCCCAGATGCTTGCACCTAACGCCAATGAGCCTGGACCCCACGTGTCTGGTGTTTTGGGCTTGGGAGAGGCAAGCAGAGGCTGGAAGAAGAGCACGGAGGATCCACATAAATGGTAGATGGTGAGGAGAGGAGAAGGCACCTCAGGGAGATCTTTGGGAAAGGCAGGCATCAGGGACAGGAGAGCAGAGCCTCACCTCCATTCTGCACGTTCGAGCTTGAGGCTGGGCTGCGGCAGGCACGCTTTATTTGGGGGGGGATCTGCTTAAAAAGCCTCACCGGAGCGTTATGGAATCGGAATGTGAAGGGTAATTGAGCTGAAAGCCATTCTCCTCCCGCAGCCCGCGCGGCAGGACCCGCTCCGGCGCTCCCGATGCCAGCCTGGAATCCTGCTGGAAGAGGGGGAGGTGGGGCTGCACCCCCTGGGCCAGAGGTGGCCACTGAGCACCCAACTAAACCTGAGGCGCAGAGGAGAAGCCACACTAGGGACAGATGCAGAGGAAGGTTTTTCTTTTCTTACAGAAAGGTAAAGAGGATCCTAGGTGCAAATCTCCTTCCTTGCAGGCTCTCCAGTTAGTCCCTGCAGCTCAGGTGGCATCACCCTGTGTCCTTGTGTGGTCACACCCTTTGGCTGTCCCCTTCCCCGCTCAGAGCTCCACCAAGCAGCCCCGTGCTTTCTCCCTGTGGTGCCCATTGGGAAAATGCCACTCACACACAGAGAGATGCTCAAGAGCATTCACTGGCGTGGCCAAATGGCTGATAATTTGGAATAATCTGGAGATATTCTGGAATAATCTGGAGATTAATAAAAATCTTAACAAAAAGAGGAGTGTGGCTAGTCAGAGTGGATGTAATCGTTAAACACAAAAGTGAGGTTTTAGTCACTGTCACTTGTCTCTCTAGTCCTGGGAGTCTGTGGAAGGGGACAGGGGCTTGGAGAGCTGCTGGTGCAGCCCCAAGGAGGGGATTAGAGAAGATCCCCCCAGTTTGGACCCCAGCACAGAAATGGTGTGAGATGCTCAGCCCAGTTGTGTACCCTGTCCTCTGTTATTGATTGCTGAACAGGCACAGTTAAGTGCCTCTCATTAATATTTGTTTTGGTCTTTTCCCTGAATTCTGATGAGTGGAGGAGATGCTGCTTATCTCTCTCCTGCAGGTTTTCTTTCTAGAGGATTCCTCTGGCTGGTGACAAACCTGGGCTCTGTAGCCCTCAGGATGAGGGATGAGTTAGTGACTGACACGAAATCTTGGGAATTCTGCATAAAGAAGCAAAGAGGCCAAATTAACACAAAATTAAGATGTAAAAATGCTCTGCTCATGTCGTCCAGATGAAATATGGAATTCCAGGCTCACCTGTGTTTGTAAATGTCTTAAAAGGGACTCTCTGGGCAAGTAGGTTGTGCTGGCTGAACTTTGAAATGGATGAGCAAGGAGGAATGTTGGGACATGGAGCAGGCAGCCGGGGACTGCTGCTCATCAGTGCTCTTGTATCTGGTTTTGAGGTTTCAGATTGAGAGCAGAGGCTGTGGGGAGTGAACATGTTCACAGTTTGGGTTGGAAGGGATCTTAAAGCTCATCTTGTTCTACTCCCCTGCCACGGGCAGGGACAGCTCCCACTGTCCCAGGCTGCTCCAAGCCCCATCCAACCTGGGGCACTTCCAGGGATCCAGGGACAGCCACAGCTTCTCTGGGCAGGCTGTTCCACTGCCTCTGCCTTTTGAGGTGGTCTGTGTTCTTATTTCTCTCCTCTATCCCTAACCCTGCTGTGGGTGGGTGACTCTCCCTTTGCTTTCTGTCCCCTTTTCCCAGGCAGCACACAATGGCCACGTGGGCCTGAGTTGTTGGGTTATGACCAGTTTCTCTCATCGACTCAGACTTGAAAGGGATTTCTGAAACTTGCTTAAATAGGGCAAAGCACTTTTTCTTTCTGCCTTGTATAATAATGCCTTGTTTGTTAGGCTTGACTTAACTGCAACTGGCCCACCCAAAGCCATTGAAATTATTCTGAGCAGCAGTTTCTGCCTGCTCAGGTTGTGCTCCCAGGCACTTTGGTGCAGCTCCTGAATGAAACATTTCTGGTGTGCCTAAAGGCAGTGAAGAGAGAGTTTTTAATGTGGTTGCTTCTCCATCTTTTCAACGGAGACATGGGTTCAGGTTCTCCTCTGAAGTGATATTAGAGTCCATGGAGCATGAGAAACTGCTTTTGTTTGTGGGTTACAGATGAAGACCTGTCAAAAACCTTTTTAAGCAGCAACAGAAGTTTTCTTTTTCATGATACATTTAACTTTTGAAGGCTTTGCCTCCCAAGGAGGCTTTGCTCTTCTCTCTCTCCCTTTCTATGAGTTTGGAAAAAGATGATTGGCACAAGTTGCCTTCTCTTTTTCGCTCTGCCTCCCCATCAGTTTGGTGGAGTGTTGGATCCTCTGGGGTGCTCTTGCTTCTGGAAAATGGTGTGGCCAGGAATGAAGGGGGGGGCAACACTGGAGGAGAGGGGGAATGGGACATGGAACCCTCCTTGTGCTTGAAGCAGGTGCTTCACCAGCTTCTTGTGGGCAGAGGGCACAGGTTGTTCCCATCGATTTGGTGTCAAGAGATGTTCTGCAAAGGATAAATGTGTTTATAGGATTTCTGTCCTTTTGTTGGAAGAAGTAGGACGCCATTCCCGGACACAGGAGTTTGCTAAAAGAGTGTCACATCAGTTCTTCATCACCATGTTTGGTGTTGCAGCTCCATTCCGAGGTGCAGGTGGTGTGTGAAGCACGCTGTTGCTCCTTGCTGTCTGCTGCAGCTGAGCCTTTTATTCAGTGCAGGCTCTGGACAGGCACTGGGAAGCTGTTTCAGACACCACTCCTCGTTTTGTGTGCTCCAAGATGCATCCATGGCTTCCATCTGAGCATCTGAAACATCTGCCTGGCAGTGGGTTTAGAAATATGATATGACCAGACAGGTACAGAACAAAAAAGGGTTGTCAGAGCTGATGGGATTGTGGGTTTTTTGCCTCCCTCCAGTCTCAGCTCAAGAGTTGTCTTAAAGCATTTGTGGGGAAGGTAAGCACGTGTCACAACCAGTGTTTTTGTGTAAGCTCAGGAATATCAGCTCTCCCCTGTCCACCCAGGAGCATGGGGAATGCCAGGAAATGGGCCGGGGGGTGTCAGCCTTGATGCAGAGAAGTCTCCTCTGGTCCAGGTCCTTCTGCACCAGTGTTGTGGGGAGGATTCACAAGGATTTTCCCACTGTTTGTAGGCACAGGTGGTGTCATGGCCTTAGTGGGACTGGTTGGTGTCAGAAACCCAAAGAGCTGCCAGGCAGGGGCTGAGGGGGAGGAGCAGGAAGGAGAGGAGCAAATAGAAGGAGCTGTGTGGCTTTTGTGAAAATAAATCTGCTTGCAAGGACCAAAGGACCTCCTTTACAGAGAAGGAGGAGAAACATGCTCCTGAGTGTTTAGGGGGATTTTAGCAATCCAGTGGGTTTTTCCTTGGAGAGGAAATGGTAGTGCTGACACATGGTGGTTGCCTGGAGCTCCCAGACAGTCTGGGACAAGGAGGTTTTAATTAACTCATTCTTCTCACATCTAAAGTTCATTTATTTCAGTTCACTTAGACATCTGCTTTTCCCCCTCCGTTTTCCTTGGACAAGGAGTGGGCATCCCTTGGCTCTGGAACTGGGGGAGCTGCTCCTGCTGCCCACCCACCACGTGCCACCAGGGCAGGGAGGGTTTAGCATGCCCAGGGCTGCTGGGTGCCCCAGGCAGCATTTCTGCTCAGCTGCAGCTTGGGGAGGTGCAGCAAGGATGGCCTGGTGTGTTTGGCTCTGAGCAGTGGAGAGGCACCACCGACTCCTGGTTTCCATCCTCCAGAGACTGAGCACAGCTGCTCGTGCCCAACACCATGGAGCTGTCCCTGCTTCAAAAACTGCCCCTTTCCCTGTTTTTCCCCCAAGTTCCTTTGATCCTGATTGCTGAATTACTAGCAGAGTAGACCTTGCTTGTTCCCAGCTTGGCATATTCCTGCTGTGTGTCCCTTCCAGTGCTGTGTTCCCACAATGGTCGGGCTGCTTGAGACCCCCTGTAGACCACAGACCTGTCCCCACTGCCTCAGAGCCTGTTCCTTGTAGGTCACATCATATTCTCTGCCCTAATGGTGAGTGGAAGACACCAAATATTTCCCTTCCATTCTTCCTTGCTGTGTTTTTCCAGCAGGGATTTCTCTCACCAAGCTTGTTGTGGGCCATACATTTTGAGTTGGCACACTGAAAGTGCTTTCATTTAATACTTCTTTTATCAGGGTTGATTTTCTATCGCTTTTTCCCTTTGGGTGTGCTTGGGGGAATTTATTCTTTTTAACAGGTTTGTTCCAGTGTCAGGTATTGGTTCTAAAAGGCTGGGGGAAGGTGGTGGGGGCTTTGATTTGTTGCATGGAAAATGCATTTGGCTTCTGTTCCCTTCCTTGAGCTGAGAGGGAAGAAGGGATGGAGGGATGGAAAAGAGGAGGAAACTGGAACTTCTGCCTGTTTAGCAGCAGCTTTCTCATCCCGTGTGTCTGTGTCACACTCGCTTGTCTTCCTCTGTCACCAAAGGCTGGGTCCTGCAGAACCTGATGCAGAGAAGGTGCCAGACTTCTCCTGGCATATTTTAAGTGGCACATCCCTAATCCTTGCAGGTAGCCCATGCTGGCACAGTTTTCCACCTGCACGGGAGGTCTGCTGGCTGATGTTACTATTCCTGGTGGAGCTGTGCTGGTGTTCTCAGTTGTAGCAGTACCTGCAGGAATAAGCACTTTTTCTTGTCCTGAAGGTGTGAAGACAGTGATTTTATTCACAGAAAATGTGTGAGCTGGTTGAAGTCCCCCTGTGAGAACTAGGGGAATGGGCACATGGAGACGGGATGATTTTATTATTTTATTGTATTTCTTTCCAGTGCTATTTTCCCTTTATTTTTCCATTATGTTCCACAAGTCTCAAGTTTCTCATAAGCAGAACTAGAAGCAGGGTTTTGGGTTGGTGATTTGGTTAAATCTCTAGGAGGGATTAAATTGAGAAACACCCCCATACATCTCCCTTGCAGCTGAGGGCAAATTTAACCACTGATTCCAAAGCTTCCCAAAATGGCTTTGTCTGAAAATGAATTTTGGCCTCTCAAAGTTCAAACATTTATCCTTAGCCAGAAATATACACAGATTTGCTCTCTAATTTAATAAAGCCATCCAAATAATATGATTTCTCCCATAACCATCGTTTATGTTTCACAGCAAAATGGTAATGAGAAAGTCATTAGAAGTAATAAACAAAACAAAACCCACACAGCAAATCCTTCACTGAGCCTGACGGATGGGAAGAAGAGCAGCATTTGAGTCTTAGGCCACAGAATATTTGCCGGGTGCAGCTGTTTTGAAGGAGATGTGTTCTTGAACCATTATTTTTGCACGTTGCATTTTAATGGGGTTTTGCTGGTGGAGCAGGTCTGTGGTGCCCGTGCCAAGCTGGCATTGCTGCTCTCACCCCTCGGGGCTGGTTGCAATGGGTGATTAACAGGCATCTTTCTTCCCCCCCCTCTGAAAAAATCCTCCTCCTTATCACGGCTTTGACAAGGTGCTTTTGTTCAAATTTCCTGGTTAAGTCTTGAACTGAGTTCACAGGGAATGTGTTAAGAGCAAGAACTACGTCCAGGTTTCAAAAGTGCTCTTTTTTAGCTTTTATTTATAGCTGCCTGTGCTCTTTGGGCTGCAGCCTTAGCACTCCCTTCTGGCTTATCCTCAGCCAGGTGAATTTTTCTTTGACTTCAGTGTTTTGCTCCAGTGGGTGTCTAGATTGGGTATTAGGAAAAAAATCTTCACTGAAAAGGTTGTCAGGTTTGGAACAGGCTGCCCAGGGCAGTGTTGGAGTCACCATAACAGGAGGGATTCACTGGATGTGTGGATGTGGCTCCTGGGGACATGGGTAAGGGGTGGGCTTGGCAGTGCCCAAAATATCCCACATTTGTTGCTGCTGGATGTTTGTTCTCTGTCTCCCCCAGGCTTTGGGGGAAGGATAGGATTTTGGTAACAGCTCTCCTCTGGTGGTTTACTGGGGCTGTTGGGCTTCCTTACACATTAATTGGTTTTTCAATTAGAGGACTCCTTTTGTTGATTTTTGTGCTTTCAGAATCACAGCAAAGGTGTGTGGACCCAACACACATCTTCCCATCACAGACAGGGGTGGGGTGATGGAGGTGAGATTTAGTATTGCCAAAAGCTCTGTAAGGGGACAGGAGCAGAGAGGAAGGAGTTTTCCCCTGCTGCCTCCATTTCTCAGCTCTTGCTGTCGTCTGCCCCTTATCCCTGGGCTTCCCCATCCTTCCAGATCCCAGAGGAGCTCCAAGGCTGTGGCACTGCTGGTGCCATGCATCCTTAGTTTTTGACCCTCCTTCCCTGGCCCAAGCCAAGTCCTAGCAAATAACTCCTCCAATTAAACAAGATAGTTTTTCATTCTTCTTACACTTAATAGAAAATAAAAATCAATAGAAGAAATTCCACTGGATGAAGATTTTGGAGAGCATGTCTTGTGCCTTGCTCTTTTCCTGCTGCAAACTGAGGCAGGTAGCACCTTTTTACCTTCCTTTGAAAAACAAGTGGTACATCCAAGCTGTCCTTGGGCAAACTCCTGCCTGCTGACATTTCAAAAATTGCTCTTTAAGGTTTCTCCTCACTCCCTCCTTCCTTATGCTTCTCTCTCCTCCTAAAAGAAAATCCTATTGATATTTTCATCTTAAAAAAAAAAAAAAATAAAGGAAAAAGAGTTTAAATAAATAAATAATTGTGCACAGGCTGGAGCTGCATGGGGGTCAGAGAGGAGAGAGCTCTTCTGCTTTTCACTCCTTTTCCCCACCCAGATATGCTGTGAGCAATTGGTCCTCCCCTGGGAAAATGAGACTCCCTGCCCTCCTGGCTGCTCTCATCCAGGAGGAACTTTTGTATTTAAACATGCTTAGCACTAAGCTGAACATGAATTTCCCCTGAGCCACTGAAAGCAGCTTCCAAGCTGCGCTTTGAGCAGCCTGCTCTTGGCAGAGAGAGCTGATGGGTGCGTGAAACCTGTGGAAAGCTGGAATGCCCAGAGGCATCCTTGTTTAAAATGAGCTCCCTGTTCATGTCCAGAGGGCAAATCTTCATCTGGAGGTGCCTGAATTTGTGTTTTCCAAGAGACTGAGCCTAAGGATGGTTTGGCAGGTGTGCGCTTGATGTACCAGGGAGAAGCAAAGTGATGTTGTTGTCCTGTGTTGTTGCCTTGGCTGCTCGGATGCTCGGCTGTCCCTGGAGAGCAGGATGGCTGCTGTGGGAAACCAGCTCTCCTGGGGCTGAGAACTGAAGTCATTGTCACTTGGGAGTGCTGGAGGAGATCCTAGTGGCTTCCCATGGCTTTATGGAGAGGTGCAAAACAGATACACTCGTCATTTTGGAGGGATGTTAATGGTTCTGCAGGATGGGCCTTGTGTGTGGCTGCAGTGTGGAGGAGTTGAGCAAAGTATGGAGATTGGGATTTAAAAAGTGCTGGTGGAACATGACTGCAGGGAACTGCCAGATGTGCCTTGTTAATGACTGCGGAGGTGCTTTGGGTAAGAAGAATTGCAACCCCACTTTTTTTTCCTGCAGCCTCTTTTTGCTGCCTTTCTGAAGGAAATGCCAGTGCAGAGGCCAAAATGCCAGAGCTGGCTTTCCCTAAAATCCCTGTCAGGATGTTACCTGGCACCTTCCAGGGGGCACCAAGGGAAGAGGAGAGCTCCTTTTTGCACGAGGAGAGCCTCAGGAAGGTGGGGGATGATGGCACAGCCATGTTTTGCTGCCAGACTTTGCCATTCCTGCCGGAGCATCCCCAGGCTGAAAGCACACCCTGGGAACGGTCCCGGCATCCTTCCCAAGGCAATTCTCATTCAGCCAGCAGTGGTTTGGAAATAGTCACTCATCAGGCACTTATGGATCTTTCAAGCCCCTTTCTCTCCCTAATAATCCCACCTCTTGGGAGGTATTGATTCTGCTCTGTCGGCTGCCTCTTGGTATTCCACAGTCTGTGTCAGCCCGTGGAAATCGCTGCGCTGTCGTTTTCACGCAGCAATTACCTGCTCCTGATTCCTTTCATCCCCAGGCCTTTCCCAGAGATCTGAACTCTGTATTGACAAACCACCCTGGAAGAAAGACAGGGTCAGAGTTTGGGAAGAAGGCTCACACAACAAAAACTTCGGGAGGAGTTTCCCTGTGGTGTGATTGTCTCAAAGGTGCTCAGTCAGTTTTGGGGGTGTTTTTTGGACATCCAGCACAAGAGGGATGCCATGGCTTCCCAGCCTGCAAATGTGACTTCATGCCTTGCTTTTTTGCTTATGCCAAAAACACAGGAAATTCTTCACCTGGCTTCTGGACAAAGGATCAGGCTGGACAGATGAGGGCAGCTGTTTTCCAAGTCATCCTCAATCCTCTGCTGGGGAATGGGCTCCTTCCAGTACCTAGAGGGGCTTTTGACAGGGACAAGGGGGAATGGCTTCATGCTGCCATAGGGCAGGGCTAGATGGGATGGCATATGGAGAAAAAATTGTTCCCTGTGAGGGTGGAGAGGCCCTGGCACAGGGTGCCCAGAGAAGCTGTGGCTACCCCTGGATCCCTGGAAGTGTCCAAGGCCAGGCTGGATGGCACTTGGAGCAACCTGGAATAGTGGAAGTGTCCCTGCCCATGGCAGGGGCTTGGCATGAGATGGTCTTTAAGGTCCTTTAAGGTGCCAAACCATCAAAGGACTCCTCTCACTCTCTAGAAGGTCGTCCTTTATTTGGGGTTATGGTTCACCCATCTGAGGAGGGGCAGATTTGGGAATTTGTTTTAATCCCATTTTAGGTGGTATTTTTTTTCCTTTCTGGGTGAACAGAAGTCGAAGGACAGGATGATTTGCAGCAGTGGGGTTTCCTCCAGCCCTGTCTGCTGTGGCCCAGGAGCTGCTGCCCCCCAGGAGCGGCACTGAACTTGGCACAGGGTTGCACCTCCAAACTCGAAGGCATTTTGTTATTAAACCAGCATGCCTGGGCAGTGAGGGCTCTCACTTGAACAGAATCCCCATTCTAGCAGAGAATAAATTAAAAAGCCAACTGGCCGCGGCTGCCTGAGGAGCGCCGGGACCAGAGATAGGGCCAGAAGTCAGATAACAAACAGTGTCCAAAATTGCAGCGCCTGGTGCATGGCGTGAAATTAAAACCTTCCCTGCCTCCTCCCGCATGCCGTAACAAAACAGCTCCTGACACAGTCTGCCAGCACCAGGAGTGGAGGAGAATAATTAAATACATGGGAGTTTTTGAATCTGAGGGAAGGGATGAGGCTTTTGTGCCATGGACCTCAGTGGGTTGGTCCTGCAGCTGGACTTAAGTTGGAAGGGTCTGTGGGCTGCCTTGCTACACAGATGGGCAGGAATTTACCCTTTTTTCCCCTGTTTTGCTGCCTTTTCCTCTGAGTTTGGTCCCTCCACATTCCCTGTGAGGCTCAGCAGCAGTCCTGGGATGTGCCTGTGTCATACTGGCTGTTCTCTCCCCAGACCTTGCTGGCTTTCCATCCCTCAGTAAGGACATTTCTCTGGAGTTACCATTCAGGAGTGATGAAGAGGGCAGCACTTTTTAATCAAAGTTACATTAGGTGAAGCTGATATTATTCACTCTGCTTTATTGCAGCTATTTTTACACGGGGGTTAGAAGTTAATACTACACAGCCAGCCTGGTTTTGCTGGATTCTGGCAAGCCCCAAAATCCATCAGCACATCCAGACAGGGCAGGAAAGAGCCCAGGCAAAAAATAAACTCACTAGCTGAACTGGCAAGAAAAAAAAAAAAAAAAAAAACCAAAAACAGGTAAAAACTGAAATCTTTTATAAAATCCAGACCCTTGATAATTGAGGGTCTGGTCTGGAAGGGCAAAACCCAGCCAGGACCATCAGCTGCAATCAGCAGAAGGATGAGCTTCTCCAATCAGCACGGGAAGGGGAGCGGGAGCTGTGGCAGGAGGGCTGGGAGAAGGCAATGCAGGGTTAGTTCTTCCCTGCCCTGACAAATGGTCCTGACTCTCTCCTGCTCCTCAGCCACAGCCACAGGTGATAAGGCTTGGTCTGATCCTGACAGGGGGATGTCAGCACTCGGGAAAAGGCTGGGATTGAAGACAGTGCCTCAAAGGGAATGGTTTCAGCAAGGAAGGTTTTGCCAGGGTTATGTGGGTTTGGGTCTGTCTGGGTTTGGGGTTTTTCCCCCCACTCAGGTAATGCCATGTTAATTCCTTGGACCTGGCAAGGGTGCTGGCAGAGCTGGGATCTCCTCTGCTACTTGCAAGAAGATGTGGTGAACTGACAGAGGGAAGGAGGGAGTCATCTCTCTGTTTCTAGAAAAGGACAAAAGTGCAGGTTTTTTCTTTCTCATTCGTTTTCTCTCTCCTTCTCCTTTGCCACCTTGTTCCTGTTCTTTAATACAGACGTCCCATGCTGGAATGTGCTTTCTAAGCCTTTTCCCGCTGTATTATCCCTGCAGGAGATGTTGTGGTGAGCTTTTAGGACCCCATTGCCTCGGATCTTGTGATGTTCCCAGTTAAAACAAACCACAACACGCCAGCCGAGTGCCATTGTAATAAAACACCAGGTCTTTTTAAAAACCACTTAAGGTCTTTCTAAAATCTGCTTGACATAACTGGAGTCATTAGAAGATTGCTTTGACCCCTCTTCTGATGTGAACTTCCCAGTGTGCTTGGCCAGTTCTTTGGGCTAGATTGTAAAGGCTGGTTCCTTTGGCAACACGAGGAGAAATTAGAGGGAAAAATCATTTGCCTCAACACAGAGGTTGTGAGACTTCAGGCAAATGCATGCAAGTGCAGAAAAATAAGGTTTTCAGAAGTTCTTGCTGCTGTCCTTCCCCAAACCATGGTTAGAGAGGAGTTTGAAGGAGAGGTGAGGTTTTCAGAGGGGCCTATCAAGTTCTCTGGACTCTTAATGTTGAGGACTTGCTTCACACTGACAGAGAGTAAGTTTGGATTAGATACTAGGAAGAAATTCTTCCCTGTGCTTCTAAACCCCCGAGAAACAGCCTGAGCAGGAGGTGAGGAGACTTCTCAAGCTGCCAGGGCAGTGGAGACAGCGTGAGGTGAGAGGGCACAGCCCGGATCAGCGAGGGACGGGCCCAGGGCTGCTCCTCTCCTTGGGTAATCACAGCACCAACACCCTATTCCTAATGACAGCCATCAGAAGCACAGCTTATCAAGTAGACCCACAAAATAAATTGGGTTGGACATGGCTTAGATACATCATCACATTAAAAATAACTTTTCCCTTTTCTCTCTTGTTTCCTGAATGTCTCATCCCCAAGCACATTGCAAGACACCCAGAAACACCAGGAATCTTCAATCTTGGTCCCTTCCAACCCAATCTTGGGTTGCAAGGGACCTTAAAGATCATCTAATTCCAAGCCCCCACCATGGACAGGGACACCTTCCACTGCCCCAGGCTGTCCCAAGCCCCTCCATCCCAGCCTTGGACACTGCCAGGGATCCAGGGGCAGCCCCAGCTTCTCTGGGCACCCTGTGCCAGGGCCTCACTTCCCTCTACACAGAGAATCTCTTTCTCACATCTAATCTAAATTTCTCCTCTTTCAGTTTCAAGACGAGCATGATGCTTTTTTTTCCCATTTGTGAAAAAATCCTCCTTTGGATTGCTGCCTTCCCTGTCTTTATGATGTGTCTGATTTGCTCGGCCTAGCTCCTGCCTGGGTTTTCCTGCGGTTCAAGGCCAAGTCAGCCTCCATATATTTTATTTTAAAAGGCTATTCCCTGCACTTCCCACTGACCCAGGGTGGTAGCTGCTGTCTGTGCCCGTGAGCACCCCAGGGCAGTGGAGCACAGGGAATTGGGGTGTGGGAGAGCGGTGCCCGTGCCGTGGCTGCGGCAGGAGCGCTTCCTGCTGGAGTTTGCTGTCTCAGCACGAGCAGAGCCCGATGAGGAGACCCCAGCTGAACCCGTATCGATCCTTCCTCCGGTAATGAAGCCATCCACGGCAAGACAGGGAAGTATTTTTTAAATCAGCACATCCGTATGGATTTTGTGTTCACTCGTGTTGAGGGTGGGTACCTGCTCTCAGGCTGCTGCAGAGGCTTTTCCAGGAGTTTCTTTTTGATGGATCTTTGGGACTTATAAATCCCAGATTTCCAAGGGAGTTGTGGGGGTTCTTCCTTAATTTTCTGAGGACACGTTACTCACTCCTCCCATGGTCAGAGGTGGGCTGCTCTGTGCTGGGAAAGGTGCTTTTAGCTTCTCTACCAGAACAGCAGGTAAATAAGCAGTAAAATAAATAAATGAGGCAGAAAAGCAGGCAGGTTTCTTTCTGCCTGGCTAAAGTGTGAGTGCAAGAGATGGAGGAAGGAAAGGTGATCCTCTTTCCAGGATTACATACACTAGATCAGAGGGTCTTTTGAAGACTCAAGAGAAGGGGATAGTGAGGAGTGCTGGGATAAGAGGAGATAGCAAGAAGGCAGTGAAGTGACGAAGCAAGTCCCAGTTCTTCTTGGCCAGCTTGGTGGCCCTCCAAGGTGGCTCAGGACAGCTTGAGATCCAGGGAGGAGGCATGGAGACGGACATGTGGCTTGATAAGCATCCATAGATTTCATGTATATATTTGCAGTACGTTGTATAAATGAGGACAATACCTAATGATTCGTGGCTATTATTTGAAGTGTCCCACTGTTACAGATTTATTTGTCATTTCTTGTAGTAACACCGATGATAATGAATTCATTTGTATTAATGGGGGTGTCGTGGACTTTTGTTGATATCCCGCATTAATTAATGTACCATTAAAAGAAAGTGGCACCCAATTAATATCAAGTGGGAGCACTAGTGCCGGTGTCCTGTCATTAGGGTTTCATTTGTAATGCATTGTGTGAACACTCTGCCTTAATGGGAGTCATTTGCCATCCAGAGCCTCACCCAGTGGGCTGCCATGGGGTGCCAGAAAGTGAAAGTTAGTGGCAACTGCCAAAAAAAAAAAAAAGAAAAAGAAAAAGATATTTAAAAAACAGGATCTGTCCAGTTCAGGACATAGCCTTCAAGCAGGAATTGGAAAACGAGTTTCTTGTCTCACCCCACACTGAATGCTGGCTAGTAGCAGTAAATCACTCTGGTGGTTTTGCTTTGCTACTGAATTTTGATGTTGAGGGGAGAAATGCTGGAAAACCCACCTGGATTCTGTAATCCCCCTGCCTTTGCTTCCCTAAACAAAAACAGCCGCTGCAGGAGTGCAGACCTTGACTGTGGCCACCTGGATCCACCTGATCCATGGCCACCATCTCCAGGAAGATGAGAGCCAAAGGGGTGCCGGGCCATCTGCCGTGGGTGCCCCTGCAGAGAGGGAGACTGCTCCAAACGCCCTTTTCCAGCAGGAAAATCACACCAGCAGGAGAGATGCGGTGCTGCTGAAGTCAGGGGCTTTCTGACTGACAGATTTTCACATTCTTGGCGCTGGTGTCTGACTTTCAAATGTCTTGTTAGACCATCTTGGCTTCCCATCTGCTGTCTCCAGAGCTGGGACTGACCTCCCAGCAGCCGAGGAGGGAAGCACAGACTGCCTCCCAGCCCTTGCTCTGGCCCTGCCTGCTCCTTGAAGGCTGGAGATGCAGAATGGGGGAGAAATGTGGCTTTTGTGACAAAATTTGGCTGTGGATGCTGAGTTAGTGAAGCGATGATTGTGTCACCACCCTTTTCTTCTGCCCCCTCCCAGAGCAGTGGGAAGCTGCTGGCTTTTGCGAGTTGGAACTGGGTGATCTTTAAGGTCCTTCCCTACCCAACCCCCAAACCATTTTAAGATTCCATGATTCCTCTCCCATCCACCTCTCCTCGTCTCTCCCCTCAAGACCTGTGCTGCAGAAGTGACTGGTGCCACCAGGAGCCCCAGCTCTTGGGAGTGCTGTCCCATGGATCAGCCCCCGTGTTGGCAAGGGCAGAGTTATCTTTGGTGGGCAGCGGGGGATCTCAGGGCTGGAAAAAGCAAGCAGGTTTATCCCATGGGATACCAGAGCATCTTCTGCTCTGTGTGGCTGTTTTTCCTCTGCCTGCTGGGTGCCATTGTCCTGCCAGCACGGCAAGTTCCCCCGTGGGCTGGGGGGCTGTGATGTCCCTTCCTCCAGCGCCGTACGTTAGGTCGGCCGCGTCTGCCGTGAACGAGCGCTCTCGGCTCCGAGTGTGCTTATCCAGCAGCTAATTCCTCTCCAGCTCCTATAAAGCATCCATTCCAGCTGTGTTTATGGTGTTTTCAAAAGGCCCTCAATTGAATTATAGCTCTGCGGTGGCCGTTTGCCAGTGTCACCCGATAATGAGGGAGGTCACTTAATAGAGATAGCAACAAGAGGTACATATTAATGAGAGCTGATTGAAAGGTGGGGTGGATTTCCAGCAAAAAAAAAAAAAAATTAAAAAAAATTGTAAAAAGGGAAATTATCAGGTTTTAAAATCAAACTTAGAAATTGGAAATTGCCTGGCTCGGACGAGCAGTAATGCAATTAATAAATGTAATTAAAAGCGCAATTAAGAACACAGGAATTGGAAGTCTGCGCACATCCATGTGAGTGTTCTGAGCTGGCACACGAGCGAGGGACCCAGTCTGGCAGCCGGGTCGCTCCCAGGATGGAGCATGGGGACAGAAACCAAAACACGAGGCTGGATTTTTCCTTTCGGCAGGGGCTGGAAGAGGGGCTGGCACTTGCCGTGGCTCTGCTTCTGCAGTTGTTTCCTGCAGCAAACAAGACCAGGGCAGGAATAGGTGACTTAAATCTGTCCCAAGCAGCCCAGGATGAGCGAGACAGGTCCCAGCTGTATTGGGAGCATACTGGGAATCCATGTCAGCTCTGTTCTGCAGCACCCCGAGATGCCTTCAGCAAGAGGCACCGAGCCCTCCTTCCCGCCTGCAATGACTGGGGATCGGCGGGAGCGCCTTTGCCTGGAGCACAGGGATGTCTGAGCTGGCTTTTAGCAGAGAGCAAAGCTCCTTTCATCCGCCCCACTGCGCGGTGCAGAGGCAGCAGAGGGAAAAGAGCCGCCAGGAGCGGCAGCAGGGAATTATTGAAGAGTAATAGGCTGACCTGAGCTGTAACAGGAGCGCGGGGCAGCGAAGCATCTCCTGATGGGAGCGGTCAGCTCTCGCCTTGATGCAGGGGAAGGGGAGAAGCAGGAATGGGGCCGGCGAGGCTGTGTCAGCGAGGGGACCAGAGCTGCCTGCTGCTGCAGCCCCCGTGTGCCCCCGGCCCGTTTGCGCCGCCTCATCTCACCGACCTTCCGACAGCTGCTCGGCCAGATTGCCTGCCGCTCTTCCACATTTATTTGCACGGCTACAGCGTGCGTCGGCATCCTAATAATCCCCACCAGCTTCTGCCGGGTGACTTTGCCCTGGGAGGTCACATGGAGGTCCTCTACATGGCCAGCCACTGGAGAGGGGTAGCTGGTGTGGAGGGGTGAGCCCCAAATAAACCAAAATAGCCATTTCTGGTGCCCAGCCTTCTTGTCAGAAGGTTGTCGTGGTTTAACCCCAGCTGGCAGCTCAGAGCCAGGCAGCTGCTCGCTCTGCGTGTTGGAAAAGTGGATGCATTGAATCTGGGAAATGAACTCCCAGATCTCCTCTGCTTCATCTCCCACCTTTGCTTCTGTCCCACTCTGACCCTGCTGTGAAAAAGTCACCTCTCCATATTCCCCCTCTCAGCCCTTTGCCCACGGGGCTCCTGATGTCAGGCCCGTTGGACAAGACTGATTGATCAAGGCACATCTGGGATGTTGGTGGCCCGTGGCCCGTGAAATGGTTTTTGCTGTGGTGGGAAACTCTCAAAGGCACCGTGCAAATCTGCTCCCTGAGCAGGGCGAGTGCTCTGACAGCCAGAGGGACTTAATGCTGTGGGAGCAGGTGCCACGGGCCTCAGGAAGGAGGATGGGAGCTGGGTTTTCTGCAAACAGC
>VWZP01006149.1:1133548-1149790 GCA_013396995.1 Dicaeum eximium | reverse complement strand
TTTTTTTTTTTGTTGTTAGCCCTGTGTGAAAGGAGAGCCTTTTCACAAGAATCATTTGAGTTGGAAAGGATCTCTGAGGTCATCCACTTGAAGCAGTAACTCAGCACTGCCAGGTTACACAGCCATGTCCCCAGGTGCCACAGCCACACATCTTTTAAATCTCTCCAGGGGCAGTGACTCCACCACTTCCTTGGGCAGCCTATGCCAGTGCTGGACAAACCTTTTGTGTTGGGTTTGCATGGCCTGGATTTGGGTAGCAGAGGGTCACAGAGGTGGCTTCTGTGAGAAGCTGCTGGAAGCTTCCACCATGTCCAGCAGACCCAGTCCCTGATGGCTCTGAAGATGGACATGCTGCTGGCCAAGGCTGGGCCAATGAGAGATGATGGTAACACCTCTGTGGTGACAGATTTAAGAAGAAAATCAAAACAAAGTTGGGGATGCAGTGTTAATTCCAGACAGAGAAGAGGAGGAGGTGAGGGAAACAACATGGAAACACCAAGGTCAGTGGGGAAGGAGGGGCAGGAGGAGCTCCAGATGCCAGAGCTGAGATTCCTCTGCAGCCTGTGGTAAGACCATGGTGAAGCAGCTGTGCCCAGCAGCCCATGGGGATCCACAGGGGATGCAGGGAGGATCCAGGGGGATGCAGAGATCCATGCACAGCCCCTGGGGGAGGTGCCCATCCCAGTTCAGGTGGAGGCCTGGAGGAGGCTGTAATCCAGTGGGAGACCCCGTGCAGAGAAGGGCCCTGCTCCCAGGCTGGAGCAGCCTGCCCTTGGAGGACTGCACCCCTGGAAAGAGAGACCCACGCTGCAGCAGTTTTGGGAGGGCTGTGTGCCCGTGGGAGGGACTCAGGTTGCAGCAGGTGTGGTAGGACTGCTGCTCGTGAGATTTGGACCCTTGCTGGAGAAGTTCACAGAGAACCATCTCCCATGGAGGGACCCCATGGTCTCACAGGGGAAGGACGCCTCTCCCTGTCCAGTGGAAGAAGAACTGACCCAAATCCCTATGCCCTGTCTCTCTGCGCTCTCAGGAGGAGGGAGAGAGGGGCTGGGGAAAAAAAGGGTGTTTTCTAAGCACTTATTTTACTTCTCATTATCCTCCTCTGATTTTGGTAGTAATAAATTCACTTTGTACTTCTAAGCTGAGCCTGTTTTGCCCTTGGAGTGTTTACTCCCACTCCTTAACTCATGAACCCTTGTTTAAGTTTTTCCCTCCTCTGTCCAGCTGTGGCAGGGGAGGGTGAGTGAGTGGCTTCTGTGGCTGCCTGGCATTTGGCCAGTGTCAAACCACAACACCTTTCCATGAAAAAATGTTTCCTGCTATTCAATTTAAACCTCCCCTGGCACAACTTAAGAGGAACAATTTATGGCAGACAAGAGGAGGTGGTGCTCTGACTTTTTTCAGGTGTCCCTCATGTTCAGCTGTGGCCATGTAACCTGCCTGGCTGGACACATCATGGAATGGTTTGGGTTGGAAGGGACCTTGAAGGCCATCTAGTTCCAACCCCCTGCTATGGATAGGGACACTCTCCACCATCCCAGGTTGCTCACATTGTGACCCCAGAGAGGGCATCTCCTCTGGATTGACATTTACCTTGTATTGCCACATTGCATTGGAGCAGCATCCACCCAAAATCTCATTACTAATGCATATTATAGCAGGATTCATAATAAGATATTAAAGACTACTGGTGTAGTCAGAGAGTGAGGTGTAAATATTTTGAAAACTCCCTTTTTGGTAACTTCTTCTTCAGCCTTAATTGCCCTTTTGCAGAGAATGTTGCATAAGGCTTTGGTGTCCCAGCTGTCAGGGTTAACAGGGCACATCTGTGTCTGGTAACTCATGCTGAGGTCACACGGGAGGTGACAGCCCACAGGAGCTGTTTGTTGTGGTGGGCTGTGCTTGGGCCATCCATGACAGCTTTGGGATGGAAACACAACTTCCTGGGAGGACAGGAGGTCAGGAGGATGGAGCTGTGGGGCCCAGCAATGGGACAAGAGGCAACAGGCAAAACCTGATGCACAGGGAGTTCCACCTGAACACGAGGAAGAACTGTCCTGGGCAGCCACCAAGCATGGGAACAGATTGTCCAGAGAGGGTGTGGAGTGTCCCTCTCTGGGCATATCCCAGAATCCTCTGGACAGAATGCTGTGCCAGGTGCTTGGGATGTCCCTGCTAGAGCAGGGAGGTGGGACCAGAACACTGCAGTTGGGCTCATTCTGTGACCCTGTGATTATTTGTGATCGCTCACCCCTGCACTGCTCACAGGGAGGCGAGGTCTGTCTCTCCTCTGCTTCCCCCGTGTGCAGCAACATCCTTCCATGTTTGAACAGGGATTTTAGGGTCATTCATGCCTTATTTTAACACAAACCTGTCCTTGCTGCTGGGGATTCACTGGAACAGAGCAGTCTCTTTATGATTAAGAGTTAGGGGCTCTTGCATTACTGGTCAGTATTTCTTTTTGGACACCTCCCCCCCCAAACTTCTTCCAATCACTTTTTTTCAACAGTTTGAACTTTTCTTACTTATTTATTGCAAAATAAGGAATGCACTACTTAGCACCCCAGAGCCCTTTAATTCCTGGAGCTGGTCCAGGGGGACCTGGGTGCTGGAGCTGCTCCTGCTGAGCTGCCAGATGAAGGATGGGGTGCTGGAGACAGGTCGGGAGCAGGTCCCACTCCCGTTTGCCCTCCTCCTCCCCCCAGCAGGCAGCATCTGTCTGCATGTTTATTTTTAATCTCACATCTGCTGGCGTCGTAACAAAGATTTAATGACATGACACAGTTTTGTCACCAGTTCTTTTTTCTGTAGTGAATGAAGCCTCCTTTGCAGGCTGCTGCAGAGAGCTGAAAGCTTTAAAAAATGACAGAATTTGGTGACTCGTGTAGAAAGCTCACCTGTTTGCCACGAGCACCTGTAGGCTGTTGTCTCCCTGGACAAAAAAAATGATAGATTTTGTTATTTTTGCCTGTTGGTGAAATAAGCATAACCACAGTTAGTCTTTGTTAATGAAGAAAAACCATGAAGGATATGCAGAAGAATCCTATAAATGGACCAAATGCTGAAAAGGCAGAAACATGGTCCAGAACAGGGCTTTCCAAAGGCATCTCCCTGGCTTGTGTCCTCTGCTCAGTATTTACCACCAAACATAAGCCCCAGGCTCTTCTATTTATCCAGATGTTTTGCTTCATTGTTTAGATGATGGGCTGCAGCTTCTGAGAAATAAAGACACCAGCTTCCTGCTGAGGAATATCTTGAGCTTGTTTGACCCAGAAATGGCAAGAGGATTTTAAAGACATACTTTTTATGCTTTTTAAGGCAGATGGCCTGAAATTCCACTGAAATTCCTGACTTTGCCTGCCTGGGCATGAGCATTGATGAGACCTTTTTCCCTGGAGTACTGTTGTCATGGGATGTCTGCACCCTACAACTGGTTTTGCTGGTTTGGGGGAACTTTTTTTTTTTTTTTGCCTGAATTCAAGCTGTGGAAAAAAAGATGCATTCCCAGAGCACTCCTTATGAGTCTGCATCCTCTCCCCTGTGTGCCTTTGGGAATAAGGGTGTGTGTTTGGTAGTGAAATATTCACATTGACCTGTGCCTTTTGGGCAGTAGCAGTGATTTCCCTCTCTGCATCCATGCTGCTCTGCCTCCTGTAACACTCCTCCTATTGCCTGGGAGCCCTTCTGCTCCACTCCTAAATTCACTCGGGCTGTGCTTTGCTCATGTGCCCATGCTCATGATCCAGCCCTGGGGTCCCTCACAGCCCCTCAGATGCTTTTGTGTTGATGTCCATGAGTGATTCCCAGGGCCAGATCTTTGTCCAGAACTGATCCCCTGCTTGCATGGCTCTTCCTGTCCTGGCCAACGAAGGGAGCTGCTGAGCAAAGCTGTAAAACAAGGATAAAGCCATGGAAGCCACCGGGTGGTGTCTGCAGGGCCTGGAGCTGACAGCACCAGAGCTGGTGACCTCCGTGTCCCCTCCAGGCAGCTTCTCCTTTGGAAGGACGAGGAGATGAAGTCCCTTCAAAGCCTGCTTTGGGGCTATTGTATGCAGTACAATGCGGGGGAAATCAAGCTCTCCTCTCTCACAGCCAGCCGAGAGCAGCCCCGTAATCACGGGTGACCAGAGAGGATTTGCATGTTAAAAGCAGTGGCTAGGGGCACTTAAAAAGGAGAGGAAACATATTCATCAAGGCCAGCTTTATCCTTATGAATATTATTATTCCCAGGGCAATATAGCCCAGACCCTTTAGTGCAACCCTGAATCTGCTCTTGCTCTGTCTCTCCCTGTGAATGGTTAATTTGTGTTGTGACATTGGGAAGGAAGTTGAGTTGTTGGAGCCTGTGGAGTGAGGTGGTGGAAGCAATGCCCTGGCAGCAGCAGTAGGAGGGCTGTGGGATGCTCTGGAGCTGCTCCCAGTGGTGATGGCTTGGGGGAGGCAGGTAGCCCAAAAGAGGGGCTGGGGAAATGCTCTAGTCTTGTCTGAGAAGGTGTTTTAGGAGTGCTCGGACAGCAAACACCACAGCCACCCATGAAGGGCTTCTTCACCCAACACACCCCCCAGCTGACAAAGTCCTGGTTCCTGAGCAGTTTAAATGCCCAAGCCAGGATTAAGGTGCTGAGTGCACGGCACAAAGTCAAGGGTTTACACGGCGGCAGGGCAGAGCTGGGTTAAGCCTTCCAGAAAACGAGCAGCTGTAAGGCAAAGGGCAGCAAAATTCTGGGACAGATGGGCTGGGGAGGATGTGGTGTCTCCATTGCTAGAAGGCTTTCAACATGGGAATGATTTAAATGGAGCACAGGGGACAGGTTTCTCTTCTGAGGTCCCTTCGAGCTATATCTTTTATGCTTTTGTGACTGCTGATCACCAAAAAACTTGAAGGCGCTTTAAAAAATAATCCTCAGGCTGTGCCCTGCAAGGCTCTGTAGAGCAGCTTGATTTAGAGGAGGGAAAAAAAAAGAAAGGAAATTGAAAACCTAGGTGGGAGCTGCAACCTCTCACACCTTGGCAGAAGTGGCACTGACGTAAGGGAGGTGGAATTTTGCTGGAGTCCGAGGTGAGTTGGTGTTGTGTCCCTGCAGTGCCACGTGCCTGGATACAAGGGCAGGGGACATGAGGGGTGTGCGTGGGGTGAGTGTCCCGAGCCTGGGTTCATCAGTGTGAGCTGCAGAGTGTGCCCTGGGCTCCCTGCGCTGCTGTACCAAATCCTGCCACCTGCCTTGAGGGCAAATTTCTGCTGGCCTGAGCCTTAACTGGGAAAATTGGGATTCTTTGGTTCTTTTCTGGTGTTGTCACCCCATATTAAGCTGGTTAAATAAGATTCCTGAGTGTGGAGCCCTATTTTCCTATATTTTCTAGTAGAAGTGTTCAGTGGGACAACCTTTGGTTTACTGCAAGCCCTGTGGTTCCCAAAAAACCTGAAAATGGCTCCATTTGTTTCGCAGCTTTGGCCAAGGATTTTCCTGGAAGCAGTGCCCCATCTTCTAAGCTCTGCCTCTCCTCAAGCCCCCTTTCCATCCTCTCAGCACTTCAGGATACTTCTCTGTAAGCTGAGGGCGGGTAATTTAATACGGAAGGAGTTAACAATTAACACAGAGACTTGGGGAGAGTTTTTCAGGAATAATCCGTATTATCCCAGCTGGGCATAACCAGTTGCTGCCAGGTCTCACGTCTCACCTTTGCTGTGCCCCCTTTCGAGGTTTAGCTCCTTGCCAGCCCTTTGGATTGTGTCACAGGCAGGGGGACGTGCCCGAGGTGTCATGATCCATGTTGTACCTGGAGCCCTGGCAGAGCCTTTTAGCTGGCAGTCTGTGCTCGTGCCTTCAGGGAGAGACAAGAATATGCATTTTAAGATTTGCATAGGAACATGCAGCTGTTCCACCAAAAATGGATAATTGTTCTCCCCGCTGTGAAGTTAAACAATAAGAAGTGCCAAACTGCACTTGCCATTGCTGATTTTGTGCACTCAGCTGCATATTTTATGCATGTAGATTAGTTCCAGATTTATGACGATGGAACTGTTCATGCCTGCGTTAATCGGGCCAGGTTGTAGTTGCTGTGGAAACTACAACTGACTTTTATGTGAAGTTCTGTGTTGCATTTAATGCTTTTTTTTTTTCCATTTTCCCGTATTTTTTTAAAGCTCTCCTATATTTAATATTTTGCGGTGAAAACCGTGAGGGAGTCAGCATCAAAAATAAAAGTGCCTTTGGGCAAAAAACAAGTTTCAGCAAAGAGAGCAATTTTTCTGGAAAGTTGGGATGTCTGGGAAAAATAAGGGTTTGTGATAGAGTGCCATCTTGACCACAGCTGTATAACTATTATTATAAGTGTGTAACAACTATTATAGGCCCTGCAATACTGTAATAAAGAATACAGCTGTGTAACTTATAAATGGCCTGGAAATACAGGACTCAAGTTGCCAGGTCCCTGGATATCACTCCTGGTGGGAAAAGGAAATTGCTGGTGTGCGTTTGATGTGAAAAATGCGCACAATGTTACCGATATTTATTTCTTACCTCCAGAACACCCCCGTGGGCACTCCAATTTTCATCGTGAACGCCACAGACCCGGACCAGGGGGCAGGAGGCAGCGTGCTTTACTCCTTCCAGCCCCCTTCCAACTTCTTTGCCATCGACAGCGGCCGTGGCATCGTGTCGGTGATCCGGGAGCTGGACTACGAAGTCACTCAGGCCTACCAGCTCGTGGTGAACGCCACGGTGAGTCTCACCCTGGAGCTGTTGTCTGGGGGTTATTTTATTGCCAGTCTGCTTTTGGGCACATCCAGCATTTTCTACTTAGCAAGGTATTGCAGCAGTGCAGTCTCTGGGTGGTTTCAGGTCGCTGTGGAGAACGGCTGCACCTCTCCAACAGCATCTTACACATGTCAGGGGCTTCTGCAGGAACAGGACCAGCTCCTGGTGATGAAACCCACTACAGGGCATACAGGCCATTCACAGAATCATAGAATGGTTTGGGTCAGGCACCTTAAAGACCATCCCATTCCAACCCCCTCCCATGGGCAGGGCCAGCTTCTGCTAGACCAGGTTGCCCCAAGCCCTGCCCAGCCGGGCCTGGAACACTTCCAGGGATGGAACTACATCCACAACCTCCCTGGGCAAGCTGTGCCTGTGTCTCACCACCCTCTGAGTGAAGAATGTCTTTGGTATATTGAATCCTCCAGGCTCCCTCTTTGTACACTGTGGTTTATTACAAGTGGATTCACCTGTGTTAAGTTCAGAGTTAAAATTTTGGTGAACAGAGGAGAAACCAGAGTCTTAATTACACTCAATGCCATCACACTGGGAGGGGACCCTTGGGAGATGCATCTAGCACGGCCAATTCATGTCCCATGTGAGTGTTCAATCCATGGTGTTCAGTCTGGAGAGAGCTGGAGAATGTGGAGGAGCACACAGGCTGGAGCTCTGGGTGCTGGCTCCTTCCCCACCTCACATGCAACAGAGGAAGGTGAGATTCAGCCCTATGATACATCTGCCTGACTCCACGCTCAGGAGAGGGGGGAGACCCTCTCTGCCCCCTCCAGGCAGCTGGCTAGAGCTCTTGAAGCATGTGATTTAATCAAGATCATTGTCTTGACGCAGAACCACAAATGTCAGGAGGACACGGAGGGCTGTGCTTGGCTCTCCACTGCCCAGACACTCACAGACTGCAGGGCAAACACCACGGCCTTTCAGCCCAAACCCTGCATGTTCCAAGCTGTGGGATTTTCTCCAGAAACTTGGCTTTTGTTGTTTGGTTTCTTGTTTTCTCATTTTGAAATGCGCCTCATTTTATTTTTAATACTCCAGTGGGAAGAGGGCCTCTCTGTTTTTCACTTCCTTGCCAGTGTCTGTCGCTGACACGTTTTCCTGGGATGTGTTACTGAACTGTCTGGCAGGTTGGAAAATGTGGGACCAAACACAGCCCCTGATGGAAATGTAACTTTCTTCCAGGATTCTGATTCTCTTAAGGATGCAATGGTGTCAGCCCTGTCCATCCAGCTCCTTGTATCCCAGCAAAGATTAAATGGGGGCGTATCTGGTGCTTCATAGAATCCCAGAACAGTTTGGGTTGGAAGGGGTTGTAAGCCCAGTTCATCCCAACCCTCTGCCATGGGCAGGGACACCTTCCACCATCCCAGGTTGCTCCAAGCCCTGTCCAGCCTGGCTTTGAACACTTCCAGGGATGAGGCAGCCACAGCTTCTCTGGGCAACCAGAAAAAAAAAATTACTCAAAAGACTCCTGGCATCCAGTGATTTCCAGCTTAGGGAATGCAAGGAGTTAAATGTTGTCTCTGAACTGGGCTGGGTGGCAGCTGTGGGAATATCTCCTTGGCTTGGTCAGTGCTAGTAGTTCTTAGAAGGAAAGTGATGAAAAGCCCCAGGGCAAAGCTGTGCCAGGAAAGAAAGATGAGAGTTGCACCAGCATAGCAGCAGCTGGAAGAGCAAATGCAGATTTTTGCCTGCCTGATGAATAGTTTGCATGGTCCAGAGTGGGAAATGGGGTGATGGTGGGTTTGGGGTGGCTGCAGGGATTGCTGAGGAGCACGGGTGCAAGGCAGGAGTGGTTCCCTCCCAGGGATGAAGGCAGCAAGCACAGAAAGAGGCTGGAAAGGACAGCAGGAGAGACAGTCCAGTGAGAAAACTGGAAGCATGCTTGCTTTTTCAGTGCTATCTGTGATGCCTGAAACAAAATTTAAGAGGTGAAGGGGAGGGGAAGGAACATTATCTGGAGAAACAAAGGACTTTAACCTGATGGCACTAACAGCAGTGAGAATAAGCATCCACCCAGGCCACAGACACTGAGCCCTGCAGGTTAAGAGGATAATGTACAAGCTGAGTTCTTGAATAGAGTTTAAATTAACATTAATCTTCTGGCAATCAGTCTTTGCCTCTGTTCAGAGCTGCTTTGGAGGAGTGTGTGGTAGCCTCTGATGGTCACCTTCCAGCACAGTACCTGATTAGGGGTAAGGAGACTCTGATTCCCTTCCCTCCGTGTGCTCTCTGTACTCCTGCCCTTCGCTAAGGGCATTGGGGTCACTTTTGAGCACCCATGGGACAAGGTTTCAGCAAGGAAACCAGTGGCAGCAGGAGAAGCTGGTGGCAGTGCCTACTGCTGTGGCATTGGCTGCTGGAGAAGGGTCATGCTTGGAAAAGAGCCCGAGGCTCTGTCCTGGTGGGATCTGATGGAGTGAAAGGGGGGTCATCATGGAATAATGGAATGGTTCAGGTGGGAAGGGACATTTAAAAACCGTTTAGTCCAACCCCCTGCCATGGGCAGGGACACTTTCCACTATCCCAGGCTGCTCCAAGCCCCATCCAACCTGGCCTTAGACACTTCCAGGGATCCAGGGGCAACCACAGCTTCTCTGGGCAAACTCACCACGCTGACAGCCAGGAATTTCTTCCTAATACATGATCTGACCCTGCCTTTTTTCAGTTTAAAGCCATTTCCCCTTGTCCTGTCCCTCCATGCCCTTGCCCCAAGTCCCTCTCCAGCTCTCTTGGAGCCCCTTTAGGCACTGGAAGGGGCTCTGAGGTCTCCCAGAGTCTCCTCTTCAGCTGGTGGAGCCCAGACTGTGTGAAGGCATCAGCACTGTGGGTATGAGAGGCTGCTGGCACCCACCCCTGGGTCTGACCATGCAGAGGCACCTTAGGCTGAGTTAGGAAGGAATTTACATTTTGAAGTAGATGTTGAACAGCATTGCTGCATTTTCACTCAAAATGTGATGAAAACCAAATTGGTGTTTGCTTCATTTGAAGGGGCTGATGCTGCAATGAAATGTATATTGTATTTCAGCTTAGAGGGAGGTGCAGTGGACAATAATTCCAGCAGGTAGCTTGAAAAAGAGATGATTACCTCCACTATTCAGAAATCCTGCTCCAACTACAACCACAAGAGACTTAATGCTGCTGAATAATTCTGTTTTTCTGATAGAAATCCTTTCTCTCCCCTCCCTGCCCCTTCTTTTTTCAAGGACCAAGATAAAAACAAGCCACTGTCTACTCTGGCCAACCTGGCAATCATCATCACAGACGTGCAGGACATGGACCCCATCTTCATCAATCTGCCCTACAGCACAAACATCTACGAGAACTCGCCTCCGGTAAGGGCTGTGCTTCCTGGGGTTTCCCTCTGAAACAGCACATTTCCAGCCAGATCCAAAATATTCAGCCCCTTTTTAAAACAGGCAGCCTAAGCACCGGGGTTCGGGAAGCCCAGACCCCAAATAAAATATTTTCTTGAGGGTTTTTTTTCTTAAATTCTGCAAAGGCTTTGTGTTGTTTGGAGCAGACAGTCACCCCGTCTCCTCCCCACGGTCTATCTGCATGCCATTTCCAATAGAGAACTTGAAGGAAAAATCTAAACGTTCCTGAAATGAGGCAGTTTTGAAAATGCCAGAATCATCAGCCATTTCAGCACTTTGAGTCTTTTCCCCCAGGTTTTGCCAAATTGGTCCAATCATTTTAGTTCTTCTGAAACTCGGTTTGTCAGCAAACTCGCTGTTTGTGGAAAAACGTCTCCCAGTCTCTGAATACAGCAGGGATGACTTTTTTTTTTTCCCCCCCACAGATGTCAGGGAGCGTGGAGGGCAGCTTGGGCTTTGGGAGCTGTTTGCTCTGCTCCCACCAAGGGCTTTAATGCAAGCACCAGCCCTTCTCCACAGCATTCACAGCTGTGCATCCCATCACTTTGTCCACAGGGAAACATTTTTGTGTGTGGAGGGAAAAACCTGCCTTAAAATCATGGCATGGTGGGTACCCACATCCTATGTGCATCCCATAACTTGTCTGGCGCTCTGGATCCCAAATGCCTGGCTCAGTTCAGAGGGAGAGGGAGCTCCAGCATGCTTCAGTTTATGCCTTTTTATTCCCTTTGGAGTAAAGCCCTGACATGGAGAGTGCTGGATCAATAGGACTGAGCCATACTGTCCCAAATCCCACAGTGACACAGCACATTACCTGTCCACTAGGCCAGAGGTGGCCAAAAAACCAGTTTATTCATGAATTACTCACCAGGTAAAAGTTTTGTTGATATTAAGCAGTATCTCTGGGATGGACAGTGTGAGCTGCAGGGAAATAAAAACACACAAATTAGATCACACTTAACTAGGAGGAAAAAAGCTTTAAATGAAATTAGAGGAATGAAAGTGCCGTAAGTATTAAAACTCGTAGACTGCATCACCTCCATGGATTGATCTGGTATCCAGGAAAGGGAATGTCTTCCAAATAATGATATATATTAAGGCTCAAGAATCCCTTTGTGTCAATACACCAACAGGCATCAAAGTTATTCCTGGACCATTCAGTGTTTGCAGTCAGGAAAGCAGCAAATAACCACTGTGTAACGTGATACAGGAAAAGGAGGAAGGAATTCCCATCAGGTTTAGAGATTTTAATTTCTCTTGGCCACATGCAACATCTCTAAATGCACTGAGGTATCTGAGATGGATAGGTGCCACCAGAGGCGTGGGGAAGAGGAAGATTGCTGGAGGTGGGGACTGCTTTGAGTGGTGTCACCCTCTGGTTTGGACCCAAATTCCCAGAGTTTCTGGGAGAAATTCCACTCCTGAAACAAGGATGTGATTTGCTTTGGCAAGCCTGGGGTTTAACAGAGTCATTTGGTTGGAAGAGACCTCAAAGTTCATCAAGTCCAGCCATTAATTATGTGCTCTTTTTGTCTCTCAGAGTAAATCTTCTCATCAGCTCTGCCCTGAGTGGAGCCATGTGTAGAGTGAATGTTTTGGTTATCAAAATGATCACCATTTGGGTGGGGAGACTGGGCTTGGCCAGCTCCCATCCTAAACCAGGCAGGTCAAACCAAGAGGCTGCAGGGCATTTTTGGGTGAGGTTTACCCTGAGGTGTGACTTAGCAGGTCAAAATGTGCCCAAGGCATCTCATCCCAGCCCTAAATCCACGGAGCTGCTGCTCCGCACGTCCCCTCCCCATCCCTCTTCCCTCTTTTTATCTGTGGTGCACAGCATGTCTGTGTTCCCCTATCAATGTATCAGGCAAGAATACCTCATCTAAAGTGTATACATTACCTAATAAAATCCTTCTTGTTTGGGATTATTGCATGAAATTTTAATTTCCTCACTCGAGTAACAGCATGTCAGCCAGCCCGTCAGTGGAGAGCCGATAGAAGGTGAAAAGAGTGGATAAACTGCAGCAAATTACCGCAAACAGATCTCTATCAGCCCTTTGACTGGAATTGACTGGAATTAAGAAGTGAGAAATGGGATTTTTTTTGCCGTGGCAGCTTTCTGAAGCGCTCGTCCCCCCCTCCTCCTGCTGCAACGCTGGGCCGCGCTTCGCCTTTCAAGTCCCTAATCCTGTAAGAGAAGAAAAAGAGAAAGGGGTGGAGGGGCATGAGAGGGGAGAGAAGTGCAGTTGTAGTTCTCATTTCTCTCAGGCTGGGATCTGGGAGCGTAATTGAGAAGCGTTTTGGGCAGGTGCTTATTGTGACACTGAGAAGAAAGCAATTTCTTATCGGGCAGAGGAAGAGGACACAGCAGGGAGAGACTCTGCTGTCCCTGGAGGTGTTGTATCTTCTTTCTTGATGTTGTTTATCATCCCAGCATGGCTCAGACACCTCTCCTAGGGCACCCAAGTGCACCTGCAGCTGTGGCAAAGCTCCAAGGCGTGTTTTTCATCCTCAAGAGGGTTTTTTGTGTCTGTCCTCAAAGCAGCTTGAGGCTGGGTGGCGTGGTTGATGTTGAATGTCATGGAAAGGAAGGGTTGTGCAAGCACTGGCACAGAGTGGGAGGGTAGTAGTGGAATCACCATCCCTGCAAGGATGTGGATGTGACACTTGGGGACATGAGTTAGTGGTGGCCTTGGCAGTGCTGGGGGAATGGTTGGACTGGATGATCTCAGAAGGCTTTTCCAACCTAAATGATTCTGGGATTCCATGTCCTCCAGACAAGCTGATAGGGGCTGGAGGAGAGGGGCCATGTGCCCCTGCAGAGCTGCTGTGGCTCTGATGAGCCCCTGCTTCTGCAGGGGCTGGTGCATGGTGCAGGCAGTGCTGCAGCTTCACTTTGTGCATGCAAGAGGAGGGATCCACTCTCCAGGAGACAAGGTGAGGGCTGTGAGCCTGTGCTTCATCCCACAGGGAGCCACGTGAGAGCAAGAGTGGGACCAAACCCCACTGGCACATGGCCCCAAGACCAGCAGTTGTATTCCCTTGCAGTAGAATGGTACAGATACATGTCAAACATCATTAAAACAGTTTTAATTCTTCAGCACCATCCCCCTCCTCCTCAGAAACTCCTTCAGTTGAAGAAATAATGTAGAATCAGTGCTGGTTTTGCCCTAGAGTCTCAATAGCTCTGAGTTAATTCTTTCTTACAATATTTCCAGCCCATCAGTGTGAACACTTTATTAAAAGCTCAGGGTTTTATTAAAAAAGGATTGATTTACCCCTGCCCCTCTTCAGAAAACCCTCAGATTTTGTTTGGATAATGTGCCATTCTTTATTTTCTTTGCCTTTTTTTAAGCATAGGCTTTCCCAGATTATTACTTTTCTAAACCTTCTTCCTCCTCCCCCAGAGGGGAAGAGTTATTCTGTTCTCTCTGTACCCGCCAGCCGAGCCCTCTCCTTGCAGCCACTGCTGTCTGCAGTAGGTGGGCGAGGTGTGACTTGTTTTAAAAGAAAAGTCAGGATTGTTTGGGAGTTTCTAAGAGCTGCGGGGTCTTGCCACAGATTGTGCCCTGTGCCACTTCATCCCCTCTCCTGGAAGGTTCAAGATTGCTCCCAAACACTGTGGTTGCTCAGGAAGGGATCGTCCATCCCCAGGAGGTGGCATCTGCCAGACTCGTGGGCGTTGGAAAAGCCTTGTGAAGGACCTGTCAGAAAGGATGGAAACCAGGTGGGATGTGAAGGATCTTGCTGTGGTTACAGGAGATGGCATCCATAGGTAGTAGGGAACCCACCACCACTCCAACATGTTTTTGGAACACTGGTGAAATGTGTCTCATTCCCAGGAGGTGCTTGTGGAGCAGGAGGAGAAACACAGGAGGCTGCAAGGAGAACAGGGAGAAGCCCCAGTGCCAAAACCCAGCAGCGTGATATCATCATCCAGGACCTGCCAAGGGCAGAGGGGGAACCTCAGCATGGTCCTTCACAGCCCTCAATCCTGTGATCACATGTCAGGATAATTTCTTTCCTGTGGGCATCTCTGTGGCACACGCTGCTGAGATATCCGAATGGATTCCCCCTTCACCCCTCCCAAACTTCCCCTGCTGCCACATCGGAGTTCATCCTTTTATCTCTCCCTCCAGCCCTTCCCCTTGGATAATAAAGCAGCCCATTGCTATTCCCCAGCCATTACAGGGCCCTGCCTTCCCTCTGCAGGAGGCAATTTCCATTCCATGCCTGTCCTGAGCTGTGTGGCAGGTGAGGAGCGAGCTGTCACACAGAGCCAGTGCCTTCACCTGCTGCCCCTTCCTTGGGGGAGCTCCCAGGAAGCTGTGCCAGGGAGGGGAGGGGGCTCTTCTCTGTCCCGTGGGGATGGCAGATTAAAGATTGCATCCAGTTTGATTCTGCTGAATGTGAGTGTAATGTACAATACAAAATAGAATATATAATAACACATAAAATACAATATATAGTATATAATACAATTATATATATATATAATAAAGTATAATACATTATAATTTAAGCAAAACTATGTTGGGACAGAGGACACTGAAATGCACCACCCTTTTTTTCCTCCATTTTTCCCTGCCCTCCTTTCCACATCCCCACATCCCCCTGTTCTGCTTTCCCACCTGCTCCTTCCCCACTTTGGCGGTGTTTTTTCTCTCTCTGTGCTCTTGGGAAAGCAGTTATTGTCAGTAATTTAGGGGCTCTCCAGGTGGCTGCTGAGCCTCACCAGCCGAGTGCTGCTCAGAGGCCAGTGACCTGGGATTTATGGCTAATGTTCTCGGTTAATAACATGGATTTACTTAAGGAGTCCATTGAAACGCCCTCAGAGATCAGGGGACGGGCAGCCTGCCTGGCCCTGGGAGCCTTCTTTATGGCCAGCAGCGGCACTGAGCCCCAAGGGACACGGGTCTGGAAGCCAGGGAAGACAGCTAGTCCCTGCTTTCCACCGGTGATGTTTCTGCCACAGCTTTCCCTTTGGCCTTCAAATGATGGATTGCGGGGCAAGCACGAGGCTGCCGACCCGCTCTGCTCCCTCGTTAGATATGCAAACGCCTCTGCTGACATTTCCTTTGAGGGGAAAAAAAAAAATTAAAAATTTGCTGCTTTCCCCACTGTTAATAAGCCAATGAAAACACGAACAGCTGAGTTGTAAATTTTTTCACACTACATTAATTATGGACATGTGCATGTGTTGGTATTCACAGGGGCTCACTGCACTGCGGCGGGGGAAGTTGACTTATGGAGCAGGATATTTTTATTTCAAGAGCTAAACAAGAATTTTGGGTCCCTCTTATGTTGTTCTTGTCAGTTTTGGGGGAGCCCTTGGATCTTTCTGCTGGGCTGTAGGAGCAGTGCATCCTGCAGGATGGGGGATGAGGTGGGGGAGCTGGCAGTTGCAGAAGCTCCTGCCTGTGGGCAATCCCTGGTTTTCAGTATCTATCCAGCCCTCCTCCTCCTCCTCCTCGAGGGTTTCAATTAAAATTGAAATTTGCAGCTCACTTAGTTGTGCAGCTGGATGCCCATGGTCAGTGTGAGCAGCTCTTATTGCTTGGGGTGCCTCATTTGAGGAACACAGTGGGAGAAGAGGAGAGGTTGAAATTGGGAAGCCAATGGCAGATTAAACTGGTGTAGTGACCAAACTGAAGGTGGTGAGGAAAGGGAATTGTTTCCTCCTGGTCATGCCCTCAGCATTCCCAGCTGCATCCTGGGGTGGTTGGCAGAGCTCTGCAGCTCGCACCGGGGTGATGAGTAGTGAGCCTGAACTGCTCCAATGGCAGGCAGTGGGACTTTTCCATGACCTGCCATGGGCTAGGACAGGTTATCCCTCAGCACCTGGCCCACGGTGAGAGGTGCAGGCTGTTCTGGGAGCCCCAGCAGTGCTGTGACCCCTGTCCCCTGTCCCTCCCCAGGGTACCACTGTGCGCATGATAACGGCCATCGACCAGGACAAGGGACGTCCCCGGGGCATCGGCTACACCATCGTCTCAGGTGAGTCTGGGGGGCACGGGGGGGGAACCCAGCAGGGGTGGATGGATGGATGGATGGATGGATGGATGGATGGATGGATGGATGGATGATGGATGGAT
>VWZP01006149.1:950064-1133533 GCA_013396995.1 Dicaeum eximium | reverse complement strand
GGATGGATGGATTATGGATGGGTGGATGGATGGATGGATGGATGATGGATGGAGGATGGATGGATGGATGGATGGATGGATGGATGGATGGATGGATGGATGGATGGATGGAGGGATGGAGGGATGGATGGGATAGCCTTGCAGTAAGTTTTTGTACATCCCATCCCTGGGAAATCATGGAGTGGAATAGATAGAATGAGCTAGGATGCAAGGGACCTTAAAGATGGTTGTTCCAACCCCCCTACCAGGGTCAGGGACACCTTCCACTAGACCAGCTTGCTCCAAGCAAAGCTGACAATATCTCACATTGAGACCTTTCATTCCTAATGATGAGCCACAAACAGCTCGGCTTCACACAACCCCGTGGAGGGGATTTTCTGTTCTGGGAGGGAATAGGACTGAATATGGACTGAATGGCCCCTGGTGGTTACTGTGGTGTTTCCCAAAAGTTCCAGAAGATGTGATGCAAGGACTGGGCCTGTGAGGGCGCAGAGCTAGAGAATGAAGCTTAATTAAAGTGGTGGTGGCTTTCTGCCTTCTGAGAGGCACATGGATTGAGCCTGCCTTTGCAGGCTTTTCAGTCTGGCTCTGAAGCCTGGGAGCCCTTCTTGGTGTGGATGAGTGGATCATTGTTGGGCAATGCTTGGCTCCTTTGGCTCCATAGCCTGAGGATCCCTTCTGAGGGCAGCAGGGGGCCCGGCAGGCTGGGAAGGTGTTTCCAGATAAAACCCAGCTGCTTTATGGGAAGGCCAGTTTTGAGGGGTTGTGCCTGTTTCATTTAAGATACCCTGAGCTCAGCAATCCCTGCCATAGGGACTTTGATGCTCCCAGGGCTGCACTCAGATGCTGCTTTGGTGAGGACAGACACACTGCTCGAGGTGACCCAGGAGTGAGGGACTAGCTTGGTGGGTGTGGGTTGTAACCCTCTTCCTGGCATCATTTTTGGGGGGCTTCTTCCCAGCAAGAAACAGCGGCAGTGCCTGCCCTCCCTGCTGTGCCTCATGCTCCAGGTGCTGCCTCCACGTGCAGGAATAATTTCCCAGTTTCTTTTCCTGAAAGCCCAGCCATTTCAAACCCTATTTTAATCAGCCTCAAGGGTCAAGGTGATTTCACCCTGACTTTCAAGTCCACTGATCCTGACTGCAAGTATCCAGCCTTTGAAGATGCGAGGATTATTTATTCCTCTAATTCCCTCTGCAATTTATTCGAGAGATTGTCCCAGATTGTGGGTATCAGCTGGCCAAGGTGCAGCAGGGCTGTCTTCTGGCTGATACGGGTTCTTTTTCACTGGAGACTGGACTGAAACATCAATCTAATTTTGCAGAGGTTGCTGAATTATGGTGAGGATGGTAACATAGCTGTCAGCCTCGCCATCCTGGATGGGTAGTGGGATGGTGGAAGGGGAATCAGGATGTTCTGAGGTCCAGGTGGAACATGGAGAGACCTGCATGTAGATCACTGCACACAGCCTTGCATCTGCTTGTTTATGCCACGAGCTTAATTCTTGCCCACAGTCCTGCCTGGTGGGGGCAGCTCTCCTGCCAGAGGATCCAGCAGAACAGATCAAAAGAGTGATTAAACTACTTTGCACTATTATTTTTTTTTTTCCCAAACATGACAATTACAAAGTGTTTTCCTAAGTGGCCAGGGATCTTTCTCCTGTTATCACCAGGGTCTCATGGAGAAGGGGTTGGATGGGAATGATCAGCCTGTGGACAGAGGTGATGTTACTTTCTGATGTGTGAGGGTCCAGACACAGGACTGGCATCTAATACGCTTCCAAAATCCTGCTCAGCCAAAGCAAGCCTTTTTTTTTTTTTTTGGCATGCAGGTAAAGCCTAATTAATTTCTCATTATCCTCAATCACGATGGTAAAGGTCAGCGAGCAGATTTTTGTGCCTGAGCTGGAAAATTTTTATGGCAATTTTGCAAAAAAAAAAAAAAAAAGTCTAACATATGGCAACGGGGAAGCAAATTAAATTAGAAACCGACCGTAAGCAAAAGTGAAAGTGGCTGGTGGAAGTAGTAATTAAACCTGGCTCTTCAGCTCCCTTCCAGGAGGGGAAGTAGCAGTGATGCTGCTCCCATTCCCCTGCAGGGATGGATGATGCCTTTTCGTGGCTCTCAGAGTTTTTGGGCACAGGGTTAGCATGTGGCTGGTCTGATTTTGCCTTTTGGGCTGGTGTATACAGCAGTAGAGCGCTGAGAAGCAACCTGGCCGTTCATCATACCTTTGGTGTTAAGGCCTAAAGCACTGGTATGATTTGGGGATGGGGTTTAAAAATTAATTTGGAATTGCCGCTGTCCCGCTCAGCTTCATCCCTCGGGCAGCCACGTCTTGGGATGTACTGCAGCAGCTCTTATTTATACAGCTATCTCCAGCACAAGGTCCTCCCGTGACAGGAACACAATAAAACTAAAAGATTAACCATAACCACATAAAATAAGACTTGAGATCTAGCTTTATGCTGCCAGCTTACAAAGCTGTTAAGGCTGAGATGATGGAGGGGCACTGGTGTTGCTGTGCCATGGCTTTTGCTACTTGTCCTGCCAGCGTTGGGAATCATTTCCATATCTAATAGGGAAAATCCATGCCATTGTTTCTGCCCCTTCCTTCCCATCAGAGTGTTGAAACTCCAAGAAAATGTACTTTTTTCACTTCACACTTTACAAGGAGCGGGCTCACTGCCCAATTGAAAAAGAAATCCAGATTGAGACCTCACAATTCAAGCCCCTCGTTCCCACAGGCTGGTCAGTGCCAGGGCTCCCATTGCTCCAAAGGGTGTTGCTGTTGCTTTTCCTGTGGCCAGAGCCCTGTGAAAGCCCTCCCTCCCCGGCTGCAGTGACAGGTTGGAGATGCTCAGCCGTTGAGGTCAGGACTCTGTTTGAAGGACAGATAATTAATCCAGCAAAGTAATCCACAGCTCCTTTTTGGCAGATTTATGGAGATAGCCTCTGTACCGGGGACTCTGCCTCATCATCTTTCATTTCCCAGGCAAAGCGAGTGACTTGTTGTATAACACGACCTGTTCTAGATAAGGCTTTTCATTTAGGGGAACTCTCCGGGCTAACAGAGATTGATTTTCCCGGCGGGAGTCGGGAGGGCCCTGGCATTTTGGGCAGGATCAGCCCTGCAGACGGCAGTGTGTTTTCACATTTGCTGCCTCTGCACATCGCCCGGGGCACGGGGAATCCTCTGGCTCTTTAAGGGAAGGATTTTTAGCGTGAGTTAAACAGCAATTTAATTAATAGGCAGGAGGAGACTTCGGCCCGCGAGCTCTTCTTAGGAAAACGTATTGACTCACGTGTTGCTTGCTAGCAGTAAACTTTGGGCTTCATTTATTTCCAGGATAGTCAGGAGGCTTGGAGTCTTGTGGCAGGAGGATGTGAAGGTGACCTGTGCTGCTTGGGCAGGCACTGAGGGGTTAACCCAGGGGAAAGGGTCCCACTTGTCAGTCTCTGCCTGCCTGCCACATTTCAGGTGCAGTGATGGATGGGTGGTGGGAGGTTGCACAAGGGCAATCTATACGTCCTTCCTGGGGCTTGGAAAGTCCTTCAGGAGGGAGGGGAGTGAGCTTTCGGTCAGAGATGGTCCTTAGGGCTATGCACAAACCCTTAGGGTGGGGTTCTTTCACCTCCCTCAAGTGGATTGTTTTATGAGAGTGATGCAGTTTCTAGCAAAGCCTCTCTTCCTTAAGCTGGTGCATCCTGAGGGAAACATGAATTAAAAATCATTATTTGCACAATGCAATAGAAGTGTGAGTTACAAAAGTCTGAGGGAAGCTGAAAAGAATTGTTCTCCATCTTCTGGATTTCCTGCTAAGGAACAAAATGTCATAGATACAAATTTTTTTTCTGTATCATATATATATTACATATATATATATGGGTAAAAAATCAGTGCAGTAGCTCTCAGAACATTTTTCTTGTGCCCTTAATAGAGCCAGAGTGCTCCACTGCCTTCCTTATGAAAGTGCAGCATGAATCCTTGAGGAAAGGTCAAGTGGCCAAAGAGGTCTGCAAGCCCTCAGCTGCTAACATCCCACCTGACTTAATAAAGAAGGCAGAGAAAAGCAAACCACTTCCCTAAATCCCTTAAACTGGACTCTGGGGAGAACCCTTGGAAGTGGGGACCTGCTCATTTTGCTGTTCCCTACACGGCTCCAGCTTTTTCCCACATTTGCCTCGCTCAGTGAATGCCGGGGTGTTGGAGCCCTCATAAATTACACCTGCTGGGAGGGCCTTCCCTGTGATTTAAAGGCAGCCATCATAGCAGAACATTTCTGTAGGAGGACACGCTGATGGCTGGAAAAGTGCCTGGCGCCGAGTTATCCATCAAAAGCTGTTTTTTCCCACCCTGCCAATGCAAGGGGATGAGACAGCACAAAGCAAAGATGGTGGCTGTGGTCACAGCCCCCCTTTCCCTGGCTCAGTTGCTCCCCATCTTCCTCCACACTGTTTTTTGTCGTCACGTTGGCATCTGGCTTAGGCTCCCTGGCAATCCAGGAATCATTGGAAAGAGATATGATTGGGATAATAGTTTGGACGGCAGGTGGTTCCCTAGCAAATGGCCCTCAGTAATTAAAACTATACATTCCCTTTTATGTGTAAATAGGAAACAAAAGCATCTTTTCTGTTTAGTTTCTGGGACTTCCTATTTAACTTCTTTGGATTTAATGTGTATTCAAGGCTGAGCAACCTGGTCTAGTGGAAGGTGTCCCTGCCCATGGCAGGGGGTTGGAGTGAGATGATCTCTAAGGTCCTTTCCAACCCAAACCAGTCTGGGATTCAATGTTGACAACCAGTGGAGAACAATGAACCTGGACCACCTCTGTTCATGTTGTGGCTAGCAAAAACAACTGGTTCTGAGATGGTTTTTAATGGAGGGATTTCAGAAAGCTGTGGATCCTAGAGATGTGAGGTATATGTCAAAAAGCCCATTTTAGATGATGTGGGGGAATGATGGTTGTAGTCCAAGACTCAGAATCCTTTTGTGTGAGGAATTCTACTCAGAGCAGAAACTCTTTGGGTTCTGTTCTCTTCTCTGGTACTTGGCCACAGCTCCCAGGAAATCTGGGAAGGGGATTGCACCTTGAGTGATAAAGATCTCCTTTTATTTCCTTGTACTGTACATTCCATCCTAAAAAAGGGAACTGTGCGAGCATTTGATGTGAGCTCCTTTGGTGGCTCTGCAAGATCAGAAGTTCTGCTGGTTGTGCTAGAATGGAAAAATCCTTTGGGAAAGATACTAAAAAGGCCTGTTTGCAGAGCAGGCATGTGAGAAGGAGCACTGGCACACAGCTTTGGGCTCAGATCTGTTATCCCAGAGAACTGCATCTTGCCAGAAGAGCAGCAAACCAAAGTCCCGAGCAGGAGAAGGGGACGCTGTTTTTATACGGCACTGAGATTTCCCAGAAAGCTCAGCTTGTAATAGCCGGGTTTTCCTTTGGAAATGATTTGTTGCCTTTGAATTTAAGCACGGGGCAAGGTCCCTGCCCTGGCAGTGCTTCCCTGCCTTAGGCCTGGGGGTGGAAACTCAAGGTGAAGAGCAGCAAGGTGCTCACGGCAGCTGATGGACTATTTATACGCTAATAAGTGTGTCTGTTGCTGACTCCATGAACCACATCCAACAGCATCTATTTCGGTGCCTGGGAGCCCTGACGGAGCACATTTTGATTAATAAATTATCCAGAGCAAGGTGTGTGATGGGTTCCCCTTTCACATCTCATGAAAGTCACCCGCTCCAAGTTCAGCAGCAGCTTCCCAACGCAGAGGGGGGTGGGAAAATTATCCTGCCCTGGGAAAACAGCTTGCCCTGACTGACAGGTAGCTCTTCACTAGAGCAGGGCAGTAGCTGCATCTCTCCCTCCAAGGGATTTGCACGGTGCTCAAGGCTAAAGGGGTAGGGAGGAAGGAGGAGATATTGATGGTGGGTTTTTTCCCCCTTTTTTTTTTCCCTTTTTCTTCCCCTCCCTTTCTCTGGGTTTGAGCCAGTACTTTTAACAGCCTGTTTAAACTGAGAGCTTGGCTGAGGGCAATTAAACATTATGGCTCTCATCTATAAAACCCCTCGTTATAGCAGTGTTTCTCCAAAATGATGCCTGTGCCACCATCGGTTCCTCAATGAGCTTGGAAAAACACTCTGAATGGGCCCCTGTGATCCCTCCCAGCATCCCAGTGCTCCCAGCCCAGCATCCCGGCAGTGCCTGCCTTCCCAGGCCCCTGTCTGGCTGCAGTGTGTGCAGGAGCTGCTGCTGTCCCTGTACCTGCACACGGGCAGATGGATGGGAAACTTCTCCTTCTTGACCTGTGTCATAACAAAAAGCTGGGTTTGTAGGTCCTGAGCAAGCCTGTTTCTTGCCAGGTGGGAGCAACAAGTCTGCCAGAAGTGGATTCATATTGCTGTCCCAAAGTTTTCAGTCTTTTTCTTGTTGTCATTCTCCCTTTCCCTCTGTCTTTCTGATATTTAAAACATTTCCTGCCTTGTTTTCCTTCTCTCTGCCCCCCATTTTGCTGCTCAGCCTTTTCTTCCCCATCCTTTAATTTCTGCCACGTTCCTGAGTATACCTCTGGTCTCTCCAGAGAGAGGAAAGACAAAATTAGATAATTTCCCCCCACCTTATTTTTTTTCCCTTGTTCTCAGGAAAGTGAAGGCACATGAAGATGATCAGAGAGATTTTGGCAAGGAAAATGTCTCAGGAAATGGTCATTGTTCAGCAGTGTGAGTGCTTCAACAGGGATCACTGGTCAGAGCAGTGAGGAAGTGGTGGTTGGAGAGGTAGTGAGGACACCTCTTTCCCTAAATTTGCAAATTTGCAAAGCCAGGAAGTCTCTGCTAGTAGAAAGGAAGCCCCAGTGGGCATAAGATGGGTATCTGATGGTGTTGGGGAAGGTAGAGAAAAGCCTCTGATGAGCAGCCTGGGTGGCCTTTGGGGCCCCAGTTTAGTTGCCCATCCTTCAAAAAGCGACTGTGGTCAAATATTAAACGCATAACCATTTTTAGGACACGGAACACAGCGCTGTGTTTAGTCAAATTCCTCCCCTATTGACCTAATTCCACTAAATTCCATTGTCTCTGCATTTTATTACACTTTATATTAAGGGGAGATGACCCTGAGGCATAAACTTTACCAACCTGGTGTCCTGGAGCATTTAAATGCCTTGCAGCACAGTCCAATCCATCTTGGAGAGAGTCCTTCAAAGCTGGGATCGAAAGAAGCTTCCTGAGGAGTCAGCCATAAATTACAGCATGAAAGTGGGAAGTCAGGATGGAAAGAAGGGAATTGTCTGAGGGGGGAGACTGGAGATCTCCATGTACAGCAGCAAAATATTAGAAAAAAAAACCCACAAGGCTGTTGCTAATATTTTAAGTAGCCTGGCATCAGCTCATTAAGCTGGCGAGCGGTCAGTGGGGCATTTCGGATGGAGAAAAGAGAGGAGCAAGGACAGGAATGGGAGGAATTCAGTCCAGGAGGAAGATAGAATGGCTCAGTAATGGGGAGAAAGGAGTCAAGGCACCCAGGGCTCAGGGAGAGAGAGGAGAGGCCAGGTGGGAAAGAGTGGAAGGGAGGGGATGGCCGGGCCCAGAGGCTTTGGCCGTCCCCAGGAAGGTGCAGCTGTGATCTAACAGAGGTTGGAAGGGAACAAGGTGGATGCTGAGTGATGGGAAACAACTTTCCGTGGCAGCAGATCTGTCTTGCAGCTCCCTTCCAGGGAAATGACAAATGCTGTGTGTGTATCATTCGTGCTGAGATGTATTGAGAAGACAGCATTTATTTTTTACTTCCTTTTGACTGGGATGACTGGAATTTACCTGCAGGGTTTCCTGGCTTCCATCTGCATCTGGTTCAGAGGTTTCTGCATGCCTCAAGATGCTCAGGGGAGATGTGTGGGTGACCATATGCCTGGATATAACTTCCTTGGTCATCACTAATTCAGCAGCCTGCTCTGCTTTTGTGTCAGGCTGGTTTCAGGTGTCCCGGGCTCCACATACCAACTGCTTGCTTTTGTCTGGCTCACAGGGAGAGCACCTGGAGCTGCCACAAGCACATTCCCAAGCAGGACATTGTCCTTTTAGTGTCTGCTGGCCATGACACTCAAGCATGTTGTCTTAATCCTCTCCAGGTGTCTAATTCCAGAGGAGGATTCAAGCNATGGGATGGATAGGATGGGATCCTGGCTGGTTGCTTGCATGCACGGACAGGCACAAGAGCCAAATTTGGCTCCAGCAGAGGAAAACCAGGCAGCTGCACAGGGTCGACACATGTGGCAGGAGCATAAACGCAGGACAAGTGCCTACACTATTTTGCTGATACTTTCACTGGCTTCAAATACATCCAGCTAAGAAATTCCTGAGCTGTGTGAGGCTTCTCTATCACTTGATAGAATTTTTTTCTTCCCTTAAGCCCTGAAGCTTCTCCTTGAATACATGTGGACTTGTATCCCCCTCAGCACCCTCTGGCACGAGGCCCCACAGCTAAACCACTGCCTGTTATGTGGAGAATTCCTCGTGAGCTGGGCCCATCTGTGCCTTCCTGTG
Organism: Dicaeum eximium; assembly: GCA_013396995.1. NCBI lineage: Eukaryota > Metazoa > Chordata > Aves > Passeriformes > Dicaeidae > Dicaeum > Dicaeum eximium. Next base: position 1,124,994 of record VWZP01006149.1, on the reverse strand, counting down.
ATTATTCTGGACTGATGTCCCTTAACTCCTGTACTTGAGGAGAGAGGCCATGCCCACCCCAGGAACACGGTACCCTGCAAATGCAGGTGGTCACTCAGAAGGGAGCAGCTGGATTTGGTCCTGCTTTCAGCTATGCTGTTGCAGATTTTAATAACTAAAACCCTTTGAAATTCTTCAGCTGCCTCCAGCATTGGCAGCTTTTGGCTGTGGAAGGAGAGCCCCATTTTGAGGCCTGAGCTGGGACAGGTGAGAGGAGGAGAGGAGTGTCATGGGAGCCATGACATTTCAAAGCACATTAGAATGGCGTGCCACATTCCTAGAGCCTGCCGCTTGGAGCTTGTGTCCTCTTGCTTCCTTCCCTCTTGCCTCCAGCACTTTTTGGGATCAGCTGTGCCAGCTGCTTGTGCTCACATTCCTGTTATTTTTCTCAGGTAACACCAACAGCATCTTTGCACTGGACTACATCAGTGGAGCCTTAACCCTGAACGGGCCCCTGGACAGGGAAAATCCCTTCTACAGCGCTGGATTCATCCTCACAGTGAAGGTGAGACCTGCTCCAGCACACTGACAGAACAGGATGGAGAGGACATCCTGCCTGGGGACACCCCCTTCCAGGCAGTGCTGCAAACCTGGGCATCCAGAGCCATGAAGTGAGCTATGATGTGACCAAGTGAGATGTAAATACAGTCCCCTTATCTGGTGGGCCAAAACATGATTCACTCAATATGGATGTATGAGGGCATTTTTGCTGTCCTGCCCGTGGCTATGTCTGCTGTGTGCAGATACCCCAGGCTTGCATACAGCACCAGACACATACTCAGGCACCTGAATTGTGCCTATTTTTGCCTGTTTTCCCTCCTTCTCCCCACCAAAACCCTGGATAAACACAACATTTTGTTGTGACAGCAGGCAGTGGTGTAACAGGGCATCACCTGTGCCTTCCTGGCACGGGAAGGGAGTGATGCTGGAAGTTGCCTCGTCAAGAAAAAGCACTGGAGCATGGCTTTCAGCCCCACCAGCCCCACCTGAAAGCAGCTCCCTAGCTGTGCTCACAGCCCTGTAATTAAAATCAATACCAAGCTGGGCAGCTGGATGGAAACACATTTAGAAGTATAGATTCTGCTGGGCCAGGGTGGGGAAAGAACAGCATCGTAGGAAGGGTCATTGATTGGGAGGGAGGCAGCCAGCACATCACCTTCTTGTTTTGGCAAGTGTGATGCTTCCTTGGAGGGGGCAGAGGAACAAGGAATCACCCCTCTAGGTCCCAGCCACAGTTCGTACCGTGGGGCTTTGTCTGTGAGAAAGAGATCCTCACCCATCCCTGGTATCTTTTCATTCAGGCTTCTATAGTTTCAAAAATCAAGAGAGGGAGGATTGCATAGTTTTAATAGGGACAAAAATATCTGTTTAATCTTGGAAAGGTTTGTGAGCCTGAAAACTTGCCTATTTTCCTCCCTGCATGACAATGGAGTTCCAGCCATATTCTGTTGATCTGAAAGATTTCCACGTCCTCTCCCCACAAACTTCACATACTCCCGCAAATGCCAGCTTTCTGTGTCCTGCATCCCCAGGACCCAAAATGTTCTCTGCTGCTCTCATCCTGGAGCACACAGTGAAAATACAGCTGGATTGCTCCTCGCTGGGATCAGCCTGTTCTGCTGCTGTGTGCAGAAGCAGTGAATAGCAATGAGCCGTGTGGGTCGTGATAGCGTTGCTTTTCCATGCCCACAGCAAAGCAAGATTATCCAAAGAACAAGAGGATGGCACTCGGCTTGAAAAGGCTGTTTCATGAGTCTTGCTTCTCTGGCATTAAAATCTGCATTCTCTCCTTTTGGGAAGGCAGAATGAAAGTCTTTCTTGAGACAGAGGTGTGATGTGGACTCATGACTCAGCTCTGTATTTAGACACGTGTTGCCAAACCTATTTTAAGGTCTAAGACTTCTTTTCCTCTGGTGCCCTAGTTTCCCATCCCCATGTTTTTCAGCATACCATGTGGTTCACTGTCAGCTCCCAGTCCCACATCAGGGATGGCAGAGGAGAGAGCAGGAGTGCTCTTTGCCCCGTTGATCCTTCTCTTATTTTGTGAACTGTCCCCTACACCTCATGAGGGACATTTTTTTTTGTTAAAATGCTTGTGGCAGGGAGACCTCCTACTTGGTCTTGTGTGACTCCAGATCCTGTCAACCTGTTGCATGATAGAGGCAAGGAAGGACCTGGCCACAGCCATCCTAAGGGAAATGTTAAACTCCTGGGAAGGTTTTGGGGAGTGCTGTGGGCCCAAAGCATGAGTGATGGGAGATCTGGGCCAACATCTCTATGTGTTAATGGACCAATGGCAGAGCCAATTGGGCATCATTCCCTGGCAAAGTGGAGGAAGAGAAAGCTGCAAGAGTCTCTCACCACACCATGCACACTTTCTTTACATTCATTCTTTCTGGAGAACAAAGGCTCTCCTGTTTTCTCTCCTTGCAGGGAACAGAGCTGAACGATGATCGCACTCCCTCCAACGCCAGCGTCACCACCACCTTCAACATCCTGGTCATCGACGTCAACGACAACGCACCTGAGTTCAACAGCTCCGAGTACAGCGTGGCCATCACAGAGCTGGCCCAGGTGGGCTTTGCCCTTCCCCTCTTCATCCAGGTGCAGGACAAGGATGAGGTGAGATATCCTCTCCCTCCTTTGCGGGGTAGCACTGGTTTGGTTTGGGGTGGGCAGGTACCTGCGATGAAGTGCACGGCTCTGTCCCAACCTCCACTTTTTCAGCTCTCACTGCTGCCATTGCTCTGTTTTCTGCGTACCCCGAGTCCACTTTCCCTCCCCAGTGTGCAGGCACTAATGCAGTCAGGATTGCACAGCCCCTGAGAGCCAGAAAATAGGATTGTCTGGGAGGCTGATCCCCGCCTGCTTCTGAGGGAAGTGCTTTTCCACTCTGGTTTAGCAAAGGAGGAATTTTCCTTCTGGGCTCCCAGGGGGGACCTGCCAGGGACAGGGAAGACAGGAGTCCCTCTCTGTTCTGGGTGCTGCTGCTGGCAGGGAGGAGGTAGGAGATGCCCCTCAGAGCGGGGAGGACTGGGATACCAGTTCATCACTGCAAACAAGCCAGGAGCACTGGAGCCTTGTTCCTCCCACGTGTCAGCGGAGCTCCTATTTGTCACGCGCCGATCCGTGCCGCGTTTGGGATTGCAGCCCGTGTTCCAGCCTTGGGCTCCCAGCCTTCAATTACTCTGATTATTTGACTTGTGCAGTTCACGTCTGGCTGCTCCTGTGTGCTGGTCCCCCCACGGCCCCGCCACGCTGCCGGGTGTCAGCTCCAAACCAGTGCTGACACCTCATGGTGAGCTGTCCAAAGTCGCTTGGAAAGGCTCTGCCTGCAGGCTCCTGCTGTTCCCATTTTTCTTCAGGCTGAGCAGGAGATGAGGGGAGAGGGTTTGTCAGAATAAATGCCATCATAGAATGGGTTGGGTTGGGTTGGAAGGGACCTGAAAGATCATCTTGTTCCAACTCCCCTGCCACGGGCAGGGACAGCTTCCACTAAACCAGGTGTCTCAGAGCTGCATCGTGGCAAAACATCATCAGGATGTTTTCCTGATGCTTCAGGTAATGGGAAACAAAACATCCCGCCCAACCCCCAAAATCCTGGTGGGTCAGTTAAAATGTGCATCTTTTAAGTTGCCTTTTCTGGCTGAGCAAATGGATTTGCTATTCCCCGGCCCTGGGTGGAGTTCACCTCATCTCATCAAACCACCCAGAAATCTCTTTTTTTTTTTTTTTTTTGTCTGAAGGGATTATGACACAGAACTTATAACCTACTGGTGACATGATGTCACCATCCAGGAGTTATGAGTTCAAGCTGAAGAGGTGCAGATGAGCTATTAAGCAGATAAAGAGACTGTTTTTTCTTGAAAATGTCAATTGCTAATAAAGAAGATATGGATATGACAGATGCTTAGGATAGTTTCTGAATAGAGCTGCTGTCGTACTTGCTGAGAGATGTCAGCAGATCCATTCTTGAAGGGCATTGTAACACTTCTGTTTGTGCCACCAAGATGAAGGATCTGTCATTATTTCTGGTTAAAAGCTCATTTTACTGGAGTGACTCCCATTCAAGAATTCACTTTTCAGCCTTGCTAATTTTAAAATGGGAGTATAAAAAATAGCCTTGCCTTCCCCATCGCACCAGCAAAAAAACAGACGCTGTTCTTTTGATGTATTTCTTTAACTTCCTGAGATTTCCCCAAAAGAATTGGCTGAGATTTTTAAAACTGCTGAGAGAGGATCTCTTGTGCTAGGGAAGTCTGAAGGAGTTTTACTGTACACGTCTTTAGAGACCATCATATTAGCACAGATTGCTTTGACCATGGCATTATTTTCACTGATAAGAAGCAGAGGAGAGCTGATTCTTGGAATATCTGGAGGGAGGAAAGTTATAGGCAATTGGTTATTTTTTTTTTCTGCATTATCGTGTGATGGATCTTCCTTATTTCCTCTCATGGATGCTTGCAACTGGGTTAACTGTCAAGGTAGCACTTTGGGGGAAAAAAAAGGGAGAAGATGCCCAGCTTGTGAAAAAGATGTGTATGAGATAGAAGTAGGACTGCACCTGCAGCCAGCACTGCTTCCCAGAGAAGTATTTGGAGAACTCAGAAGACTCACCAACTTTCAGTGGAAAAACTACAGAAAGTAGTTCTGTAGTTGCCTGACAGCGATATTTTGGATGCTGAAGTACCCTGGGAGAGCCGTGAGGGCTTTACAAACCATCTGGATTTGAGGTAGCTGGGATGGCACCGGGCTCTCTCATCTCTCCATGGATGCAGGGGTGGAGGGATGTGCTGGCAGGGACCGAGGTCTTCAGGCAGGGATGTGACTGAGGACGTGGCTGACAGGAGCTGTTCTGGCAGCACTGGCTTCATGCTGGAGATGACACGACTCATTTGTGTAAGGGCAGAGGGAAACAAGAAGGGAATTATACACATCTCCAGGGAAAGCAGAGAGAGAAGTAAATGAGAGCAGATGGGTTGAGACACAGGAAATCAAAACTGGAGTCTTTGGGAAGATCACTTTGCTGGAGTTTGTTTCCTGCCTTCCAACTTATGTCACAAAATCCTGGGAGAGTCCCTTGGCAGATTGGTTTATTCCTGAGGCAGGCCACCCAGCCTGGGTCTGGCCCCTCTGGAAAATTCAGGCACTGCTCCTTTAGCCCTCCAGCTTGTTGAGGTCCTGCTGCAAGGGAGCAGCCCACACCTGGGCTTTGCCCCATGCAGGGGTCCTGTGGGTCTGTGTGGTTTGGGGGAGCCTTCCTGTCATTGTGCCTTTGCAGAGCTGGGGAAAGGGCTGTCACGTGGGTCTGCCCTTTAACACACACCGTGTGGGCTGCCAAGGCTGTTAAACAAGGCTTTTCAAAACCAGGCCCACACAGCCCTCTTTAACCATGGGGTTTTTGGCCTTTCTTTCTTCTGGTGTGTTTTGCACAAACTGAAATGATGGCTTTTGGAGGGAGTCAGATTAGACGATTCAGCAAAGCACTTAAAAATGCATTTCCGAGGCACACAAGACCACACTTGAAAGCCTATGCTTTTCTGCAGCTCAGCTGGCATTAACCTCCCAGATAAGGTTCCCAAGTGAGTGTCTCCAAGGAGAAGCCCTTCCTCGGAGCCCAGCCCCTGCAAATTCCCAGCTTTCAGCCCCCAAAACATAGCCATGGTCTTGCTCCAGGAGGAGCTGGCGGGGGCTGTGAGGTGGGATGGGGAGATCCTCAAGAGGGAGTTGAGCCGAGGTGGCCCCACACATGGATTTGGGGCGCAGCCAAGAGGTGTTCATCAGGTGTGCTGGTTTTCCTTCCTCCATTCTCTAGGACTTAGTGAGTACACAGGGTTTGCACAGAGTTTTCGACCTGGCCTTCTTGAGCAACCTGTCTCATGGAAGGTGTCACTGCCCAGGGCACGGGGTTGGAATGAGTTGAGCTTTACTATCCCTTCCCACCCAAACTGTTCTGGGGTTCTGAGCCAAGAAAAAAAAACATTAATTGCTGTGCAGCTGAGTTTTTCTCCCTGCCGGATAGAGAGCAGACCCTTGAACAGCTTTCCCAAGCCATTCAAGAGCTGGTTATGAAAATCCATTGAGATTCCCCAGTGTTTACACTGAGCCTATACTCAACTGGACATCCCCAGGCTGTGGTTGGGTTCTCCTCATTCACATTGTGGTGGTTCAGCAGGGGTGAATAAATCCTGTGTGTGAGGTGGAAGATTAAAGGATTGATTTACCTGCTTTTACAGCAAGGTTTGTTTCCAGGTTGAGAACAGGAGCCCTGAGCTGTGGGACAGGTTGGTGTTAATTCAGAGGTCTCATCTGCTGCTAGGCTGGCTGGTTTGGGAGACATGGATGTCCTCTTTGGATATGCTGGTGGCTTGATGCAATATCACAGGGAGAAGGCAAGGGTTTGGCCATCCAGGAAAAGGAGCAGGGCATCCTTCAGGGCATCCCCCCTTTCCTATGGCTCTGACATCCAGGGATGCCTGTTTAGGGAAGCAGCAGCCTGCTCTGCCAGGGCATGCCAGAGAAACCAGCTCTCCCATCGTGGCTTCCACTTGATTTTCCTCTACACGGTTGAGTGAAGAGGAAGAAAAGGGCAGAAGCTATCTGAAGCACCACTATCATGGTCTGACATTTTAAAATCATTTTGAAACAATTCCCTAAAATAAGCATATCGAGAAAGGTAAATGGGGAATTTAAAATAAGGAAAATCTGGGCCACAGGAATATGCTCTCTTTGTTGCACAGAGCTCCACCAGACCCCCACCAGGATATCCTGTGTGCCCATGCGTGTGCAGGTGGCAATATATGATTCATCCAGAGCATATATATGCATATGACAGGCACAAGCACTATAAATATGATCTACATGGCAAGAAACTGTAAAGGGGAATTGACGGCACGCGAGTATTCTCTCCCAAAAGTGCCAGCTGCCAGTCGGGCTGAATTAGATTTCACAGAGGTTTCTGCAATACATGGAATTCACCAGCAAATTACCCTTAAAGAGGGAAAATCAATCATTTGGAGCAGAGATAAGCTGAAGGCGAGGCAGCCTCGGATTGATCCCGTCTGTGCAGGCGTGTGTGGAATTCAGCAGATAACCTGGGGAGAGCGAGGAAGGAGAGAACTCCTCCAGGAGGGAGGGAGCTGGCAAGGGCTGACACTTAGGATAGACAAAAAGATGGGAGAACAGGGCTGCTAGTGTGGGGAGGAGGATCACAAGGGTTGGGGAGCATTTTGCTCCGGGCATCCTGCATTGCCCGCCAGCCCAGGGAGTTCCTTAGGGATGCAGGGGACAAGTGCCAGTGCCCAGTGAGCCCTCAGGAGGGTTATTGGCACTGGGTGGGAGAGGGGTGCTGGGATCCCAAGCTGGCTGGGCAGTGGGAGAGAGGCAGGCAACACCCAGAAAGGCTGTTCTGAGTTAAATGCTTTGAAATGAGTGCAGGGAATAACCTCCTTCATGCCTGGTGTTTTCAGAGGAGGATTAAGCACCATTCCTGTCTGACTCACTAGAGCCAGGCCCAAGGTATCCAAGCCCTACAAAAAGGCACTAATTGCTTTCCAAAAAACCCCAACTTCTTTCCCCTTCCTTCACCTCCACTCCTGAACTCTCAGCTCTTTCCTTTCTTTGCAGATTTTCCAGATTGAGGAATATTAAATCCTCTGTAGCTTGGTGTAGGTAATAGCCCAGAAAGTGCCTGGGAGGAAAGCTGGAGTTGCACTGGATTTTGTGCTTCAGGAAGGCAGGGCTCTCCATTTTGGAAAAGCAAATTGCACTGAGGGATCCAAAGGCAGATCTATACCGAGGCAGTGTGAAAAGGACAAAACCAAGGATTCCCAGGCTGCTTTTCCCAAGTCTAGTTCACTTTGTGCTGAAAATTATTGCAGGAAATCAACCTACCCATGCACCTCAGGGAATGGTATGGTTGAGGAAGGGTTGTCTGCTTGTCTAGGGATTTGGATTATTTTTTATTTCACTTTGTTTCCTTATAGCCATTGGGTAAGTGATGCTAAATATTTGCTGTGACTGCTGGAAGCTGGAATAATTCCTGAAGCATTTCTAGGTGTGTTGCCATGAGGAAGGGGCTGAATGGGAGCGTTAGTGATGGATGAAGCCAGCAGGTGATAGTGGGTGAAAAAGCAGCAATAAAAATGATGATCCACCCTCAGTCCCAGGTGAAACAGCTGCTGTGGCTGCCCCAGCCTCCTGACGGGACAAGAGATTTCCTGATTCGTGGTGAACTCAGCCACGTGAGCGTGGATTGCAAGCTGGGAGAGCAGATTTTTGTCAGATTTTTGTGATTCACAGCAGGTGCATGAGCATGTGCCACCTGAACCTCTGGGGTGACAGCTGTACCCACCTGCTGGCATCTCACCCCTCACACCTGAGCTTCTGCCCTTGCCTGCCAGGTCCTACCTGTGCCCAGGCTTCTCCCCCTGGAATTTCAGAGGGATATCAGGCTGGTGACCGGCCTGTCACAAATTGTCCAAAAATGCTGCATGATCAGCCAGTGGTGGCATTTTTGGACACAGGGTATGGGTGTGAGGTTGATGTGGCAGCGGGGCCAGGGTGCAGCTCCCATTACTGGCTCCGAGGAATACGTGCATGGAGAGGAAAGCCGTGATTATGCCCAACTGCAGCTCCAATTGTCTTTTAGCTGAACCAACGTGAAATTTCCATCGGTTGTGGTACTGGCTGAGAGATGTGATTGCCAGGAAGGAGGCAGTGGGCAGCAGCCTTGAGCCACGGCGAGGGCAAGCCCCGAGTGCTGGCACGGGATGAGAGGAGCTGGAAAACGTGTGGCTGCATCCCGGCGTTAGCAAACTTCCCTCCTTCCAAAACCTGTTTTTTATGGGTCAATTTGTTTCAGAGGGAGACAGGTTTATTATTGTAGGGTTGCTGAGCTTTGGCAGGCTGCTCCTTAATTTGTGGCTCTAAAGGAAGGCAAGGGACTCGGTTTGTTTGCAGTGGTGGGGGAAAACTCGAGCCGTGCAGGAGCTGGGAGGTCAGGGGATGGAGAGGGGAATGAGCACGTAAAGCAGGTCACTGATAACATCCTCGTCCTCATCCTTGGTGCTGCAAGGAGATGATGGTGCTTGGCTGTGAGTGCTGCACACCAGGACCTTTGTGAGCCCGGGGATGCAGTGCTTGTTTTTTCTCTTCCCAACCACGTTTCAAATCCGCTGTTTGCTCTGGGTGGCAGGAGCAGGTAGGAAGGGGTGAGGGAAATGTAAGCAGCTCCCTGTGGCTTCCTCTGGAGTGGAGGGTCCTTGCTGTGAGCCGGGCTTAGCCAGGCCCTTCTGCTGGGCAGCTGATAACAATTTGAATATTCAGATTTGCTTTCAGGCATCCGCAGGGGGCTCGCAAGCTTCGGGAACCGGGAGCAAGGAAAGCAGCATGGGGGCCGAGGCAAAAAAATAAATAGCTGAATAAATATATAAATGGCAACTCGCAGCAGCCCTCCCCAGAGGCAGCTGTATCCCCTCTCTCCAGACCTCACATGGGGAGACTGAGGCACTCAAGGGGCTACTAATTAGGGATAGTGGGTATCTGGAGCTGATCTCCTTCCCCAGCTACAGGGGAATTAATCCACCTGGCTCTCTTCCTGCAAATACTTGGACTTCTTTTGATGTTTCAACTTTTATCTCATGCCTCCAACAAACTCACTCTTCTCTGTCTTCCAAGAAAATCCCTCGCATCTCACTGCCACAAAAGGTGCTCTTGTGTACTGCAGGGAGGGTGCAGGCCCTGGGAGAGATCCTGAGGGCTTGTCAGCAGAGACAGGCAGAAATTCCTCAATGAAGTAGCTTTTTGTCACCGATGGGAAATGGCCATTTGTTGTAATCAACATCCTGAGGATAGGGGACAAAATAACTTGGGAAGTAATGCTTCCTTCTGCTATTCTCCGTATCCTCTGCTCCCTCCCTCCCAGGGGTGTGTCTGGGGTGTTGGGAGCATCCCTCACTTCCTTGCTTGGCACTAAAACAGCTGGTGGAAGGTGCCAGTCTATCCTGAGGTGCTCCCACTGTCCACCAACAGAGCACTGCTGGGCTCCTGAGGCACTGGGTGCCCTTGTGTGGTTCTGTGGGTGTCCTCGGGGCTTGTTCCTGCTGTGGGGCTCCACTAGGAGATGCTCAGTGTGCCCTCAGCTCCATGGATTGCATGGAGGTGTGCAAGAAGAAGGGCAAGGCAGAGATTCTGCTCATGTCACCTGCTCTGAGCGGTCACACTTAGACAGCTTTTGCTATTAGTGCCCCTTCGTGCATTTAATTGGCCACTTTTTCTGATAGGAGGGAGGTCATTCAGGGAAAATTGGAAATTCATCTCTGGCAGCTTCTGAGTTTGCTTTTCATGTGCTCTGTTGGGCCGTGCTCTGGGAAAAGGGCCCTACTCAGAGCAAGGCTCCAAAAGCATCGGTGTGTCGGCGGCCTCGCTGCTTTGCTGGCCAGGTCTTGGGAGAGGAGGAGTTTTTCCAGTTCCCAGTTTGAGCTGCCTTACTGGGAAAAGCCTTCTGCATGGCAGAAGCACCCAAGCTGTGCCCCCAGCCCGAGGCAGTGAAATCCCAGTGTGTGACCCCCTGTGTGGTGTGTGAACCTTCAACCACCAAAAGGGACCTTCCCTCTGTGGCTGTGTGGGGTCATCCCAGGGATGCATTCCCACTCCTCTCATGTGCACATGGATTCTGTAAATAAAACACAAACCTTGCTCTTTCCCTTCCCAGGGACCCAACAGCGTTTTTGAGGTTTACCTGGTGGGCAACAACTCCAACCACTTCATCATCTCGCCGACCTCCATCCAGGGGAAGGCGGACATCCGTGTCCGCGTGGCAGTGCCGCTGGACTTCGAGACCATTCCTCGCTATGAATTTTCGGTAAGGCTGCACCCCTGGGCTCTGTGGGACAGCCACAGTTTTCAGCATGACCTAAGAGTGACCATTAAACATCTGCCTCTCTCTTGTCCAGTACTTGAAGAGGGCCTAGGAGAAGGATGGAACGAACTTTTCAGCAGGGCCTGTTGCAATAAGGACAAGGGGGGGTGGCTTTTGATAGTTGATTTAAATTAGGTGTATAGGAAGGTTTTTTTCCCATGGGGATGGTGAAACACTGGAACAGGATACTCAGAGAGGTGGATATCCCATTGCTGGAAATTCAGGCTCAAGTTGGATGGGGCTCTAAGCAGCCCAATCTAGTGTAAGATATTCCTGCCCATGACAGGAGGCTGGACTAGGTGGCCTTTAAAGGTTCCTCCCAACCCAAACCATTCTACCGTAATCCCCACTATGAAACAGTGGAGCACTACAAAACAGCCAAAAATTGGAAATTATAATAAAGAAGGAGGTGGGGAAGAGTTTTGCTCTGCATTTTCTCTTTCCAACATCCAAAGGCTCAGCTGCAAGAGCTTAAGCAGAGCAGGGCCATAAAAGCTTTATAGAGCATAAAACTTTGTTTTAAGAGCACACACCAGGCACCAAAACCCTCCCCGTCCTCCTGGTCCAGCTCTGTCGGTGGTTTGCCTTGAGCTGGCTCAGCTGGTGAGGGAGCTGAGGAGAGCCTTGTTCACTCCACTGAAGAAGGATAGGTAGCTCTCCCAAGCTTCCCAGCGCCTCCAACCCTCCCTTTGCCTTCCCGTTTTGCCCAGCTCTTTGCAAACGAGAGCGTCCCGGACCACGTCGGCTTCGCGCGGGTGAAAATCAACCTCATCAACGAGAACGACAACCGGCCCATCTTCAGCAAGCTCCTCTACAACGTCAGCCTCTTCGAGAACGCCACCGTGGGCACCACCGTCCTCCAGGTCCACGTGAGTAGGAGCATCCCAGCTCCCTTTGCCGAGTCCTTGGCACATGTGTTGGCTCTGTGGTGTCCCTCACCAAGGGCTAGCCTGGGGAGGGAGCATTAGGAGATGCTGGTGGTGGGGTGTAGACTTCTCATGGGCTTTTGGAGCAGATGTCTTGACCTTTCCTGTTCTCTGGAAGATGTGTATGGGTTTCCTGCCACACCAGGAATTCAGAAAGGGTCCTGCACTGCATTTCATCTGCAGGTACTGATCCCAGTGGTCACAGTGCCCCTGGTGAGGCTTTTCTCACTGCCCTCTTTGGAAGCATCATCTTCCTCAAGCAAACGGAGGCTGGTGGTGCCATTGAAAGGGCGAAGAATGGAAAAGGAGGGGAATGGCTCTGTTTAGCAGAGCACGGTGTTACATGGCTGACAGCAGGACGGAGGCAGGCAGAGGTGGTGGTGATAGCAAGGGGCGTTTCCCTAGGGCTCGTTTCCTCTTCTGTGGGTTGGTTGGAATTGTCATGGAGAAGACACATTTCCTGGTGCATGAGAGCGATGTCAGTGCCAGTGGGGGGCACAGCAAGAACCACAACAAAACTCTGCGCTGAAATACCACTGGAAAAGGCATCAAAGCTCTTCTGGGATGGAGAATATCACAGCAGGGAGCACCAAACCCCTGCTACACTTTCGGTGTGTTACTGCCACTATCGTTAGTCATGAATGAGTTTGCTTGGCTCCCTCTCCAGTGAATTTGCTCCAGCTGCCCTCCTGCCCCCTCCTTGTCCCCCTGCTCTCCCAAGGCACAGCCCCTGGTCTCCCATCCATGCAAGATAAAAGCCCACTCAGAGGATAAAAGCCCAGACAAAAGAGCTGGGTGTATGTGCCTGTGTGTAAGTGTGTTTACTTTACAAACAGATGGTGTGAAACTGCACAGAGCCCCCGAGCTGTTCCCATCTGACAGTTATTAATATTTCAAGCAGATGTTTAGCTAGTCAGACCGTCAGACACTAAACAATGAGATTGTTACTGTGTCTCCTCTTTCCCCAACTTCCAGCTATGCCAGCATTTCAGAGCGAACACAAAATGCCAGGAGTTGAATCTTCTATGGTAAATCAGAATGGATGCAATTAGCACTGAAATCCAAATTGCCCTCCCAGCTGATCCCAAACTTTTCACATCCCTCATAAAGTACCAGCTCCTCCTGCTGCGGCCGCTCGCCTTTGAGCTGCAGCCCTCTGGCCGCTGCCCGTCTGCGCTGTGTCTCTCCACCTGTCCCACGTGCTGCAGACAAAAAGCCTGCTTCCCTTGCTAATAAATTCCTCCTCTCCTTTTCTTCCTTCTTTTCCTCTTGCCCGAGAATATTCCTGGCTATTCACGCATAGGGGTTAGAGATGGGGTTTTGGAGGAAGCCTGGCCAGCCTCATGGCATGCCCACTTTTTTAGTGGCTGCTGGATGACATCCCCATGAAAGGGGACTTCTGTTGGCTCCCTTCTTTTTTGTGCTCCTTTGTGCAAGTAAGTGCAGGTTTGGAGAGACTGTGGGGTTCAGGGTGCTAAGGATAAATCAGGTGGCTTGTGGGATCAAGAAAATTGATGAACAGTGATGAACAGGGGAGTGCATGGGCTGGGTGAATGGTTGCTGAAAGGTGGTAGGAGGTTTTGTGCCAGCTGCTGCTGGAGATGGCCAGGCACAGCTGGCAGGACAGTGCAGTGCCTGCAGCACCTTCCTGGCAGGGAGACAAGCAACTAAAACCACGGGAGATGAGGCAAGGGGAGGTCACTGAGCTTCTGCCCAGCCCAGCATTCTGGGGAAGGAGGATATTGTTTTAAAAGGATCTGTTGCCTGGAAAGCTGTTTGTTTCTCTGGGTTCTTGCATTGGGTGCTGAATGAGACTCCTTGACTCCAGTATCAGAAGGCTGATATGATTTATTAGAATGACTCCATTATTCAGAAGGTTTTAGGGCTAAGGTGCCCACGTTCAGAGTTACATGTTCTTTCCTTCATGTTCAGAGCAAGTCTCCCCAACGCTTACAAAGTCAGAGAGATTACAACCTCTACATCATTGGCTAGAAAGAGAAAACTACATCTCCTGTATCAGGAGACAGGCAAAGGAATGCATCTGTTGTCCTTGAATCCACACACAGACACAGGTTTGTTTCTACAGAAATCTGCAGACAAGTCAGCTTTCCCATGGAAGGAAAAAGTCCAGCAAGTTTCCATCTAAGAAACTTATAAAATGGCTGTGACAGGAGGACAAGATGATCCCAGCAGCCCAAAAGCCCCTGGGCTGTTTGCCCATCTTCCAGTGAGTGCATCCTGGCTATCTCACCTTGGCTGTGGCTGATGGGCTGTGTGCAGGCAAAGGGAAAGACTTTCCTCAATGCCACCCTCTCCAGGCTGCCCACAGTGTGGCAAGCTGAAAGGCAAAGGCAAAAGGAAAGAGCCAGTAGACTTCATTTGCAGTGACAAATGGCCATTTGTTTCTGCAGCATTTCAGCTCCTAATGTCAGTGACAGCAGAGAAACATTGCCTGTATAAATCAACTGTAAAACAACCCCAGGTGCAGGCAGCCAGCAGGAACCCAGAGCTGCTGCCTGCTCTCTGCTCCCTGCCTCTTTCCCTTTGCCCAGGGATGAGTGGGCTCAGATCTGTGCATTCCTGGTCAAACCTCAGCTGCTTCCCTGGCATGGCACAACCTTGTCCACCCTCTAAGATTTTGTTTGCTCTCTGCTTAGCATTCCCTCCATCTCCCTGTCCATCCATCCATCTGTTTAATTCTGTGCTGAAAGGCATTCATTGTTTAGACTCAGGTGGTCATTGCTTGCACACGAACATCTGGAGAGTCCAGGCTCCATGGGAACAGCTTCTGCCCTGTACAGGGAGCCCACAATGTGCCCAAAGGCAGACTTCTTTCCTGCCTCCGTGTTCTTGGAGCATGAGGACAAGCTGAGGGAGCTGGGAAAGGGGCCCAGCCTGGAGAAAAGGAGGCTCGGGGCGCCCTTCTGGCTTTCCACAACTCCTTGACAGGAGGGGACAGCCAGGTGGGGTCAGGCTCTCTTCCCAGTTAACCAGTGACAGGACAAGAGGAAACAGCCTCAAGTTGTGCCAGGGGAGGTTTACACTGGGTATTAGGAGAAGTTTCTTCAGTGAAAAGGGTGGTCAGGCAACGGAACAGGCTGCCCAGGGAAGTGGTGGCACTTCCATCCTTGGAAGTGTTCAAAAGTGCATAAATACGGGTCATGGGTATGTGGTGAGCGTGGCAGTGCTGGGTTCATGGTTGGACTCAATGATCTCAGAGGCCATTTCCAGCCTTAATGATTCCATGACTGTTTACACGTGTGATAAGCCCCTTAGGCCAGAGATTCTGGTTTTGCAGTGTGAAGGGCTCCTTTCTCCAGCCAAAGCTTCCACGTGACATAAATCGTGGCTGTTTGGAGTTACACGTCCATTGCACGTCTGTGACAACTGAAGGACAAGCAGCCTGTCCAGGCTTCTGCAGGTGTTAGAGGCCTCTCTCAATGCAAACTTTGTTTTTTCCCTGCCCCAGACTCTGCTGTGGCAGGAAAAGGCAGGCTGGAAAGGCTTGGAGGTCTCACACAGCAGCAAACACCTTCTGTGAATCAGGAGCAAAGCAGGGAGGTGAGCAGAGCTCATCCTGAAGAGATGGACCAGTTCTGCCCCAGTACCAACAGATATTGAAATATAATTTTTTTTTCTGAAACAACAGGCCATGAAGCCTTTTAATAACATAACAGAAAAGGTCAGGGAAAGAATTTCACACTTCTTGAGCAAGCAGGCAGCCAGTATAACTTCATGCCTTCCAGGAACGAGACAGAGAGAACATACACTGGACCCTGAATTAACTGTGGCTCTGACACTCCCGCCAGGTCCTGCCTGCCTGGTGGCCAGTAGCTTTTGATAGGTGCTGGCTTTCCTAATAAGAGCAAGCTGGAAGGATGGACCCTGGAGAGGTGTGATGAGGTGTGGTGCCTGCTCTGGCTCGGGGCAGAGGATGTGGGGCTCTGGGATAGGAAGCTCTGGGGAGGGACCATGCTGAGGGGATGAATGGCTGTGTCCAGCTGGAGCCATGATCAGAGTCATCGAATGCTTTAGGTTGGCAGGGACCTTAAAGCTCGTCTAATTCCAGCTCCACTGCTGTGGGCAGGGACACCTTCTGCTAATCCTGATGTCCTTGAGTCCAGAGGCAGGAGAAGCCTGTTGCTCTCCGTCCTGCTCCAGGCTGCCTCATTGCCAGCAGCTGGGAGTAGTGCCACTGCTTCACAAGCCCTCCTTTAGCACCTCAGCAGGGACAGAAGAAAGGGAAGTCTGAGGGCTCCGTGCCAATGGCTGTGAAGGGGACTGATGCTGGGCTGGCTTCAGACATAGCAGCCAGGTCTCTGCTCCTTCCTCTCCCAGATGTGGAGGGCTTGGAAGCAGTCCCCTGGGCTCCTTCTGGTGGGGCTCCCCTGAGGAGCTCTTCTGCAACCTGGCCAGGGGGTTAGCAGGAGGGAGCTTTCAGCTGGTAAGATTTCTTGGGTGGAAGAAGCTACATAAACATGGCCTTGCTTCTGAGGGCACCAAGACCCAGCCCAGCTTCCAGGGAGCTCCCTCCAACAGGGAGAGGAGGGGGCAGTCCAGCCCAGCATCCCCTCCTGTCCCTCAGGTGGTGCTTGGCTGGGCAGCTCAGGGAGGGTGTCTCACTGAGCCCGTGGCACCTCAGGGTCCTGCCTCACTGCAGAGCTGCAGGTGTGACAGCAGAGAGCACAGTGCCCCTCCGAACCTGCCTACGGACACTGCTGCTCTGCCAGCAGCTGCCAGGGGCCACCAAAAGCTGTGCTGCAGCTGCTGATGGATTTGCTAGACCAGGAGAATGGGGAAGGGGCCTTAGACAACACAGCAGGAGGCGGGAATTAAGGGGCAGGAGATCTCCTTAAGCTCCTCGTACTCCACAGATCTGCACAGCAAAGTCCTCCTGAAAAGCTCTGATAACCAAAATCATTAAAGCCCAAACAAACCAAGAGTAACTTGTTTTTAACACAACAATGCATTTGATTTGCCTTGAAGTGTCTGGAGAAAAATGGTTCTCCAGGGAAGTGTGGAAAGTAATCCTAGCTCCGTGATCCCTCCTCTCCGCTTTATTTGCCCCGGTCTGGCTTGGCTGCACAGGCTGGGATCGGTGGCTGTGGGCTCCATCAACTGCCTGCCAAGCACCAGCGAGCTGGGGGGATGCTGCTAGCCCCCTTCCTGCTCTCCCACCCTGGAAAATGGCTGGGATGAAGACAGGGAGGGCTTGCAGGGAATTAATTGCCCCCTTGCCCTCCTCCAAGCCCCACACAAGCATCTCCCAGCAGGCATTAGCCCCTGCTGTTCCTGATCCTCTTCTGCCACCTTTTCCTGACCCCAGCTGGGTCAGGCATGGATCAGGTAGATGAGCCATGCTTTGGAAACCACATTAGCACTTCCCTGGGATGGTTTGTGTAGCTATTTGTCCCAAATCCTTGTTGAGTTAATGACTTCCTCCTCCCAAATCCCTGTGAGGTTATGTGCTCTGCCTTGCCTTGGTGTCTTCCTTGCCCTGAAACACCTCTGGTCTGGGGTGGGGCTGGGTTTCTCATGATGACAAGCACCCTCAAGAAGTCTGAAATGGATGTGGAGACTTTTCAGAGCTTTAAATACACACACACACACAAAATACTTTTGAGCCAGCTGCTGGTGGGCTTTCCAGAGTTATCTTTTGGAGACCCTCAGAAACAGTGTGAGTGTCCCCAGCAGAACTCAAATTATAAAGTGTGGTGCCCGATTCAACCAGCAGGCATCAATTTCAACACGGGAATGATTCTCTGCATCTTGTGATATGTGGCAAGGCAGGTAAAATAAGCACTGTGTTCCCTCAGGGCTTGATAACCTGAATCTCTAAGGCAGTCTTGTGTGTAAAAAACCTCACTACTTTCCCTGGTTTTTAATGAAATCTGGATTAAAATGTTCAGATTATTTGACAGAGGAGGTGAAGAGATGGTGTCCCTGTGGTTTTGCCAAATGCATTAGCCTGTGTATTGTTATGAATGTGTGTGCATTCAATATATATACAAAGATGGGTTCACATTCCTGAGCAGTCCCTTTCTCCTACCCTCCATGGGCTGTCCCCTCCCTGAACATCATCCCCAGCACATCCATTCACCTGAATTCTCATCTTCCCCCTCCCTGCCACTGCACTTCCTCAGGAGAAGCCTTGTTAGTAAGAACCTAATGAAGTAAATGTGCTAATTAACCTTCCATTACTCTCCTCATTAAATCAACCTTTAATTTGGTTGGCAAAGTTCCTCTCCTTTACCACCCAGCTGTCAGTTTTCTTCTGCTGCTTCGATCTCTCTTTGGCCTCATGTTGGGGATGGGAAAATCAATCCCGGCCTGATTTTCTTTCCCCTTCTTTCCAGCCAGCTGTAAACGCCAGTCAACAAGAAAGTAATAATGTACTTTTCCCACCCTGGCAAGGAGAGTTGCAGACATCAATAAACAGCTATTTAGGATGCAAATCACTTTCCCAATCAGCCATCAGCCTTGGAGTTTGGCAGGGATGGTGCCATGGTCTGTGGGCTCACACATCCCCTCACGGCGCTCCCACATCCCATCATGCTGCTTTCCAGCCATCCCAGAGCAACTGTGGGATGCCCAGAGAGTTGCATCCCTCTGGGTTTGTCCCAGTCCAAGTCCTGATGTGGGTGGAACGAGGCTTTGGAAGCCTTCGGGGGTTCTTCTGGCTCCCTTCAGGACTCACCCCATGCTGCATCCCGCCATCCCTTTGGCCAAGGGCACTCTCTATCCCTCAACATCTGTGGAGCTGCACCTGTCTGTTGTTTCTTGGTGATCTCCAAAGATTTCCTTTCCCCTTTTTCTTGGAGAACAAATGAATGCAGAGGGGCAGAAGCAGTTGGGGATCAAAGGCAGTGATGGAGGCTGCAGCTCTGAGGTGCTGGTTGGTGAGGGGCTCATCCTGAGCTCTGTTTCTCCCTCACATGGTGATGGTGACTTGTGGACCAGCCTCAAGAGAAAACCTACACTGCTTCTGATTTTGGGAAGGTGGCATGGAATAAGGACACAGCTGTTGAAGGCAGGGAGTGAGGTGGGGAAATATCTTGCAAATCAATGGATGGATAAAAAGGCATCCAGGGATCTTCCATGGGGAATCAGTGTAGGATAAACCATCCCCTGTCCCTTCAGTGGCACCTGGAGTGCCCTCCCAGCATTAGGACCAGAGACTGGTGCAGCCCATCATCTCATGGCGGTCAGCAGGGGTGCCACCATGAGGACAGCACAGGGTTTCTCAACCTTTTTCAACTGGCTGACCCTCTACGTTCTGCCCAGGGGGTTGGGTTTGTGTCCTGCTCTGCAGGGAGTCACCAACCCCACCTACCCCAAGGTTAGGAGTACCTTGCACCTCCTCTACCTTCTCACATGGGTCATGGAAGTACAGGATGGGGAAACATTGGGAGGACTCCTCCTTTCCTTCTGCTGTATGTGGATGGCAAATGTCTTGGAAAGTCCTTGCTGCAGAGGAGGAATGGACAGGGTGGTGGCAAGTAGGGACTGCCAGCCAAATGTCCAGGGCAAGCTGGGTGTTGCAGAGGCTCAGACACGTGGAGAGGATCTAAGAAAGCAGGAGGGCATTCAGAGGGCACTGGTGGGAATATGAAAGCATGGCTCAGCAGCAGCTCACGGAGGCTGGAGGACTCTCAGCTGGACATTTCTGATGTCCTCCAAGCCTGGGCTTTGTCCCTTCTTCCAGCCCTTCTCCCCACCCGTGGCCCACACAGCTCTCCCTCCCTGTCAGCATCTTAATTGATCTTGTTGTTCTCAATCCCCCCTTCCCCAGTGCTCCATCTCCAGCTGTGCTTAAACAGAACAAAATCTCTTCCAATTTCCCTGCCGCTTAAAAGAAAATTGAATCCTTTATCTGCAAGAGGAGAGGAAAACTGCAAACACACGAAACAGTAAAGAGTTAAATAATCAAAGCAGATGATTCCAAATTGCTTGGAAAGTTGAACATGAATGGCTTGGCTTCTTCCTGCGTCCTCCTTGGGCTTTTACAAGTATAAAAATATGCTTGCACTCCTTGTTCCCATTAAATATTCTTATCAAGCCAGCTCTGTAAATAAAGGGAAGGGGAGGAGAGAGTTACCAGGCGTGATTGACAGATCTGAAGTCCTCGTCTTTCTGTCAGGGCCCAGTGCTCTTTGGCTGTGTTTATCTCTTTAATCTAAATATCAATCCGTGAGACCGAAATGGGGTGGAATAGGAATCATGACAGCCCGAGTGCTGAGGAGAGAGAGAGAGAGAGACACTTATTGCAGCTTGTGCAGCTTCTCCCTGTCCTGATGGAGCTGTAAGGAAAAATGCACAGCGAGAGCACAGAGGTGGGAAAACAAAACAAAATCACAGCCTGGCCCCTTCCCCCTGCCCAACCAAAAAAAAAAAGGAAAAACCCAACAATTCAGCCCATGAGAGGGGAAAGAAAATCAGTGAGCAAATGCAGGCCTGCTCCTGTCCAAATTGTTCAAGCCAGGCAGCAGAATCTCCCTCCATGCCTCCCACTGTTTCCAGCAGGAAATGGGGTTGGGTGCTTTTCCTTTGCTGCTGGTGATTTGGGATGTGGCTGGGAGTTCAAGGGAGAATTTTTCCCAAGGTGATGCTCTTTGCCATGTGAACACCCTGGCCTCACACCTCCTTCTCAGCAGTCCCTTTAGGGCCATCACTGTCTTCACCTTGATACATCTCTCCTAGACTCCTCATGCTTTTACACCCACAAAGTTTCTATAGAGCCAACACTCCTGGGATTTTAATCTGTTTTCAAAGCTGCCCTCAGCCCCCACATCTCTCCCAAAGCATCCATGGCCGTGTTTCCTCCAGCAAAAGGCTCCAATGGGAATCAGCACGCAGCGGGTGCTGTTGGCTCAGTGACACTGTGGCACGGGCAGTGGCACCCCTGGACAGATGACCTTGAGCTGCCCCTGGTGCTGCTGACATGCTGAGGTTGGTGTGTGAAGAGGAGGATAATTTACCTGAACTGAGCATTTGGGAGCCATTAGATGTGCAAATCAGTTGGGTTTTGCCATTCCCTTTCTCCAGGCTGGGATGCAACATGTTCATGTCCATCTCGTGGCAAGGACCTGTTCAGCCCATCCCTCTTCCTTTGTTTTTATCCCCCCTCTGCCTGCTGGGCCTCTCACCTGGGTGAGGTGCAGTTGCAGATGGTGGCTGGTGTGATCAGCTTCCCAGAGCTCTTGCAAACACTTTAGTGATCGTCGAGAATTTATATTTCTTCCACCAGACTTTGACCTTAATTTCTTCCATTTTGCTGGGCTGTAAAATTCATTAGAGACCCAACAGCGAAGTGATTGAGGTGTCAGACCGGGCAATTGTGGGGTTATTTAATCGCTGAGGTGTGCCACTTGCCATTTAGGTGGACAACAGGAGAATATGAAATCAATGCGGTTCATTAGTGGAGGACTTGCACCCAGCTCTAGTAAAACCCGTGGGCATTTAAATGGTCTTGGGTGTCACCAGTGAAAACCCACGCTGGAGAAGCCTGTTTATCTCTCTTTTGGGCCATCTTCTGTCACCTGGTGCTTTACAGCCTGGGCTCCAGCCATTCCAGCAGCCTGGCTACAGTAAATCACTGCCCGCTAAATCACGGCTGCCCAGGCAAGTGTTAACCTTGCCGGTGTGGAGCTGATGTTGCAGGGACTGCTGTTATAAAACACAATCAGGAAGGCTCTTGTTTTCCCTGGTGGCTGGCAGAAGAGGTGGGGAAAAGCTCTGCCATTCCCAGGGGGGTTGATTGACTATTTTTCCCCCCTAGCCAGGTTCAGCACAGCCCTCCGGGGTCATTAGCGCCGATTGAGCTGGCTGGCTCTGGGCAGGCTTTGGAGCTGCTGGGGGAGCGGTGGCAGCCCGGCATTGCCTTGATTCCCCACTCCCTCTTTCCCAGCTAATCACTGGAGCCACTGGGCTCCAGTGCCAGCCAGCCACCGGCCCTGCTCACGCCTGATTGCCACCTCCCACCGGGCAGCCTCTCTTTAAAAGCCTGGGAGAGAGCACGGCCGGGCCAGGCAACGCTGACAAAAGAGCTGTTTTCCGACTGAAGTCATTCCATAATAACTTTAAGTAGGTTTTCCATTGGTTTTCCATTCGGCTTTCGCAGCCCAGTGATTGCATCTCATAGAAGGCCTTGGCCCTTCACATTTTTTCTCCTCCAAATCACAAATCAAATCCCAATCCCAGTGGCTACCAGCAGTTAGCTGTTATTCCCCTGGGACCTGAGGTTGCCTTGAGGAAGAGGTGTTTGGATGGCTGCCTACTTAATACATGCAGGTTTTGGTGGCTCCAAAAATCAGTAGGATGCTGGGGCATGGCCTCTCACCTTGGAATTCCTGTACCACAGTCTGAGCAGCCCATGGCTGCCCAGTCAGCCCCAAGCTGCAACTACTTCTGCCTCACTTTCCTAGAAAACAACAACAAAAGAAAAACCAAACTAGGAAGCAGATGGGAATCCTTTTTCTGTTTGCTTTCCCAAGCCACAGGCATCTTGCTGGAGCAAGCCAGGGGAGCAGGCTCTGCCCGGCCACTCCAGTAGCCTGACAGCTTTTTGACGTCCTGTAATTGCTTTCCTGCCACAACTCTTTTAAGCAGAGAGCTCCTGGCCAAAGCAATTTGTTCCCCATCAATTTTTATTTCCTGCTTTGTGCATGTGAGGGAGGGAAAACAAAGAGGGCGAAGGAGAACAAACAGAGCTGGGACTGCTCCGGCAGCACCATGCTGAGGGAAAGGTGGGAAGGCTTTGGCTCTTCAGCCAGGCAGGACATGGCAGCCCTGATCATCATTCCAATGTGCTCTGCTCACCCCTGCAACCAACTTCCCCCTGCTCATCCCTGTCTGACAGTTCTGGGAGGAGGACTGCCGTCCCAGGGGCTCCGTGGGGGATCTGAGCCACCTCGAAGGCTCTTCTTGGTTCTTTAAGCTTTGCCGACTCCTCCTGCCGTGCTCCCTGAAGCTGCTGTGAGCAGAGTTAATCTCCGGCAGTTTAAGGAGTCGTTGAGTGGCTCTGGCTGATGATGAATGTCTAAACCATTACCGGGTGAAGCTCCGTGGAGCTGTTCAAAACGGAATTGTCCCATGTAAATTTATGCTCCATCAATCCTGATGACATGTCAAACATTGCTATTGTTTCCCGAACAAATTGGACGACATGCCCTTTCCTGCAGATTTGCGCACGAGAGCAGAACCGCTCTCCTCGCTTTTGTCTCGGGCTCTGCCGGCATGCGGGTGGGGAGGGGTGGATGTGGTGGCCCTCGATGGGACAAAAGGAGACATCCCAAATATTTGTGCTTGGGGGATGCAAGCAGACAGAGAGCCAGGCCGTGGGTATTTTTGTGTGATTCATGTGCTGGGTGCCCACACCATACTGAAGCTCAGTAAATTAATCCTTCGGGTTATCCAGGCTTCCTCTTCTTGCCACTCTCCCAGAGTTTAGCTGCAGAAATGTGGGATTTTTTAGAAATGGTCTGCGCTGGTGACAGCTCGTAAAGGTACAGATGTGGACCCGCGTTTTCATCCTGCCCTTTTGCAGGCTCCAGTGGGCAAATCCCACTTTAATATTCCGGGCAGGAGAGGAAAGCCGCAAAAGCCATTTGATTGCTTCTCCAGGTGGAACCCCGAGAAACTTCCAGCCAGATGCCTTTCCTCCCTGGGCTGTGGGAATGGATGCTTGCATGCTGGGGGGTGAAATGAGTCAGTGATTGGGAAAAGCCACAGGAAAACAGCTGGTACCCTGGGAGTGCTGACAGCTCGGTGGGATTTGGGGTGTTCCGCAGGCGTGTGCTCTCTCGGAGCCCTCGGCATCGCTCTGCAAAGGGAGTGTGTGTTGCCTCCCCAGGGGCTTGAGCAGCTGAGCATCCTTTTTACCCTTAGAGGGGAAAAAGCTTGGCAATGCAGAAACAGGTGAAGAACCTAAATTAAATATGCTGAGCGTGCGTGGTTTGGCTTTTTTTTAGCATGTTCCCTGTCACGCTCAACTAACCTGCTCCATTGCCCAGCATTATCTCCATGATGTTCAGTTGCCAGGAAAGCCATCCAGCTGGCCTCACCTTCCACCTCCCTGGTGTAAATCAGGGACATTAATTAGCCTGGCTGGTGAGGTGGTGGATGGGGCAGAGTCAGGCTGCCCGTCCTCCTGGCTCCTCTGGAGAGGGGCTTTTTGCCTCACCGGCACTTTTGATGTCATCACAGCTTGTGGTCCAGCCACCCTCCTGGCTCCCCTCTCCCCAGGGATCCCATTCCTTCCTTGCTAACCTTCTTTTAACCTTCCGCCTTCCCTATCTTTTTTTTTTCCCTCTTCAGAAGAAAATTACACTTTCCCAGTGTTGTCTGTCACTGCAATGAGCACTTACGAGTGCAATTGTACAGGGCCAAATGAAGGAATTCGTTTTGCCTGTGCTTTCTGGTACTGTCAGACCCCCTGTAAATCATTATCTCATCACCAGCCCATCCAGGTGCATGGAAAACGCTTTTCTGGGCTCTGCTCTCACACCAGCCACTTAGGAATGAATGGAACCGAGGGATTCACAGCAGTTGTGGGCACGGAAGTAATGGATAGGAAAAATCCTGGCTGGAGGTTGAGGGCTGTCACTGCTGAGGGTGCTCAAAGTGCTTAAGGATTTTGGGGAGAGAGGACCCAAAAAAGGGGCTGGTGGCAGGTGTTAGGATGGGGGATTAACCCCAGAATGAGTTGGCAGAAGGATGCTGGTGTGGACAGATGGTGGGTTTACCCCCTTCTCTCCAAGTGTTTCCATATGGAAGAGTTGCCATGCTCTGCCTGGGATGGAGCACCTCCATGGATGTCCTCTGAGGGGGAAGATGGACCCCAGAGGGACTTGACCCCCAGGAGTGGGTGCTGCTCGCTCTCTGGGCGTCTCTCCAGGCAGATTTCCACAGATTCGTTCCATTTTACCTAACACAATTCCAATGCCCATGGAAAGGAGATGGCATTGGAGCAGTGGGGAGGAAAATCAGCAGGTCTGGAAGGCTGGATCCACCAGAGCACCCTTCAGCAGCAGAAGTTCACTTCTCAGCCTGGGAAAGTGTTTGAGGAGAAAAACTTAAATAATCCTGTCTGGTTTTCCTGCCTTTTGCTCTCTGTCACCCCGTGGTGTGGCAGGGGAGCAGCACACGGGGGTAAAGCTGTGCTCGAGCTCCGACTCTGCTGTCAAGGGTAATCAAGGCCATCGATAAATCAGGAAGGTTTCGGGAACAGACTGTGTTCCATGCCGCTCCTAAAATACAGCCTTTTCCTGGTATCTGGACATAAAATGTATCTTTGACCCTGCTTCTTCACAGACCTGTTGGTCTCTAAGTAATCCAGACAGGACTCAATTTAGAAAATATACTGGGGGAGAAAAAGGATATTTTGGGGATTGCATTCCCCTTTCCTCACCTAAAAATAAAATTTTCTGCTCCTTTTTCCTGCCACCACTCATGCATATTTTATATATTCATTAGACCAAAGACTTTAAAACACAAATAAATCTTGCTTTGCTCATCCAGAGCTGACACAGTGAGTTGCGAACAACCTTCCCCAGAAGGTGCTGGTCATTTAGCTGTGACCAGCCTGCTCCAGCTCCAGCAGCTGCCAGTGGAGTAGATTCATCCTGCAGCATCCCAAGCCACTCCATCCATGGGAATGCAGCAGATTGCACCCCCAGAAGGGTTGTCCTTGTGGAAAGCAAGACCAAAATCACTATTCCTTGTTTTTCCAGATCTGTATTTTCACCTGGGGGCCATTCTGAAGTGCAATAGGTTTTTATTCTTCTACTCTTGTCGTGGTTTTACACTGGTCAAACCCCAGGCACTGACAAAAGCCACTCACTCACCCTCCCCTGCCACAGCTGGGAAAGGAGAGAAAAAAAAATTAACAAAGGGTTCATGAGTTGAGATAAGGACTGGGAAAGAACACTCCAAGGGCAGGTACAAAGTGAGTTTATTACTAACAAAATCAGAGGAGGATAATGAGAAGTAAAATAAGCCCTTAAAAAACACCTTTTCTTCTCCCCAACCCCTCCCTCCTTCCCACTGACAGTGCAGGGGACAGGGTGTGGGGGTTTGGGTCAGTTCTTCCACTGGACAGGGAGAGGCGTCCTTCCGCTGTGAGACCATGGGGTCCCTCCATGGGAGATGGTTCTCTGTGAACTTCTCCAGCATGGGTCCAACTCTCNACACTGGTCAAACCCCAGGCACTGACAAAAGCCACTCACTCACCTTCCCCTGCCACAGCTGGGCAAAGGAGAGAAAAAAAAAATTAACAAAGGGTTCATGAGTTGAGATAAGGACTGGGAAAGAACACTCCAAGGGCAGGTACAAAGTGAGTTTATTACTAACAAAATCAGAGGAGGATAATGAGAAGTAAAATAAGCCCTTAAAAAACACCTTTTCTTCTCCCCAACCCCTCCCTCCTTCCCACTGACAGTGCAGGGGACAGGGTGTGGGGGTTTGGGTCAGTTCTTCCACTGGACAGGGAGAGGCGTCCTTCCGCTGTGAGACCATGGGGTCCCTCCATGAGAGATGGTTCTCTGTGAACTTCTCCAGCATGGGTCCAAATCTCATGAGAAGCAGTCCTACCACACCTGCTGCAACCTGAGTCCCTCCCACAGGCACACAGCCCTCCCAAAACTGCTGCAGCGTGGGTCTCTCTTTCCAGAGGTGCAGTCCTCCAAGGGCAGGCTGCTCCAGCCTGGGAGCAGGGCCCTTCTCTGCACGGGGTCTCCCACTGGATTACAGCCTCCTCCAGCTGCTTTTCTTCTTAAATCTGTCACCACAGAGGTGTTACCATCATCTCTAATTGGCCCAGCCTTGGCCAGCAGCATGTCCATCTTCAGAGCCATCCGTTCAGGATTGGCTCCTCCAGATATGGTGGAAGCTTCCAGCAGCTCCTCACAGAAGCCACCTTTTGGTGTGGCTGTGGCACTCCCACTACCAAAAACCAGGCAGTGCAAACCCAACAGAACTCTAGAATGCACAGGGAAGGATATGAGCTGTGGCTGCAGAGTCCCAGCTTTCTGCCTTCATGGGGACCCTCGGGAGTTATCCATGGAGACTTTTATTTCAGGTGTGCTTCTCAGGTTAGCTTAGTGTGTCAGGGAAAGTAAGTAGGTGCAACGTTTCCCACTGCCAAAGGTTTTGTGGGCGATGCTGAGGAATGTTGGTGGAGGGCTGTTAGCTAGAGCAGGCTGGGAGTCAGGGATGAGCAGGGGAGTGCAAACAGCCCCTGCCCCACAGCTCTTGAGGGATAAATGGCAGCACACCGGGTCTGCAGTGGTGTGTTCAATGCAACGTTTCCCTAAATACCTTCATTTATTAATTAAAATTCTACATTTTCCAGGCAACTGACAATGACGTGGGCACATATGGGAAAGTCAGTTATTTCTTCAGCGATGACCCTGACCGGTAAGTGTGACTGACTGGCACGAGTTTGATCCTCCAAAATCCTCTTCTAACCTCACTAGGCAGTCATGGGGCAATTAAAGGCACTGGTCATGTCCTACCTGTGAGATGCCCTATGATCCTCTGTCTGTGCTGTCTGCCAGAGGTGTGAGTTCAGCACGTGCCTGATGCTCAGATGTTTAATTGCTTTGCTAAGTTGGGGACCCGCAGGCACCAGTTGCTTGAGACCAGTAAATGGTTTCACAGTGAATTGTTGGCCCTGGAGCAACACCTGTGGTGGAAAGTTGGGGAACATACATGGGCTGCCCAGCAGATCTGATCTGGGGGCCTCTGCACTCATTTTCTCTGCCTGTGGAGCAGCACTGAGGGCTGCTCACTGCTCAGCTGCGTGGAGCCCTTGAAGGTGTTCTGGGATCTAATATCCCACAGAAAAAAAGTCGTGAACTTCACACTGCCAGGCTAATGCCTCTCCATCTCCAGTGTGTGGTCACCAAGGTTTTTTCCTCATCCTTTGCTGTCCCTGCAGTTTCTCCCTGGACAAGGACACGGGTGTGATCATCCTGACAGCGCGGCTGGACTTTGAGACCACGCAGCGCTACACCCTGACCGTCATCGCCCGGGACGGCGGCGGGGAGGAGACGACGGGGCGCGTCAGGATCAATGTCCTCGATGTCAATGACAATGTCCCCACCTTCCAGAAGGAGGCCTACCTGGGGGCCCTGCGGGAGAACGAGCCCTCCGTCACCCAGGTGGTCCGGCTCCGGGTGAGGGACTTCAGTGGCTCCTCCACTTGGGATGTGCAGCAGGGAGAGAGGAGCGGGTTAGAATCACAGAATGGCTTGGCTTGCAGAGGGACCTTAGAGCTCAGACAGTTCCAACCCCCTGCCATGACCAGGAACATCTTCCACAAGAGCAGGTTGCTCCCAGCCCTGTCCAACCTGGCCTTGAACACTTCCAGGGATGGGGCAGCCACAGCTTCTCTGGGCACCCTGTGCCAAGGCCTCACCACCCTCACAGGGGAGAATTTCTACCTGATATCTAATCTAAACCTCCCTCTGTCAGTTTAAAATGATCAGTGCTTGTGATGGGTTTAACAAACATCTTCCAAAGCAGGTCCCAACAACCAGTTTCCTTCTTGCATGAGAGAAGCAGGAGAGAAGAGGCTGGTTTACAGATCCCCTCAGGGCCCCTGATGGGTACAGCTCCCTCCATCACTTCTCCAGTCTCCTTGGGCCCAGCCTGCACCTCCCATCCCCTCAGCTCTCCCTGGCACAGCTCCCATGCCCATGTATTCCCTCTGCTCACACCCTAGGCGTCTGATGAGGACTCCCCTCCAAACAACCAGATCTCCTACAGCATCGTGCAGGCGTCTGCCTTCCGCGACTACTTCGACATCACGGTGTCAGAAGGGTACGGAGGTAGGTGCTGGTCCTGACACCAGAGGGGCACCCCTGAGTGTGCCACATCCTGCTCCCCTGACCCTCCCACTCTGTATCCTTTCAGTGATCAGCGTGAACCACCCCCTGGACTACGAGCAGGTGGCCAATGGAGTCATCTACCTGACGGTGATGGCCAAGGACGCCGGCAACCCGCCGCTCAACAGCACCGTCCCCGTCACCATCGAGGTGTTTGTAAGTGCAGTGCCTGGCATTCCTCTTGTGCTTCCCTGCAATTGCTCCATAGCAGTGCTATTAATTAATCAATAACCCAACAGGACTATCCCACCCCATGGATGTGAATGAGTGGATTCCTATTACACGTGTCTCATATATGTGTCATACGTGTCTCGTGCCACAGCTAACCACAGGGTGAGGAGCAGAGCTCCTGCCTTTCCACACCTGATTTCGGTGTGGAAATCCCTCTGGAGGAGGGGTTTCTGCTGGGAGACACAAAGCACCACAGCGTTCCTTGGGAAGATCAGATCAGCGTGTCACTTTGAGGCACATTGTGGTTTGAGGCTGTCTGCAGGGAAGTATCAGTGATGGAGACAGTTTGGTTGATAGCGTGTCAGTCTTGCAGCTGTGGGATCTCTGACAGGCTGGCGGCAGCATCAGTCTGGGAAGGTGAAGGAGATAAAGCCAACGATGCTGTAAGATGGGAATGAAGTCCCATGAGCATGTCTCTCCTTCAGATCCCTCACTGTGCTCAAGAGAGGGGGAGCAAGGCAGTGCCCAGGGAGTTAGTGGTGGTTAAATACATCCTTCCCTCACTGGGCTTCCGACAGCATAAACACCTCTTTTTCAAGACCACACTTCGGTGGGTCATCTCCCCAGGCTGGGTCTGTACGCTGGCAGGGTTTAAGTAGCTGTCACTTTTCCCACTCTCAACCAAAGGGAATTTCTCTCGGCTTGAAAAAGAAAAGAAATACAAGCCAAAAACTAGGAAGAAAATGAGGGGGAAGTGTTTTGTGACGGCACTTGAGGAACAAGAGCTGTGAGAAGGCAGAACCAGAGCGAGTGTGGAGGGAGGTAATTTTTTTTCATCCTTTGGTTGTTGGTTTTTAATAAAGAAGTCAAACTCGCCTTGTAGATTTCCCATTAGGGGACAATACGCTTTTTAGAGGGAGTCGCCGAGTCAGAACTAATAGTGCGCGCCGCGCCAGGATCCCAGGAAATAGCACCGTTAATAAGTTTCTGCCTCACTCCCTGCCACTGACGGCCTGCTCAGAGCGGTGAGGCGGCGACTCACGGCGAGCCTGTGCCTGGAGGAGAGGGGTTGTGTGCTTAGCGTGAGCGTCTGCCACTCTCAGCATCCTTGGAGATGGCCTGGAGTGATAGGACAGGGGGGATCAGCTTCAAACCGGAGAAGAGGGGTGGTTTAGGTTGGATATTGGGAGGAAATTCTTCTCTGTGAGGGTGGTGAGGCCCTGGCACAGGGTGCCCAGAGGAGCTGTGGCTGCCCCATCCCTGGCAGTGTTCAAGGCCAGGCTGGATGGGGCTGGGAGCGACCTGGGATAGTGGAAGGTGTCCTGCCCATGGCAGGGGGTGGGAACTCTCTGAGCTTCAATGTCCTTTCAAACACAATCCATTCTCAGATTCTATGGTACAATGGCTGTCTGAGGGTGAAGTTGTAGGGAGGAAGGCTGAGGGTCAGGAAAACACAGGAAGCTGGTTTTAGCTGGTAGGGTGGATAATGTCTTCTGTGGGAGTGAAAGAGTGCCAAGTTCTGTCTGGTGTTGCTGCAGGTGCCTTGGGGAGCTTTGGAGCTCCTGTGGCTGAAGTGGGAAATGTCCTTCTCGAGTAGAAGGCAGGTGCAGGCCAGCTCTAGCCAGATGGAGACCCAGCCAGAAGCAAAGCCTGCCTCCTTGGGACTAGGCTTGCCGGGCCATGGCCTTGCTGAGCACGGCCTGATGATCTCAGGAACATTAATGACACAACACAGCATCTGCTCTGGCCAGTGTCCACCCAGCTGGAGCCCCAGCTCAGCCCATCCAGCTGCATGTGGATGCACGCTCAGCCTCTTGCCTTTAACCTACCCAGGCCTCCTTCGTTTGCCCTGGATGAGCCCCACCGATCTCTGGGAGGAGGAGGAGGAGGAGGGATGGTGAGGACATCACTGGGACAGGCAACAAGCTCCTCATTACCCTCAGAGGAGGCGCCAGCAAAGCTGAGTGACTCAAAGGCTGATTACAGAAACTAAAGCAGGGGCTGGCAATTTAATTGTAGCACGATGGGCATCATTGGCACATGAAATTGCTTCAAATCTCAAGTTCAGTGGCAGCAGGAGCAGCTGAGCCTGCAGGTCCATCAGTGGTCTACAGGTATAAAACGTCCATAGCAGCCCCAGGGAAATGGAGAGGTCCATAACGGTGTTTTAATGTCCTGGCAGCTCTGTCCTTCTCTCCATAGGCAGTTGGGTTTGGTTCATTTAAGGCAGATTCATTACAATGTCTAAACAGCATTTAAAGCCCCCAGGGGGAGCTTTAAACCAGTCCAAAATCTGTTTTGAGGGATGTTGCAAGCAACTGCTCCTGCCTGGTTTCTTCAGGATGGCCGTGGTCACTGGCAAAGACAGGCTTGGAGGGAGCACATCAGGGTGAAAACCAGCTTCCCCTCCAAAAATGCTATGGCTGCTCTCTGTGCAAACACCCACAACATTCCTTCTCTGAAAGGAAGGCATCCAAGCTCAGCAGCTCCCCTGGCCAGGCCAGTTTGCCTCATGACCTTGTGGCCAGGATGACCTGGAACACTAAGCCACTCCCAGGCCTGACTGCTGACAGCAGCCTACACTGCTCAGGGAGGGAGGCTCAGGTCTGTGCACGATGCCTGAGGCTTCCCAGGCTTGTGGTAAAGTCAGGAGCAGCTCAGAAGGTGTTCCTCTGTCAGTGCTGGTGGTTCCTCTGCCCTGTGCTGCGTGGTGAGGTGATGGGGTAGTTGGTACCATCCCCACTGCAGGGCTCAGCAGAGTCACTGGCAATCACCTCCCCTCAGCCTCAGCTGCCTCCACAGTGAAACCCTGTGCTCAGCCCCGCCATGCCTCCCCCCAGGGCAATCTGCCCTCTCTGGCATCCTAAACTGGTCACACCTTGAGATGCAGTCACCCAGGAGTGTCCCCATACCAGACTCTTGCAGCTACTTGACCATTTTGCCTTTTTCCCAATGAGCCTCTTGACCTTCTCTTTGCTTCAGGATGAAAATGACAATCCCCCCACGTTCAGCAAGCCCTCCTACGTGATAACCGTCATGGAGGACATTATGGCAGGTACAGGGCATGCCCCTGCTCCTTCTCGGGGCTCCCAGGAGGGCCCTGGGTATTTTACAGCCATCCCTTTTGGGGAGGTAAAGCCTGAAAGTCTCATAGCCGTGGGGCCTGGGGGTTTGGCCACTTTGTGCATGTGCAGGAGAAGGGACCCCTTGTCTGGGTGACCTTCAGGAGCAGTGGGGGGGCACAGGGCATTTCTGGCTCATCCCAGTTCTCATTTCTGCCTCCCCCAAGGAGCCACAGTGCTGTTCCTCAATGCCACGGACATGGACCGGTCCAGGGAGTACGGGCAGGAGTCCATCATCTACTCCCTGGAAGGCTCCTCGCATTTTCGGATCAATGCTCGCTCAGGTGAGTCTATGGACGTGCTCTGCCCTTTTCCTTTCAGTTCCCTCTTTCACCCCCACCCTTCCCTCCTCTCCCCCAGTCAGCCTGCTTAGGAGTCCCACAATTTTAGGGATTCACCAGATTTCAGGCACCACCACTTGCTCAGTCACCCTGAGAGCTTCAGCAGAGGCATCCATGGAAACTCAGCTCCTCAGCCTAAGGAAAGGCTTGGCTGTGAAGGTTCCTGTTAGTTCAGGAGCTGCCAAGGTCCATCTATTTGGATCCAAAAAAAGGACCCATTTGTGGACTGTCCTGATCTTGGTTTTAACTGTTTCTTTTTTAACCTTGTCATCTCCTGTGGCTGCAGGAGAAATCACCACAACCTCTTTGCTGGACCGGGAGGCCAAATCCGAGTACATCCTCATTGTCCGGGCAGTGGATGGAGGCGTGGGGCACCATCAGAAGACAGGCATTGCTATGGTGAGTGTGGGAGCAATTCCCATCTCCTTGAGCCACTGGTGCCCACCTGGGGCTGGGACTATGGAGAGCTGCAGTGTTTCATTTTCACTGTGTGAAGAGCACACAATGGTTCCTGCCTTCTCTGCGGCTCCCAAAATGACTGTCCAGGTGGTGTAGACCTTGAAATCAGCTTGCTTTCCTGGAAAACCATTCACACAGGAGCCACTTGGCTTTCCAGAGCCTGTGGATGTGGTAATGAGTCCTATTTCACCTGCAGAACTCTCCCTTTATTCAGCTCCCTTTGCTCCTCTTGAGAAGGGGCTTATTCAGAGAGCCTGCAGGTACACATGATTATTCCTTAGTCTATTCACATGCTGCCTGGGTCAAGGGTTTCCAGCCAGTCTGGAATGCCTGTGCTCCTGGGAAGGTTCTGATGGAGCTGCACATGGAAGCCTTGTGCTTTGCCTTGCCCTTTCCAGGCCTCAGGGAACCCCACTGTTGGCAAAGCCAACAGGAAATACCAGGAGACAAAAAGCCAAGGATCCATCCTTGATGGACTTGATGATCTTAAAGGTCTTTTCCAACCTTAATTACTCCATGATTCTCTCTCTCACTGCTCATGGCATCACATTTCTTTGGACATTTCATTGTTTGGATGCTCCTGCTCCTGGGATGCTCGGTTGGGTTGCAGGAGAGATGTCCCACAGAACACAGGGCAACACAGAATAATTTGTGGTTGTGCTGAGAAACAGCCCTAAAATAATTGTCCCTCCTGCCAAGGGCCATCAGGAGGTCTCTGATAGCAGACTGGAAGCTTCCTATGGAAGCTGTCAGAGACATGTGATGGCCTTAGCCAGGCAGCAGCATGGACTGTGAAATTCTGAGATCTCCTTTGGGGCTCCAGATGGGATTGTGCTCCCCTAATAGCCTTGTTAAAGGGCAAAACAAGGGGGGAAATTATGCCTCCCGATCCCTAAAAAGTTAAAGAATATTAAAATTCAGTGAGACTAGGGCAGCTGAGTAAGTTTGTCTGCTGGGATATACACCTAGCACTCAAAATAATCATTTTTGATGGGAAATAAAGGTCCACTCAGGGGCCTTGCAAGGTCCCCGGGTGATGTAAAGCACAGGAGCTGCTCGGAGTAGGGGTGGGTCAGCAATCTTCCCCAGGGACCACCATGGTGCCTTGGCTTGTCCCCGGAGACCGTGGTGTCCAGAGTGGCCTCTTCTGCCACGGGGTGGCACCAGCAGCTCAGCCCGGTGTGACAGCGGAACACAGCGGAGTGGGAGCAGAGAAGATCCCAGGAAAAGCTCCACTAGGACCTGCTGAGAGATGCCGGCTGCCAGGGGCTCCCCTGGAGCTGCAGCCCTTTCGCTCAGACACCTGTAGAGCCCCACAGGCTGGGGAGAAATGGGTGCTGTGGGAAGGTGAGAGACTCCCAGGCAGCAGGGTACATCCCACAGGCTTGCTGCTGTCACCAGCATGCCATTTGTCACACGGTAAATGAAGACAGGTAACGCTTCGGGGCACCATCCTCACCCCTGCACCCACCTTTGCACCTCCCACCTCTGTGTACTGTACTCTCTCCTGATTTCTCATTTATTCTTGGGTTTTTTTTTCCTGTTGTTTTTTACCAGCCACTCAGATTTTTCCTTCCTTTCCTGCCACATTCTCACTGCATCCTCTCCCCCACTGATTTTCATCCCCTTTCCAGTGAAGGAGCTGTTTGAAGACACACCTTGTGCCCCGTGGCTGTTCTTAACTGTGATAAATACACAGGAACAAAACCCAGTTCAGCTATGCCAAGGTGCCTTGGCTGCAAAGTTGCAGGATGTTGATTTTTTTGCAGGTTTTCCCTCCAGAGGGTGAACACAGAATCACAAAGCCATAGAATAATTCAGGTTGGAAAGGTCTCTGAGGGGATAAGGTTCAGCCATTCCCTCAGCACTGCCAAGCCCAGCACTGACCCATGTCCCCAGGTGCCACAGCTACACATCTTTTAAATCCTCTGAGGGCTGGTGACTCTGCCACTGCCTGAAACACCTGTTGGGTACATCCAGGGGACATTCCACACCTCAGGAACCTCTACCTCCTGCAGCAGCTTTGCCTTCTTGCCCTCTCACAGGTGAACATCACACTGCTGGACATCAATGACAACTATCCCACCTGGAAGGACGAGCCATACTTCATTAACCTGGTGGAAATGACTCCCCCCAACTCGGACGTCACCACGGTACGTGTGAGGCAGGGTGATGCTAAAGGGTTGGCTGGAGCAGGGGGTCCCCTCCAAACGGGTGTCACCTCCTAACTGTCACCAGTGTCACCTTCACCCTAACTGGGCTTCACCAGTGTCACCCTCGGTCCAGCACCATGTTGCAGAATTCCATTTAAAAGCTTACTCCTGAGCCTCCCCACTGCTGAGCATCCCCTGTGCTTCTTCTCCCTGCTGGGATATTTTTTTTCCTCTCCAAATTGTGTGGATTTTGGCCAAATCCTCCTTTTCTTAGCCTCGCCTGCGACCTCTTTCAAGGACCTCTCTGAAAGACTTTGATTTACAGCCTTTCAAGTCCCTCTGGCAAAATAAAAGAGAAGAAGAGGGGGAGGCTTCTATTCCATCATGCCGAGAGAAAAATGACGGGAACAAAATGGAAAATAAATGAGGGAAAAGTGAAGAGAATCCACAAAATCATATAAGGAGGAAGGCTGCAAAATAAAAGGGGGATTTTTTTTGAAGGGGGAGAAGGGTCTGGCAGTGCTGCCCGAGCCAGAGCACAGTGGTTTTCTCTCCTTCAGCCTTGCTGCTCAGTGCCAGCTTGAAGTCATCTTGCCTTTGACAACCCAATTAGTTGCTGGGAAAATAATTATTTTGTCACCGATCTGATGTAAATTCAGCTGTGGGACAAGCAGCGGGATCTGGGGAAGTTATGAGGGCAGTGAAATTGGGGTGTTTTTTAATGTAAATGTCCCCTGTAATTAAAAATGTCACAGGGAGAACAATAAAGCACAAAATATCTGGCGTGGAGGAGAACTCCACCAAGGAATTATTCCCAGCATTCCTGATGTGGCAGCACAAGTTCCTCACTGTGCTGATTTGTCCCATTTACTTTATTTTTCCAAAGGGTCCTTGTTTTTTAGTTGGTTTTATTCAAAAGGAGGAAAATCCAGTTTGATTGCTGAGCGTTTGTTTCTTGTCATGCCATTACCTCCTGTGCTCACAGGCCAATTTTGGGGAGATTTAATGCCACAGCAGAGGTCTCGAAGGTGCAAAATCTCTGCAAATGTCATGAAAATACAGAGCTGGATGGAGGAAGAACTTCTTGCTGCTGCTGGTGCAGGGAGGCCAAGCTCAACACCAGCAAATCTCTGCGGGAACTCCCCACGAGAGCCAGTTCCCAGCACTCTCCTGTCATTTTGTGCTGTTCCCCCACGGCAGGTGGTGGCTGTGGACCCAGACCTGGGGGAGAATGGCACGGTGGTGTACAGCATCCGGCCTCCCAACAAGTTCTACACCCTCAACAGCACCACGGGCAAGATCCGCACCTCGGGCGTGCTGCTGGACCGGGAGAATCCCAACGCCCAGGAGGCCCAGCTCATGCGCAGGATCGTGGTGTCCGTCACCGACTGTAAGCTTCCATCCCACGCTGATTGTTTTCGCTGTTGAGCTGAACCTTCCCCAGCCTGATTTTGCCTTTATGACAAAGTCTTTTCTGTTTTCTGTTCTCCTGTTTTGAGCAGGAGTGTTTCTGAGGTCAAAAAATGGGAGTAGCTTTAAGTCTGCTGCTAAAACAAACTAGAAACTCCTCAAAATGTGAGTGCAGTCATTCATGTAGCAGCCACGAAAATGAGCCTGAGAGGCAGGAACTCTCCCTCCCCCTCAGCCGTGCTCCATTGGCATCCCAGAAAATCAATTGAGCAGGTGAGGGAAACAGAGCTGATGGGTTTTTCTCTGGAAATATTGCCATAGGGAAACCTTTCACAGGAAAAAAGGTAGATATACAAAGATAATTCTTTCTTTTCAGGACAAAAGGGAAAGGTTTTAAAGCAGAAGAGGAGAGATTGAGATTAGATGTTGGGAGGAAATTCTTTACTAAGTAGGTGATGGAACAGGTTGCCCAGAGAAGCTTTGTCTGCTCTAACCCTGGAAGTGTCCCAGGCCGGGTTGGACAGGGTTTGGAGCAACCCAGTCTAGTGGAAGGTGTCCCTGCCCATGGCAGAGGGCTGGAATTAGATTATCTGTAAGATCCCTTCCAACCCAAACCATTCTGGGATTCTATCTAATTGTCCATTCGTGGCAGATCATCCATGACAAATCAGGGCCATCACCCCATCCTGCACTGCTGTCTGCATAGGAGGGAAGGACTCCTTTTTAGGGGAAAGGGGTGGAAACGGCTCAAGCATTAACCTGGAGACCCCATTCCTGGCCTCCACAGGTGGGAGGCCACCCCTGAGAGCCACCAGCAGTGCCACAGTTTTTGTCAACCTGCTGGACCTGAACGACAATGACCCCACTTTCCAAAACCTGCCCTTCGTTGCTGAGATCGCCGAGGGCCTTCCCGCGGGCTCCTCTGTCTTCCAGGTGAGCGTGTCCCACTGCTGCCATTCCTCACGCTGGGAGCTGCTACTGTCGCTGCCATGGCTTCTGCAAAGCAGGCTAGCAACACATCCTCTCCCTTCTCTTCTCCATCTCCTCCATCCTCTCCCTCTCCTTCTCTTTGCCGTCCTCTAGCAGTGGCACAGGGGGGATGCGGAAGGGGTTGTGCGTCTTTACTCCATGGGCTCACTCCCAGTAGGGAGGAT
Source organism: Dicaeum eximium (assembly GCA_013396995.1). NCBI lineage: Eukaryota > Metazoa > Chordata > Aves > Passeriformes > Dicaeidae > Dicaeum > Dicaeum eximium. The sequence continues at coordinate 1,087,412 of VWZP01006149.1, read as the reverse complement.
CCTCCAGGGCCATTTCATCCCTGCACCCCCGGGGCCAAAGGCACTCGGGATTTCTGTACCACGACTTCCATGGCCAGGAGATGATCAGGGTGCTCTCCCCACCAGGTCGTGGCCATCGACCTGGACGAGGGCCCCAACGGGCAGGTGTCGTACCGCATGCAGGTGGGGATGCCCCGCATGGATTTCCTCATCAACAGCACCAGCGGGCTGGTCACCTCCACGGCCGTGCTGGACAGGGAGAGGATCCCCGAGTACTACCTAAGGGTGGTGGCCAGCGACGCCGGCGCGCCCGCCAAGAGCTCCACCAGCACCCTCACAGTCAAAGGTGGGTGCACCAAGACTCCATGGGACAAGGACACCTCACTGGAGGAAATGTAATTTCTATAGGAGACACACTGAGGCCTGAAAACAGAATCAGGTCTGGCTTTGTGTACAACAGGGACGGCTCCCATCCTACAGGCTCCGTGTCTGCTATCAACACTGCAGAGATGGGGAAAATGTGGGGTTTCTTGCAGGGCCCTCAAATTTTCTATTTTTTTTTTTTTTCCTCCATTCCCTCATCCCCAGTGTTGCTTTTTCTTTTGCTTCAGCATGTGATTCCCATCAGCTGCGTGCCTGGACAGCCCACGCAATCCCAGTTCAGAGCTGGAGCCTTATTGCGTGGCCTGTCTTTAATTTAATGCCTTGCTATTTACTGGCTTTGTGCAAGTCTAGTGCTGAAAAAGGATAAGCGTCATCTGGAAATAAACTGACCCTGGATTGTCCTCAGGCCTGAGTTTGGAAAAGAAGTTCCTGGTCCTGTATCTTCAGAGCTTTCTGCCATGCCCCAGGAATTGCTGAGCTTATATTTAAGGCCCGGATTTTCCTTTGAATGGGGATGGAAACAGCCTTGGGCAAAATAGTAACTTGAATTTCAGTGATGTAATGGTTTTTTGGCTGTGAGGACGGTGATCCATATGTATCAGAGACAACCAAATACAGCCTACAGCCACTCTGCAGGCACCCCCACTGCACGAATGGCAGGGAGAGTCAGGCAGAGCATTCTCAGGGATGCTGAGAGCAGCAGGCAGGAGGTTTGGGAGCCCAGCTGAATCAGCCTGGCATCTGCAGGAGGGGCAGTCCTGGCAGCACACTCAGCTCTGCTCCCCCTTTTCAGTTCTGGATGTGAACGACGAGAACCCCACCTTCTTCCCCGCCATCTACAACGTGTCCCTGCCCGAGGACGTGGCCCGGGATTTCAAAGTGGTCCGGCTCAACTGCACGGATGCCGACATCGGGCTGAACGCTGAGCTCAGCTACTTCATCACAGGTGTGAGCCCCCTGCAGAACGGGAACTTTGCTTGCAGGAAGGCACAGGCTGCCCCAGATCTCGGCCAGGGTGTTCTGCACTTCAGCGCTGCCTTTCCCAGCCCCTCCAAACCTTGTCCGGCATCGCCCTCTGCTGAACAGCCCCGCTTGGCTCCCGGCCTTGCTGACCACTCTGCTGACCCCCGGCATCCCTAGAAAAGCGTGAGGATGGGCAGAACACGGCTAGGGAGCAAGGGCTAGGGTGGCTTTCATGAGTGTTTATGGTTGGAAGCCATAAACGGAATTTTGGGCATTTCCGTAGCCCCGTGGGCAGGTGGGGTTGGGTGGGCAGCAACGCCACCCAGGCAGTGCCCGGCTCGCTCTGCAGCTGCAGCACCTGCAGCAGGAGGCTGGGGAATCCCCTGGCTGTGGTTTGACTTGCAAACTGCACACTGAGCCCTCAGGAAGGGGGTAAAAACAGGAGTGTCATCAGAGAGTCATTTTTCCCACAATAGCAGCTTGCTGTTTCATGTCCTGCGGCCTCTCCGCAAGTGAAACGGGGTGTGTTGTCCCACAGGTACCACAGCTCACAGGCAAAGTTACCTCAGTTTGCTTCAAAGCATTCAGGAAATGATTCAGCTTTTCCTAAGGCCATGGGATTTTTCCTGGGCTGTGAGGCAGAGGGAAGGTACTCTGCCAGGGACAAGATACAAAACCATCCTTGCCCAGCTGGGCTGACCCTGTGCCCAGGCCACAGAATCCAAGGAAATGGCCTCAAGTTGCACCAGGGAAGGTTCAGATTAGATACTGGGAGAAATTTCTTCACTGAAAGGGTAGCCAGGCATTGGAACCGCCTGTCCAGGGAAGTAGTGGATGCCTCATCCCTGGAGGAGTTAAAGGTCAGGTTAGACAGGGCTTGGAGCAGCCTGGTCTAGCAGATGTCCCTGCCCATGGCAAGGTGTTGGAACAAGATGACCTTTAAGGTCCCTCCCAACCCAACCCAAACCATTCCAAGTTTCTATTCTACTTGTCCTTTGCTGCAGGTGGGAACCAGGATGGCAAATTCAGCGTCGGCTTCAGGGACGGGGTGGTCAGGACAGTCGTGAGTCTGGACAGGGAGACCGTGGCATCCTACACACTGATCCTGGAGGCCATTGGTAAGGATTTCCCAGGGATCCCAGTGCCACACAGCCACGTGTGGTGACCGTGCACGTGTCGAGCTCCCTCGAAGGCGTGTCAGAGGGGCAGCACCCTCCGAGGCACTCTGCAAACCAGAGCCTGTGCCTGGTGTTAACATTACACAGCCCGTGTGAATTAATATGTCCCAGTTCCACCATGACTTTTGCAGAGGGTATATTCTCCTCTCAGGTTTGCCCAGCCTCAGGGCCCTCCTTTTCACCTGGGGAAGGAAGGCTGCCTATTCCTGAGAGGCTCCACACTGTCCAGGGCAGCCCTCTACCCAAAAATGCCAACGCCACAGCATCGATCCCCTCATGCCATGCCAGCCCTTGGCTCTGTGGCTGCTGATTAACCCTGAGCCACCTGGCACAGGCAGAGGGTCTTTGTGCCAAACTCAGCTTGGCTGTCATCCCCAGAGCTTTATAATGATGTGCCTGTTCACAGATGACTTGGATGTCCCTGTTGAAAGGAGAAATAAGTGGCCTGGACAGAAATGTTGAGGGCACAGCATTGCAGGTGCCACAAGGGCTGCACTGCTTGGGCACACAGGACTGGATCCCAAGGGGCAAAGGATCTGTTGTGCCCCTCCCATGGGGATCCTACTGCCTGTGTTTTCCCAGATCCCACAGGCTGGCTAAACCCAGCTGGGTGGGTTGCCCTGCAAACCAGGCATGTTGAAAAATCCAACCCCAATCCATGGTTCCCAGTGCCTCATTCTTCCTGGCAAGTCCAAGAGCTGTGCTGCCATGTCCTTGTCTATGGAACATCAACCCATCCTGGTGCTCTTTGACTGTGAGCTTAGCTGCAGCTGTGGAAAATTTATCAGGCTGTCTTCATCTCCCTTCAAATCCCTGGCCTCCAGGAGTCCCTTCACTAGGTGTATGGAATTGCAAATCCTCTCTAATGATAAGTTGCATTTCTAGCCTCACTGGGCTCCATGGCAGAGCTTGGGGGTGGTTTGGCTTTTCCTTTTTCTTTCAAAACAGGAAGGAAAAAAAAACCCTAAAAACCCATGGTTCAGTGTGGTATTTGAAAGCTGCAAAAAGATGAAATGTTTTAGTTTAGCAATCTTGATCCTGTTATTTCAGCAGCCATGGGCTGAGCACCACCTGTGCACAGAGGAGGTGACTGAACCTCCCGCCATCCCTTTTCTCTCCCTACAGACAATGGCCCCACCGGGAACCGGCGCACCGGGACTGCCACCGTGTACGTGACTGTCCTGGATGTCAACGACAACAGACCCATCTTCCTGCAGAGCAGCTACGAAGTCAGTGTGCCCGAGGACATCCCAGCTGCCAGCAGCATAGTGCAGGCACGTGGCTCTTCCCCTGGGACCCTGGGGGGGAGATGGGGGTCCCCCACTAACTGTGCCCTGACCATGGGCTGCTGGAAGCCCAGGGCAGAGATTGTCTCTCCCTGTCAGTGGTCTGTTCCCTTGGGCAGGGCGAGATGTGTTCTTGCTCATCCACTCCTCTGCTAGTCCAGGCTCTGAGTGCCAGGGAGAACACAGCAAAGAACAAAGGAAATTTAAGAAACTCACCCCATTTCTGCAGGGGTGAGAGGAGAAGAGCCAAGCCCTGTGCTGGCGAGGCCACTTTGGCTACATCCCTGCTTTCTCCCTCCTCCCAAACAGAGATCTCCATGGGGAGGAAGAAGAGTGCCTCAAAGAGATGCTCAGAGAGGGGGGAAAACCCTCGGAGAGGGAGAAAAGCATTTGGACTTTGCTTTCATTTTTGTTCCTCTTTGAGGGAGCGGTGGGCAGAGCTGAATGGCTCAGTGAGCACCGAATGAATGCGGGCATTCACACAGGCTCTGGGGCCTTCCAGCATCCCTTCAAACCTAGGGCTCTTCTGGAGCAGGCACCAAAGGCTCTTTGCAGAGGGCTCTGGGAAGGCTCCTCCTGCCTTCAATACCTCTGCCGGCACAGGGAAAGGGGCAGCTTTGTCCCTGGCTGTGCCGGGCAGGATGAGTCACCAGCAGAGAAGAAAGGAGCCTTTTGCCTCCTGCAACAAAGGTTTGCTGGGAGCCCTGTGTGCTCCAGGCAGCCGGTCCCAAGGAATCCTGTGGTCCTTCATCACCTCTCGTGCCATGGCACAGTGTAGCTGATGTCTCTGGGATCAGGCATCAGTCTGCAATCCCAGGATGGAGGTGTATCCCTGCACAGGACTCCTAAAATTCAGCTGGTTTGGCAAATTGGAGGAATGGAGGGAACTCGAGTCTGACTGGCGTCAAAGCGCCTTTTCTTAGAACCTGCTTCCCAAAGGAGGGGATGCCCTTGGAAGTCCAAGGCAAAGGAGAGGAAGTAATCAGGGGAAGTTGTTTTTCCACAGAATAACATGGAAGAGAAACAGAAATGAGCCATCACCCGGCTTTAGTTTAATTTACACCTTCAGTGTAAACCATTTGTACAGAAGGTCTCTCCTTCAAATGCATCCCCAAATACCCAGGGCAGCAGCAGAGTTCTGAATGTTTCCCCATCCCATTCTCCCAAAACCAGGCAGACCAGGACCAGAGAGCAGGAATGGGAATGCATTGACCACAGCAACCCACAGCTCACTGCATGGAGAGGGGTGACAGGGACCAGGCAGCATGTGGGGACACGAGCCTCCCTCCACCTGCTCCAGAGCACAGTCTGGGGGGAAATCTCCACTGAGGATTGCTTTCTATGGAGCAGGTGTGCCCTGGACTGCCTCCCTTCAGGTGGTCAGGTTGCTCCAACTCTCTTCCAGGCTGTTTGCTCAGGTGGAGTACAAGTTGCACAATGTTTTCCAAAAGAAATGAAGCAGCAGGATTTTTTTGGACTACCTGGCGGTAGCTGTGTGTGGGTGTAGTTTGGATGCCTCCACCTTCCCTGGCAGGAAGCAGTAACCTGGAAAGCATTTGGGAACCTGACACTGCAGAATCTCCGGTCACCTCACAGAGCCACTGCCTGGAACTGAGTTGCTCAAAGGGTCTCTATTCAGGATACCAAGGGATGCTCGAGAAGGGAGCCAAAAGCTTTGGAAAGAGTAGCAGGGCAGGATCACATTTTGGTGGACTCCACGATGTCCCAGTCCTGGCTGGTGGAGAAGCTTCTGGGACAGGCGAGCGGGCTCTGAGACACCAGCTGGCTCCTCCTGAAGCTGCTGATGGAGCACCTCAGGGAGCCCAGACGCTTCCAGAGCCTCAGCTGGGGCTTGCTGGCATCCACAGGGTGGTGGGGCAGGCACTCCTGGGGGCCAGAGAGGGACCGGCCCAGCGCCGCTGGCTTGCAGAGGGTGACAAAGATGAGCAGGGTGGCCAGGACCAGGAAGATGCAGATGACCCCAACGATGATGGGCAGCCAGTCTGTCACCTCAGGGGATGTGGCACTGGGTGACACCGGCTCCACGGTGGGAACCAGAAGCCCAAGGAGAGGCAGGGTGGGAGAGCTCCCGTTGGGAGAGTCCTCTGTGCTCATCTTCCCTGCAGTGCAAGGTGACACAGAGAAGTGGCACAGGTGATTACCACATGGGAGCTGGACAGACAGCCACCCTCTCATTAAACTGATGGATTCTTGTCATGCCTTGATGTCCAGGATTCTCCCAGCCATGTGTTCAGTAGCACAGGGGGACAGGAGGTGTCCATCTGCTTTGCCAGGGGGCAGAGCACAGAAGTGGGGTTTGCACTTGCAAAGTGTCACCCTGAACTGAAGTGCAAAACCACCTGGCAAAGAAATCTACCACTATTCACATGGCCCCTGGAAGGACACTTTTAGGGAGCACACACACATTGCATGAAGATTTTCTGGAAGAGATAAATATCCATGTACTACAGAAAGTTCAAAATCCTCCCCCAAAGCTGCTGAGGTTTGGTTCTCCTCTGCTCCCCAAAAATCCAGGTTTGTTGAATTGGCTGTCATTTGGGGTTTTTCTGATTATTCTCCCAAAGAAATTGGACAGTTGGTTGAGCCTGTGCCCTGGTAAGTCCCCATCAAGCTGTGCTATTGTACTAGCACTGTCTTTATTATTTTGCAGGGGTGAAGAGTAACACCCTCACCCTACTCATGCCAAAAATCCTCATGTCAGGTATTTTGCTGACCTGCTTTCAGGCTCAGACATGCCTGATGCAAACCAGCTTTCCAAAGTGTTAGCAGTGATAGTTCTTACCTAAAACCTGGTGGAGACTGTCCTCTCCTTTCCCCAATGGGTCAGATCCTCTCAAGAGCATTTTGCACCCATCTTTTTTGCTCACATGCACCCCCCTACCTCCCAGCCTGACAGAGGCTGGCATCTCTCCAGATGGAGGTGAGGGGATGAGGGCTGGGGAAATCCTGTTTGTGCCAACCCTCTGCCATGCCCTTGGTGCTGCAGCCTGTGTGCTGGACATAAAGCTTTATTATGCTGACTTTCCTGTGGAGATGTGGGAGAGCTGTCTAACTGGTCTGTGGCTGGGCAATCTCCTAGTAAACTTAGATTTGGATTGAGCCAATTTAAAACCAAGATTTTAGGAGGGGAAAGGCAGGGCTGCAGGGGCTGCCAGGGTCTCTGGGTCTGCTCTTGCAGCCACCATCCCAAAGTCACACAGGTGTGTGTAAGGCAGCAGCCAAACATTCACCATAAAGCATTCCAAAAAGTGGAGAGAAGACATCAGTGACATAGTTTTAATCACTAAGGGTGTATCAGCCTGCTCAGAGCTTGGGGGTCTCTGGGAAGATGGTGCTGTTTCCATGGGTCAGAGCCAGGTCTGTGCCTGGAAAATGGGAAATGCAAAAACAAATGGGTTAGAGTTTGAGAGGGTGAATCCCTGTGGGTACTGCAGGCAGTCCCAGGGACTGGGGCTCTTGTCACCTCCTCCACAGTGATGTTTTCACCTCTCTTCACCCCAACTGTATTTTTTTATCCTTAACTAGCTCGGTCCCTTCCCCTCAGCTTTGGGAGCAGAGCAGCAATCCCAAGGAGCCCCTGCTCCATGGACAGGCTGCTCTGTGTGCTGCCTGGACAGGAAAGCCAGCAGGGAGGGCTGCAGTGTGTCCCACACCAGCCTGAACCAAGGTTTCCACGGCTACCCTAAAGCTGGCATTTACCGACTGCGTGTGCTCAGAGTGGTGACCTTACATTGTTCCTTAAGAGCCAGCCAGGAGGCGTGGGCAATTCCTTCAGGCTCTTTAATTCCTTCAGGCTGGTTTTGCTGTTTGTGTTTGTCTTTTGAATTCACTTGACAGTGTTCCATAGAAACCCATCAGCAGGGATCACACTGATGTTTTCCCAGGCTTTTTCAGCCATGTCCTGGTTCTCCTCTTGCTTCCCATCCAGCCTCTCCTCAGACCCAGCTCAGCTGGCAGAGCTTTCATAGCATTTTCCAGCATCACTGTCCCACCCAGGCTCCATATTCTCCACCCTGGTGGGCTAAAAGAGATTTTCCTGTCCTGGAAATCTTCCCCAGAGGTTCATCCCTGCCTGATCAGCTCCAAATATGACACATCCCCATGAGCACTCATGCTCCAGCACTGGCCACGAGGCAGATGAGGATCAGAGGGAAAAAAGAGAAGTTACAAAAGGTAAAATGCCCCCGAGAAAGGTGGAGATGTAGAAAAAAAAGAATGATTCTCATGCATGAGCAGCAGAGAGGGTTATTCTGCCCTGCACCAGGCACTGCTCCCTGGCCTGGCCCAGCTGCTTAGTTTGGCAGGTTTTTCCATATGCTCTCCCTCCCTTTCCTCAAACTCCTGCAAAGAAAAGGCTGTTTTCAGTCACTGCCTGTGACACAGCTCCCATGAAAAGCAGCTCTCATTCCCCTCCCCAGCTTGCTTAGCAACACTTTTCCTGGAGCTCCCCAATTTTTCCCAGTGTACTAAATCTTTCCAGGGGCTTGCAGGAGGAGGTGATGCTGGGCAGTCCCAACACGGGGCTGCCTGACCCGCTGCTCGGGTTCCCGAGCAGAGGCTGTGAGTGATGCTGCTCCCCATCAGCCTCGCTGTTAAACAGCAGAGCTGCATCCACAGGATTTCCCCCTCTCCCATCACCGGGAGAGACAGAGCAACGCGACTGGGAAGGGAGGAGGGATGCCTGACCTCATGCCCACCCCAAACTTTGCATCCCCACCCATTTGCAGCCCTTTCCCCGGGCCGAGGGCAGCAGCTCTCACCCCCAGGGGTGACCTAAGGAGCCGGCAGTGGCTTTGCCGCGGGGCTTTGGGCTCCCTACCTCAGCAGCCGGCTCTGCCTCCCTCACTGCCGCCTGTCCCACCGCGCTCTGCCGGCTGCCAGCCCCCTCCTCCCTTTGGGGAGGGTGGGACAGAGGTGGCAGCCGCATGGGGACAGCCTCAGCCAGCAAAGCCAAGGGGCCCTGAGCCCCTTGCCGGCCTTTGCCAGCGCTGTAGTGCCCCGGAGCTGTGTCCCTTGCTGGGTCGGGCCCCCGGGATGCGTTTCCTCAGGATTTGTCCCTGTAGGATGAGTGAATGGCACGGTCGTGGGCTGAGCCCTCCGTGGTGGGCAGGCTGGCACTTGCTCTCCACATGCCTGCTCCCCCTTTTCTCAGAAAATCTACTTTTTTCCCATTCTTTTATTGCCCCTCCTCATCCTTTTCTGACACCTTTCCAGTAGCTGGGGGTGTTGAGAGGGGGCTGTGACAGGCTGGCTGTGCCTGCAGCCCACTCTGTAGTACAGGGATAAAATAGGCTGGAGCTCAGCTTGGCTCCACAAGGCGCTTTCCACCTGCAGCAGAAAGAGCTTTTCTCCCACTGCTTGCCCTGCAGTGCCGTTGTTTTCCCAAGTTTGGGACAGTCTGTCCAAGTACCACCTTTCCTTTGGGACCTCAGCAGGTCAAACCAGCAGCAGCCAAGCTTTCCTCAGGCTGCAGGCTGGCAGGGGTACACCTTGTTTTAGTGCAAACTACTGATTTTTATTAAAAACAAAATGCCTGGGCTGACCCATGTCACCTAGTTTATGTACCAGAGCTTCAGGCTTGGGGTGAGCTGGGAAGAGGATGGCCCAAGGGCTGTTTGCAAGGTGCAGTTGGCTCATCCTGAAATGCACTGTCCTGGGCACAGTGGGGTAAGGAATGGCACAAAAAACTTAAAATATTTGCCTCCCATCCTTTGTTTTTCCTCCTCTGGCTCCATGACAGCTTTTCCCTGTGCCATGCCAAGGCAGCTGGTCTGCCTAGGCATTGCTTGCCTGCTGCTGCAGGGCTCATGCATCCCACGGCAGAGGAGACAGCCCAGCTCTGCCTCAGGGAGCCCAGCAGGTGAAAGAGCTGCTTTGGGAGGGAGCACTCCTCCCTGTGAAAGGAAATTCTTGGTGGAACATGGAATAAGCCACAAGCAAGGTATAAACTGGTCTGGGACAGAGAAAAGCAGCATGTGCGGGCACAGGGATGAGAAATCCAGATAGAGGTCAGTATTTTCCAAGTTTTCTGCTGGTGCAGGGGGACTTGGTGGAAGGGAGCAAGAGCAGCTCAAGGTGCCTCAAAACCACATTTCAGAGGAGCACCTCTGACTCCTGAGAGTGCTGTGTGGGGGTGGGGATGAAAACCCTCACTGTTCCCACTTCATGTACATCCTTTGCAACAACCTTTCCTCTTTCCAGCATAAATCTTGGTGCAAACCTTCTGGGGAAAAAGAAGCTGCTGGGTAGTATTGTAGGAAGAGGCAGAACATGCCTTGCAGAGAGAAGCAGGGAGGGAATAAAAGGCTCAGGCATTCCCTGCATCCTCGCCCTGGTGATTTGCGAGTGGCCACACTGCGGTCGAGCTGTGGGTGTTTTGTGGGGAGTGGGTTTTGTCAGGAGAATATGCAGGGGCTCCGTGCCAGCTGGGCTGGGAGCCCTGGCCCTGCTGGTCACCGCCAGGTCCCGCTTCCCAGCTGCTGGCTGGGGCTTTAGGGAAAGCACTGCAGTCTTGTTCAGTGACACCAGAGGGGACCCGTGCCTTGGTTTTCCCAGGGCGGATGGCAGCCTCGGTCTGTGCAGGGACTGTGCAGTGCATCAGAGCCTTGGGGTGCTCCCACCCCTGCTCAGAGCCCACAAGGACGCTCTAGGCTGGTTGCATTCGCATTTCCTTTGACAGTTTTATCATGTGCTGCTGATTAGGTGACTCACCAGGATGCCATGGGCTGCATGACACGGGAGCAGCTCGCCCTGCCCTGCTCAAATCATCCCGGCAAGGCTCCATCCCTGGCGGCATTGCCGCTGGGACAAGCATTGGAGTGCAGGGTAGGAGTGATGGAGGCACTTCCTCCAGCACACAGACCCATGGGATTTGAGGTGTGCTCCTGAGGCTCAGCTCCCACCTCAATCCAGCAGCTGAGCTGGCAGCCAAGGGCTCCTGAGCCCGCTATCCCTGCTGGCCAACGGTGAGGGGAGGGTAACTTTCTTTGCTTTGTATTTGGTAAGCTCCCCAGCTCAGGTGGAGGAGAAGCATGTCCAGCTTTGAATGGGTAGGAGGACTAGTCCTAGTCTGGACTTCTCTGCCCTTCACCTTCCTCTGCTTTTCTCATGAAGGTGAAAGCCACCGATGCGGACGAAGGCATTAACGGGAGAGTGTGGTACAGAATTGTCAAAGGTAAGTCCAGGTGCCCCTCTGTGCATCAGGGAGTTTGTCCCAGGCTCTACCCAGCCTTGGGATGTTGAGTTCACCCTCCTTTTGCATTTTGGAGCCCACAGAACCATTTCTTCCAACCCTAAGCAAAATTCAGCTTTAGGACTCATTGCTGAGGAATGATTTGTCATGGATAGACAGCTAGATAGAATCCTAAAATCACAGAATGGTTTGGGTTGGAAGGGACCTTAAGGTTTACCTCATTCCATCCCCATACCATGGGCAGGGACACCTTCCACTCACCCGAGGTTGCTCCAAGCCTTGTCCAACCTGGCCGTGGACACTTCCAGGGATGGGGCAGCCACAACTCCTCTGGGCACCCTGTGCCAGGGTCTCACCACCCTCACAGGGAAGAATTTCTTTCCAATATCCCATCTCACCCTGCCCTCTTTCAGTTCGAAGCCATTCCCTGTCACTCCAGGTCCTTGTCCCAGGTCCCTCTCCAGCTCTCTTGGAGCCCCTTTAGGCACTGGAAGGGGCTCTAAGGTTTCTCCAGAGCCTTCTCTCCTCTCCAGGCTGAACACTCCCAGCTCTCCCAGCCTGGATCCAGAGCAGAGTTGCTCCAGCCCTCAGAGCATCTTTGTGGCCTCCTATGGACTCACTCGAACACATCCACATTTTTCTTAGTTGATGAGATTCTGTAGCTCCTCCTGGCCTGACCCAGGGCCAAACACTGATGTAGATGAATCTGATGTAGCCAGAGGTGTTGGGGCTGAAGTTTTGCTCAATAATCTCCCTCCAAAAGAGTCCTCCCAGGGAGGGCTCACTGTGTCACCAGGATGGGTGTCGAGGCAGTGGGCAACATCCCTCTCGTTTTTCCCCTCTCACCAGGAAACGAGCACAACCACTTCCGCATCAATCCCAGCACGGGGCTGGTGATGCGAGGTGTGCGGCACCTGGACAGGGAGCAGAACTCCTCCCACGTGCTGGAGGTGGAGGCCTACAACACAGAGCAGGGGCCCATGAGGAGCTCCGTGCGGGTAAGGACCTGCCAGCCCCGCGGGCTGCACAGCGGAGCCGTTCGCGCAAAATGTTTGGGATGCTTGCTCCTTTCCAGCGCTTGCAGTTGTACAGGAAATTAGAAAGATCTGGCATGAAGATGCTGATGGAACGTCTCTGGGGGCTGCTCATGGGTAGAGAAGAGCTTGTTGGTGGGGGAGGTTATTTAATTTTTCTTTTTTCCTGTGGTGTTTTGGTGCCATTAGGCTGCTGAGTGCTGCAGCAGTCACTCAGAAGGAGTCCTGCTTGCTCGGTGAGATGCAGCTGGGAAGAAAAGCTGAGCCTCAGCCTGTTGAAAAGCGTGTGTCCTGGCCAGGCACTATTTAAATAATCCAGGACCCAGTGGTGACAGTCTTCAGCTGCGGCACACCAGCTTCCCACGGTTCCCACAAACCCAGCCCTCCAGTTGCATCTATTCTTAGACCCAGTGGTGGGGTGGGCTCTGGCTGAGTGTGAAGTGCCCCCAGCACCAGCAGCAAGCAGAAACCAGGAGAAGGAAATGTGTTCCCTGGGGAAACAGCACTGAACTTGGAGCAAAAATTTCCCACCGAGTCACCAGCATTTCTGTGTTGTGAGGTCTCCAAGGGTTTGATCAGGGGATCCCAGGGGATGGAGGAATTAATGTACCCAGTGTACTTCCCCCCCAGCAGGGAAAGACTGACTCACTCTGACCCACAGGGGTTGTTTAAATCTATGATGTTAAACTGTTTGTGTTCACTCTCCATCACATGGTGTTTGAAGAAGAGATTATCACAGGATCATGGAACGGGTTGAGTTGGAAAGGACCTTACATCTCCCCTAGTTCCAACCCCTCTGCCATTGCCAGGGACACCTCCACTAGCCCAGGTTGCTCCAAGCCCTGTCCAGCCTGGCTTTGAACACACTGAAATGTTCCTCCATGAGCACCATGAAGGGTTTGTTTCCCAAGCTCTCCTGGTTCACGCGTGGTTTCTCCGGGGCTTCCCAGGTGATCGTGTACGTGGAAGACGTCAACGATGAAGTGCCGGTGTTCACCCAGCGCCAGTACAACCGCCTGGGGCTGCGGGAGACAGCAGGAATAGGAACCTCGGTGGCAGTGGTCCGGGCCACCGACCGAGACACAGGTGGGAAGGGTGGGGTGAGAAACACCCAGAGTGGGGAAGAGCGGTGAGATCAGCCACTGCGTGGATCCTGGCTTGGCTGGGCTGAAATCCCGTGGGATGGGCTCTGCTGGGGGTAGGCATCGGTGGTGCCTGCCTCTTCGGGGTGCTTGGTCCAGCCAGCACCACGGTTCCTGCTCCCTCCCCAGGGAACGGGGGTCTGGTGAACTACAAAATCGTGTCGGGTGCGGAAGGGAAGTTCGAGATCGACGAGAGCACAGGTCTCATCACAACCATAGACTACCTGGACTACGAGACCAAAACCAGCTACCTGATGAATGTCTCTGCCACGGACCAAGCACCCCCCAACAACCAGGGCTTCTGCAGCGTGTACGTCAGCCTGCTGAACGAGCTGGACGAGGCTGTGCAGTTCTCCAACAGCAGCTACGAGGCTGTGATTATGGAGAACATCCCCCTGGGCTCCGAGGTGCTCCGCGTCCAGGCTCGCTCCATCGACAACCTTAACCAGATCACCTACAAGTTCGACCCCAACACCAACCCCCAAGCGCTCTCCCTCTTCAAAATCAATGGGATCACAGTAAGCAGCCACAGCATGGTCCCTCCTGGCTTGTTTGGGCACTGTGAGCTTTGGTTCTGGTGGCCAGAACAGCTGTTGCTCATGCTTGGCAGGGTGTGATCACGGTCAAAGGCCAGGTGGACCGAGAGAAAGGGGATTTCTACACCTTGACAGTGGTGGCTGATGACGGAGGACCGAAGATTGACTCCACAGTGGTGAGTGGCTTCTCCCAGCTTCCCCACCACCCCCTGTCAGCCTCAGACCACCTTCCTCTCCCACCTCTACCGTGGGACAGCCTGTCCTAGCTGAGCTTTCTGCTTCAGCTTCCAGGGTCCAGAAACCCTGGTTTGGGGGGAAACCTGTTAAAACAGTTTTGAAGGAGGTAAATTTAGGGGCCTTGAAATACTCCACAATGGTTTGTATTTCAGAGGGTTATATTTAGCAGTTTCACAGGCAGTCAGGCAGGGGTTGATTTGCATTTCTCTGCCAGGTGGAGGGCCAGCCCATGGGTGCTGATGGCTCTGCTCTCCACACAGCAACATGGTCTGAGCCTCTCCCAGGATGAGGGGCAGATATGCCAACATTAGCTAGAAAAAAACAAAGGGATGCCTCAACAGAGGAGCCTCCAAATAACTGCAGAGGGGTACCCATGACCCCTGGCACTGCTGTGGTAGGATGCAGGGTTAACCCACACTTCCTCATCCATCACTAACTCCTCATTGTTTGTGTTCTCTGTTTCTCCCTCTGCTTTCCTCCAACAGAAGGTAAGCATGTCTGTCATGCTGGGGACCAGAATCCCTCCCAAGATCCACACTGAGCTTCAGGGAGGGACTGGGGTGGAAATCTCCAGCCCTGTCCCACCAGCACCAGCCTCTCCACCACCCCTAGGACGTGAGGCAGCCCTGTGAGCCACCCTGCTGCTCCGAGCAGAATCCTAGCTCCCTGATCCGGCACTTGGGACAGCAGCTGCCAGATCTCCCACAGCGGCTGAATGAGCTCTCCCTGCTCCTGGCTCTCTGTTTTGAATTCAGCAGCAACAATAACTGAATCACCCCAGGGCGCACAACTCACTCCCCAGCTTCCTCCCGGGATGTTGTCGCATTCAGCCTGGCCGCACCTGGGAGCTTGGGGCACCCATAAATAAATCCCCGGGAACAGAAAGGCCCTTCCTCTCTCATTTCTGTGTTGCCCTGCAGCACTTTGATTACAAACTCGATGAGAGCATTTCCTCTGCCTAATTGTGGCCAAGGTAACCAGGTCCCCTTCGAGCATCTCATGTGCCTTTTTCCAGGAGGGAGCTCAGGTCCCCTCCACACCAGCTTGCCCTGGTTGAGTTAAACACACTCAGCTCTGCTTTCTTTGTGCCCGTTGAGCTTTAGAGCAAATCCTGCCTGACCCTGCTGCTGTGAGCATGGATGAAATCACTGCTAGTGAAAAGTTTAGCAGGAAAGAGTCACCCTGCAGCAGCCCAAGCTACTCCATGCCTGGCTATTTGGAGGACAAAAACTAGAGGATGTTCCACAAAAAAAAATACACTGCTTGAGAGATGCAGCAGCCTTGCACTGTTTTTGCAGTCTCCAAGCATCCCTCCTCCTCCTCTTCCTCCTCCTTTGCAGATGTAACTTCAGCTCCTGGGCCCAAACAGCTGCATCATTCCCACGAGGGGATGGATGACACACTGTTGGCACCTCAGAGGGGTGTGGTGTGTTGGTGGTGTGCCGGGGTGTCAGGGTGGCTGTCGATGCTGGGTGGGCGGGGGTGTGGCTTCTGTCCCTGCCCTGAGGCCCGTGCCCCCCTCACAGGTGACCATCACAGTCCTGGATGAGAACGACAACAGCCCCCAGTTCGACATCACCTCTGATTCGTCTGTCAGCGTGGCCGAGGACAGCCCCGTGGGCAAGAGGGTGGCCCTGGTCCTGGCCCGAGATCCAGATGCAGGCAGGAACGGCCAGGTAGGGAGGGAGACATTTGGACGATGCTCTCAGTCATGTGGTGTGATTCCCGGGGTTTTCCTGGGGTTTTAGGAGTTGGACTCGATGATCCTTGTGGGTCTCTTCCAACTTCTGCGAGGCTGTTTGTAGTGTTTCACTGACACAGAAATCCCCCTGCCAGCATCCTCCCAATCCCTTCCCTCAGCATCCCTGTGAGAGCAAACTCTGGTCATTAATGCCAGTGGTTTTGGGGGGCTTGTGCAGTGACTACCAACAGTGCTCAGGTAAGGCAGCAGGAGAGGTAAAGCATCGTCCTTGGGCTGTCTGGGGCAAAGAGCTCTGTGGGACAAGTGTCAAAAGGAGCCCTGAAATCTGAAAACCAGCTGTGGCCTCTCCTGCCTTGGGGGCCAGCAGCAAAGTCCTTGGCAGGCTGAGCAGGAAGCTGTCTGACATTTGTTATTTTCATTACCCTGCAGATGAGCATTAATGAGGTCCCATCACTCTTAATAACAAAAATTGCTGGCAGCATGGGAGCTGCCAGGGGATTGGCCCTGTTTGCTTTGAGGTGGCTGCAATAAGCCAGCACACCTCTGGATCCCACTACATTGGACCTTTTCAAAAGCTGAGACATCTTGGGGGGATGCTGGATTTACTTTTGTAGGGTCTCCTTTCTCGTCTTCCTCCTCAGCATCACTCTGCCTGCCCTGGTTTTCTTTCCCTGTGACGTTTCCAGGTGACTTTCTCGCTGACATCAGGGAACATCGGCCGGGCTTTTGAGATCCGTACCACCAACAACACCTACGGCGAGGTGTTTGTGGCACGGCCGCTGGACCGGGAGCTGCTGGATCACTACACCTTACGGGTCAGCACCAAACCACCCCTCTCACCCCCTTGGGTTTGAGCACTGAGACTGCTTGGAGCTGTGAGCTTCAAAGTAGCACTTTTTTCCTTGAAAATCCACCCCCAACCGCAGATCCAAGCGTCAGATGGCGGCGTTCCTCCCCGGAGGAAGGAGCACATTCTACGAGTGAACATTCTTGATGTCAATGACAACCCCCCTGTCATCGACAGCCCCTTCGGCTACAACGTGACTGTGAGCGAGGTGAGCACCCAGCTCCTCTCCTTCCATCCTCCCAGGGTCAGGTCTGACCACAAGGCAGGAGGGGGACAACGGAGTGTCCCTTCCAAACCTCACCTTGGGTCATTTAAGGATTGGTGACCCCTTGCCATCCTCATCTTGGATGATATAAGGGTTGGTGATGCCTTGAAAGCCCTCACTGGTGATGTACTCCTAGTTTTGGCCTAGGAAAAAGCTCTATGAGCAACTTAAGCCCGTGAGGCTGCAGGGACCAGACGGAAGGAGAAGTGGCTACACACCCATGGAAATGCCACCAAAGTGACACAAGAGACGGCGCGGTGCAGAATAAGAATGGCTTTCAGGAAGCAGCTTAGCAAGGGCTAGATAATTAAGCAATAAAACACAATCAGGCATGAGAAAAGACAACTTATTTCCTGACAGTTTAATTCCTGGACTGAGGCAGGGGGGGATTCTCAATTTGGTGATGAAAAATGAAATATGAGTAATAGCTAGTGCCACTTAGCTGTGAGGAACTGCTGCTCATGATTTATAGCTTAGCATTAAGGATATTGCCCTGTTAAGGTTTTCTTATCTATTTAATACATGTTCAGAGCAGGTTGAAGAAGAGAATTTCTGTTTTGATTTTCCCCATAATGGGACTATCCAAAAATAATTAGCTGAGCTCTCTGGGTCCATTACACAGCCTTCACCTTTGCACACACTGTGGGTTTTATGCTCTTCCAGGCTGTGCCAGACTAGATAAGACCTAATGTGCAGCTTTCTACTGAGCTGCTGGGTGTTGGGGCAGCGAGTTTGGAGCCTCAAGCACATCAGTGCCCTCTCTACATTAGAATTATATTATTAATTAGGAATTTTAAATGTGACGAGGCTCGTGGGATTTACGTCACGTATCTCTGCTGCTCGCCCTGCAGAACGTCGGCGGTGGCACGGCGGTGGCCCAGGTACGCGCCACCGACCGGGACATCGGCCTCAACAGCGTCCTCTCCTACTACATCACCCATGGGAACGAGGACCTGACCTTCCGCATGGACCGTGTCACCGGCGAGATCGCCACGCGGCCGTCCCCGCCGGACCGCGAGCGCCAGAGCTTCTACAGCCTTGTGGTCACCGTGGAGGATGAGGGCAACCCCTCGCTGTCGGTGAGCCACCAAAACGGGCCTTTCGGGGGCAGGATGGGGCTGGGCAGCACTGTGGGAGTGAGCTTGGCATGGAGTGTGGAATGTGAAAGGGGAGAAAAGGCTCAGGGTGTGACGTTCGGTGACTGGGGGTCCAAACCTGCTGTGCATAGATTTGGTTCAGAGTCTCCTTCGATGCCTGGTCCTGCAGGACCCTCCCTCACAGTCACTCAGCAGGCCTTATCCCCCATCTCCAAATGCAAAAAATATGAGCATCCCTATGGGGAGGTGTGCTGGCTGCTGCTGCCCTGCTCACAGGCTCTCCAGGTGCTGGGTCTGGAAGGGCTCCAGACATTGCCCAGCCATCTCAGCACTGGGAGTGGCTGGAGCAGCAGCTCCACCACACTTCCATTCACCATTGACATGCATGTCTGCTGTGGTCCTTGCAAATGAGAAGAGCTCTGGTGATTAGGAGAAGGACCTGGAGTGCCAGGACAAGGGGGAATGGCTTCCAACTGAAAGGAGTTGATATGAGACCCCACCATTATCCCATGGTCTGGGGAAGTGACTGTCTTGCTTGGGTCATTGTGCCTCTGAGGGTGACTCTGACATGGGAGAGTCAAAAGAGCAAATACCATGTGGGGCATTTTGCAGCTCTGAGTCCCTTCCAACCCCAGGCCTCTGTAGAGAGGTGAGGGAGCACCCAAGTGCACAAATGGTGAGATGGGCTGACACCTTGCATGACACTGCCATCCTTCTGTTCCCCACCCCCACCTGCTATCTCTCACCATCTCTCTGCTCTGCCTACAGAGCTCTGCCTGCAAAGCCCTGCTCTACATTTTGATGAAACAGGTCACAGCCAGCAGTGCAAACTGTGGCTGGGATTCTCACTTCAGGCTTTGCAATCTCAGCTCCTCCCTCCCGGCTGGTTCACACTCCTGCTTCTGCATTACCATCTTTTCCATTAGTTGCATTGTCACTAAGACTTAAACCTAGCTAAGTCTCTTCCCCCAGAATGAGAGAAGGCAGCTTCATGTGACTGCAGCACATGGTGCCACCAGCTCCTCCTTGTCCCCATCACTGTGGGAGCACCGACGATCCTGGTGTGCTGAGGAATGCCGTGTGCTGAGCTGGCAATCCCATCACCATGGCAATGGCCACTTCCCTTCCCAGTGCCAGCGGGGACAAGTGGCACAGCTTATCACTTCACGCTGCCAGCAGCCCTGCCTGTCCCCAGAGGCTCTGCTGTGTGCCCATCACATCACGAGCACACATTATGCCAGCAGCAGCAATCCAAATCCCAGCAGCACAAAGTGCCCAGTGACCCAATTCCTGAGTGGAGAGAAGAGTTTGGGCCCTTTTCAGAGCTTGAGGACACTCAGGTCTTGTGAAAGCCTGTCAGGCGTGTTGCTGGGTGCCCGCTGGCCTCATGCCTGGGTGGGGAAATGATGTCTGTCAGGGGCTTGCTGCCTGCCAGAAACTCTGCTTTCACAAGGAGGTCCAGGCTGATGCAACAATGCACAAAAGGGGATGATTGTTTGTAATTTGTACATCCATCCGTGGGTTTCAAGGCTTGGCCTTCTCTGTGTGGGAGAGGCAGAGGAGACAGAGCTGAGAGTGGACTGGGAAGTCCTCACCTGGAAGTGGTGATCTGGTATACCCAGGACAGCAAGGGATCGGGGAAGACTAGCCAAGAGGAATCTCTTGGGAGCTGGAAATGCGGGAACAAAAAGAATAAAATGTTGCTGATAAAAAGAAAATATTTTCATTAAAAAAGCATCGCAGGAGGAAAAAACCTTCACAAGCTGGGGGGCTGCAACTGGAAGGTGTGTGGGATTTGCAGGAGTCACCTGGGCACTGTCTGACCGTGGGCCAAGCCAGCAGCTGCACCTCCCCAAGGGCTGGCCCTGCTCTGCAGTGATCGGGATGCTTCCCACAGGAAGAGCTCTGCCCGAGGAAGTTGCAGCACCCCTATGCACTGGGACAGGATCCTGCTGGCACCCACAGCCCCAGGCACTGCTGGCTCCAGCAGAGCAGGGTGGATCCTCACCTCCTGGTGTTGATCTTGCAGCTGGGTCACCATCACCACAAGTATCTTTGTCATCTTCTCCATGGTAGCGGGGGCCAAGGTGGGGGCCCAGTGCCCCTGTGCCAGGACTCTTGCTCCAGAATATGTGGAAGCCTGGGAAGCCATTTCTTCTCTCTCCTAGGAGTCTTTAGTTTTCCTTCTGGGGGGAAAACTGATGCCACTCAGTGCCCCAACATGCCACACCAGAGCCTCTGGCAGAGAGCTTAGCTCTGCCTGCAGCACCAGCTATCCCAAAAAAGGGGGTTCCTGCCACAGAGAGCAAAACCTGTTTCCAACAAAGCTTCGTTCTGTCATCAAGCAGTTCATTCCTTTGGGAACAGAGCGACTTGGAGAGGGTTTCAAAGCCGTTCAGACCTGCAGGCCAAAGCCCGGTGTGCCTTTCCAGCTGGAGCTGCTGAGGCAGGGAGAAGGAAGTGCTGGAGGCACCAGGTGCTGGATTCCCCAGCACAGCCGGGAAGGGGCTGAGCTGTGGGTGGCAATAAAGCACGAGTCCCGTGCTCAGGAGGTGAAGTTCCATCCGTGGCACGTGGGGGTGTGGGTGCTGGCTTCTCCTTCTTCCCTGAACCACCCTGAGGGGCTCCTGCTGAAGCCAGCACTGGATTAATCAAGTCCTGCAGCAGCCTGGGGTCTCCCCAGCCTATTCCAGAGGCAAACGCTGTTTCTTCCAGCCACGAGGTGTGGAAATTCGTGTGCTGCCAAGGATGCTCTGCCTGGCCACACTGCCTGGTGCAGCTGTTGTTCAGGTCTGATTTTGTTTTGCTATTACTAATGTTTATGTTTGTCTTGTGGCCATTTCTTTACCCACCTCACAACAAAAAAGGAAACAAAAGAAAAAAAAATGAAAAAAAAACCAAACACACTCTGGGTAACAGTGTCTGCCACAAGGTTTGATATCATCACCAGGGCTGAGTCACGCTGGAGCCGTAGTTTCTTTAAGATAAGCAATGCCAGATGCTGTGTTCAGAGGCTGCACAAGCACCCATGTCCCCCAGGGCCTCCCAGAGACCTCTCACAGTGGCCCCGGTGCTGGCTGCTCTGGCCCTGCTGGCCCCAGGAGGGCAAGAGGAAGCCATCTGTAACATTTCCCACTGTGCCCCCCATGCCTCCACCTCTCCACAGGGGTTCTCAGCCACCTCATGGGAACATCCTCCAATACCCTCCAGATGAACTTCCTAATTGACAGGCATTTAAAAAAAAAAACAAACCCCAAATGAAAACCATAAACATCATTTTTTTCCTTTTAATCAGCACTGATAATGAAACAAACAGAAAGATAAATTGCCTTGATCCCAAGCCAAGGATAAAACTGCAGCAGAAATAAGGCTTTTCCCAACATGTGTCCTGCTGAAAAGGCAGCAGCATCACAAGTCCATGGCCATTTCAAAATCCTGGTAAGGAAAGAGGGCTCTGGTGGCAGCAGGGAGCCTCTCCCCTTCCTGTTTTGCAAAGAAAAAGGTAGTACAAAGTTGGCTGGTGATCCTGTTTTGTTCCATGCTGAATAAAGTATTTTACCATCCACTCCCAGAGAGGATGTTCAGTCAAGGATCCAGAAACGTGTTGATGTTGCAGAGCTTAGACCCTGGCAATAAGTTAATCCTCAGGGAAGTCTGCAGGTGCAGGACATCCTTCCATCCCACATCCTCAATTTTCAGCTAGTCTGTAAAATGTGAGCAGTACGGAGCCATGCACTTCTCCATGGAAACAGGTAGTTAAAAATCGAAATCCGAGCAATAGAGGTTCACTTCCAGTTCCAGAGCAGTGGCAGGATGGGAGACAAGGGCAGGGATCCTGCACACAGCTTCATTTCTTAAGGCATGGCTGCCCCTGGCCCTGCCACCCTCCCAGGGCTGTTGTCTTGGTGAGCATGGCATGGTCTGAAGGATGTGGTTTCCTCTGGGGTCTTTAGGCTTTCAAGGAATTTGGTGAGTCGGGAACAGGATCTGAAAAAGGGCAGGCCAAGGGGTATTAGTCCAGCTTACAGCTGAAGGGATATTACTCCAGGAAATGGCTGAATTCTGCTTCTGCATGGAAAACAGAGCGTTTAGACCCTTCCCATCTTTTAAGCCGTGGGACTTGCTGTCCCACACAACACCAAGTTTGTGGCTGATATTTAACCCCCCGCTTTCCCCTTTCCTTCCCACCTCTCCTGCAGTCTCCAGAGGGGCTGAGCACTGCCAGTCACTCACCCAGGGTCGGGAAGAAGCAGTCCCCGGGGCCAGGGGGGGACAGGGGGGTGCTGGGCTCGGAGAGCAGATGCCGGCCGGACTCGGAGGGCAGCCTGCTGGCCACGTAGGACAGCTGGGGCCGGGGCCGGGGCTCCGCGCCCGCCGATGGCACCGCCTCGAACACAGGGTTTTCAATGCCCTGGGCGCTGCTGGGGGACACGAGAGGCATTTGCATTTTTATTTCGGGACCTTTTTTTTAATCCCCAGGGGTTTGGCTGAGCATTGGGAACAGGCAAGCAGGGCAGGGAGCAGGTTCAGGCGGCGGCACCTCAGCTGAGAGCAAATGGGGAAAGGTTCGGCCAAAGTGGTTTCAGGCTCGTCCTGGGGCGCAGGGAGACACAGGGCCTTGAAAAACAGAAGGAGGCACTTCCCATGTGGAGAGAGGGAAGAGAAACAGCGCTTTCCCAGAAAGGGAAAGGACTCAGGGCGTGGGTGACACCAGCACCCCTTTCGCTCTGCCGGGCTGAGTGAGGATATGTGCCCCTTCATGGGGAGGGAGGAGAGGACAAGACCTTTGCAGGGTCTGGGGTGCAGGCTGCAAGGGTGTGTGAGGAGCTGGGGGAGCTGGGAGCTCCTGGGTTTCCTTACCTATCCATCCTGACAAGCTCGTGGGCATCTGCCAAAGACAAGATGTTTGGGGTGAGTGCTGGCAGCACAAGGCCCAGCGTCAGGCCCAGACCCACTGCCAGGGCCGTGTTCTGATGTCTTATCCACCTCCAATTCCTCCTCTCCCTTTGCATTCCTCCCTCCCTCACCTGCTTCTGTAGCTCTCTGCATCCCTGCCCTCTCCCACCTTGTTCACTCCCCAGCCCAGCTTCCTCCCACATTGAGACCACAGCCTCCAAAGAAGGGGAAGAGACACTTCTGCAGGCACGGGGTGAAGCGAGGTGCAGCTGCAGTCTGGCCCCACCCGTGCCCGGGTGCACCCCTCACCCACCTGTGGCACCCTCCTGGGGCTCTGCAAGCACCACCTGGCACTTGGCTGCTCCTGTTTGTCTGGGCAGCACCGTGTAGGTATTCCCTCACCCCAGATCCCACAGCCCGTGTTACTGGGCTCTGCTGGATGCCTGCCTGCCTCCCTGAGCTGAGATGCTTGAGTTTTGGCCCAAACTGTGCCCAAGAAAAGTGCTGTGTGGAAACAACCTGGTCCATGACACCTGAGAGGCAAACCCCCCTGGATTTTGACTGCCCTCTGGGGTGAAGTAGCCTCCAGGTGATGCTTTGCAGATGCAGGTGGGAGCTGCAGCAGCACAGTTCCCATTCTCGTGGCTGGCACTGTGCCTGCTGCTGCTGCAAAAACCACTTCTCCAAAGGTCTCCTGAGAGCCACACAGCCGCCCACTGAGCTGGGAGAGGAAAACCACAGGGCCCCTGCTTGCCCAAGGGCTGATGAAATGGCTCTGCCAGTTAAGGTGGTGCCCCTTTCCTCTTCATTACCAAAATCTCTGGGAGCCAAGCACGGGCAGGAGCTGGCAGCCACAGACATGTCAGGGGTCCTTTTACAGAACAGGGTGAGAAAAAGTGCAAATAATGCTTTTCAGTCACTTAGAAGGCAAAGCTTCTATTCAGGTGTGCAGTGGAAGGAGGGATGAGTAAATGAGATGGCTCTCACAGTGGATGTGGAGGACAGGGCTCAGCAGGGAGCATCCTCACAGTCTCAGTGCCCCCAGCATGCTGCTGGCGTCCCCTCCTATCCACACTCCTCACCAGCAGCCTGCAGGCATGCCTGGTCCTTCCCAGGACAGCTCTGCAGGAGGCACCTGGCAGGGACCTGTCTTTGGGCCACCTTACACCACACCCGTGGGACCTGGGGCAGCCGGAGCAGCTGATCCCAGCGTGGCACATCCCATCCAGCCCTGCCAGGCTGGTGCAGCCCAGGAGAAGAGATGGGTGTCCTGGTACATACGTCTGCTGCTGGCAGCTTGTCTCTGCTTGTAAATGAGGAGCAGGATGAGGGGCAGGCAGAGGATGCCCACGATGCAGGCGCCCGTGGCCAGCGCGGCGGCCGTGATATCTGCAACATAAGAGCGCAGAGATGAACCCTCCCATTCACCTTCCCTTTCCTTGGCTTCCCCAAGCCAAAATCACAGGGTTGTTTAGGATGGAAGAGACCTTAAAGATCATTAAGTCCAGCACAGGGCAACCCCGTGTTGCCTCAGAGCTGATGCAATGTGGCTCCCACACACAGGATTCACACAGGGATGCGTTGCCAGCTCTGGAGATAAGCTCTGAGACAACCTGTTAGAACCCAAACCAAAGTCCTTCATTGCTGCAGGACATCCCAAGGTTTTTGGTCTTCTAGATGTGAGGAGAGAAGCCCTGCTGAAGGCTCCCAGCAACTTTGGAGTACTGACTGTGACCCACTGCCAGACTCAAAGTGCTCGGGCATCAAAGGGCTTGTTACCCACAGCCTCTGCTAATTAATGTGCTCCTGGAGAATGTCACCTACAGAGGCTCCCAGAAAGGCTGGCAGCCTGCAGGCACGTCTGTGGCCATCAAGGTCCTTGTGGAATGGCTCATGGTGAGGCTGAGGGCTGCTTAAATCAAGGGCAGGTTCAGCTCCTCTCCTGCCCATTTATCTGAGGAAGCAACTTCTTTCTCTGTGTGTCTGTGTTTTAGGAGGGGACATTTTTCTCTTTTTTCCTGACAGGGCAGGGTGTCCCAGCACTTGAGACTGAAGGTTAGGGACAAGAAAGCACAGCTCATGGGGACCAGGAGCTGCTTCCCTTGTCTGGGCATGCTGCAAAATATCTTTAGCCAAATGTGCCCATTTAGGAGCCAGCAAAGGGGGACAGACAGAGTGACCCAGCAAGAAACCAGCTGCACAGTGAAGTGTGGTCATCTCCATGTCTAGACACAGCTCTGGGGGAACCCCACATTGTCTGAGCACTCAAGCAAGATTTTGGTTTCCCCTGCCCAGGCTTGAGGTGTAGCAAGAGGTTCCTGCAACTCTTTACCTTTCTGTCCCTTCCCATCTGCTCGTGGCAGCAGACAGTAAATCCCTGTTTTGGGAGGGGGCTCAGGTGCTTTAGAACAACAGGGTTAATGATCTTCATGGGCTTCATGTCCAGGTGATGGGCTGAAGAAGGCTCTCCACATCCTGAGGATGTGCCTGTCATGCACACCCTGTTGGAACAGCATTGGAAACCACCCTCCCAACACCTGGCTGTGAGCTTGTGTGTGGGCACTGGTGTGTTGGCAGTGATCCCTAGGGAATGCATGGGACAGGATGGCGAGCAGCACATTGGAAAGAGGGGTTTTTCCCTTTACCTTTGCCGCTGGCAGTGTGAAATGTGCAGTTTTGAAGCCCTCCTTTGCCTGCAGAAGAGAACAGAAAAGCTCAGGATTCACTCAGGTCCCACAGAAGTCCCAACCTGCTGGCTGTCCTTGCCTTTTTCCCCTGGTATTGAGACCATCATCCCAGAGCAGCCCAAAGCAGGAGTTTAATCCTGGGAAGTGTTCACTGAGATCCCTGCTGCAAGACCTTCTTTGTCCATGGCAACAGGGCCCATCCCTGACCGTGCAGCCTCTTTTTTTTTAGTCTAAAAGAAAAGCTATAAATCAAGGCCAGAAGATGCCTTCCCCTCCCTCATGCCTCTTGCACTGGGCTGCTGTCCCAAGGTTATCTGTGAGCCCTCACCCAGGCTTGCACCACCAGCCAGCTCCTTTTAAGTTGAGGCTTGTTTTCCTCTCTGCCAGAAGGAGGTTGAAGAAGATCAGTGAAACTATGTACCATGGATTTTATTGCATTCCAGCCTCTCGAGTTTTTAAGATTCTTTTTCTTTTTTTCTTTTTTTTTTTTTTTGTTTTTAATATTTCATTGCTCTCTAGCTCTAATTCAAACCTTCAACATCTGCTGCTCTTGGACTTGTGGAACATGCCCTGCACTTCCAGCCTCAGCACATGCTGCCTCCCCAGCCCCAGTGCTGCATCCCCCACCACCCCTTCCCTGGCCCTGTGCCCTGGCATGGACGCAGGGCTGGCAGGGACTCCCTTGCCCCCCTCACCTCTCTGGATCTGCAGCTCCACGAAGCCGTGAGCCACCTGCACGGTGTGGGGCTTGCCGTGACCTTCCCGCCTGACCTCCAGGGCGTAGCAGCAGTAATTCCCACTGTCCTGCAGCGTCAGGTTCATCACCACGATGTGGAAGGCGCCGTGGTGGTCCAGGACAAACTCCACGCCGTGGTGGCCGCTTTGCCGCCCAAGGGGGGATTTTTGGGAGGCGTTGCCCGGCAGCTCGTGGTGCCTGCTGAGGTCGTGGCGCAGCTCCTTGTCGGTGACGTTGCGGATGTGCCTCTTGTCGGAGCAGCTCTGGTCACCGGTGCCGCTGAAGTACCAGGTTTTGTAGAGCAGGTCGTGGCGCTCGGCCAGGGCGCCGCTGATCCGGCAGCTCAGGGTGACGTTCTGGCCCTCGGGGCACACGCAGAGCGAGTACGGGGTGGTGATCAGGAAAGCTGCTGCCCCTCCTGCCAGGAGAAGGCACCGAGTCAGAGCCTGGGTTCACCTTGCGCTGTAGCAAAACTGCCCAAACAAGCGCTGCAAACCCATCACCGATGCTGGCAAAGGGTGGTGAGGCCCTGGCACAGGGTGCCCAGAAGAGCTGTGGGTGCCCCATCCCTGGAAGTGTTCAAGGCCAGGTTGGATGGTGCTCTGAACAGTCTGGGATAGTGGAAGTGTTGAAACTACATGATCTTTAACTCCCTTCTAACCCAGATCATTCCAGGATTTTGTAGCGGGGCTGGGAGCAGAACTTCACCCAAGAAATCAGCTCTGCAGGACAGACATGCTTTAAATAGAGTGAAGTATCAGCAGCAGGGAGGCAGAAACTTCTCTGGGGCCAGCAGAGGTGTGGGGCAGGGAGGCAAAGAAGGAGGAGAGGAGAAGCAAGGCAGCAGGGTTATAGCTTGTGAAGGAGGAAACACAAGCACAGCTGGGCCAGCTGCAAAAAAAATAAATGGAGCAAAAACAAACAGAAAACTTCTAAGAGGAGCAGTGGCCCCCCTTCTCCCCCAGATGAGGCGGAGAGCAGGTCCCACCCTCCTTGTTTTTCAGCCCCCAGGGAGGGAAAGGGGGAACTGGCTGAAGCTGACAGTGAGTAGCTGCTGGAAAATGAAAACAATTTTCAGAAAGAAATTCTGGAATGTGGGCAGGAGGCACAGCAGATGCAGGAGCAAGGGGCACACTATGGCAGTGCTGGTCTTTCCCCAGCACACACGTGGGGGGTACTGCTGGGTAAGGGGAGCTGTGCATGAGGGGAGGGAAAACTGGAAAGACAGGAGAGGTTTTGGTGCTCTGGCCCTGCCACTCCTTCATGTTTGCAGAAGTGCTAACATTACTTTGAAAGCAGGAGAAAAAGCAGATTCTGGGCTTATTTACTTTAAGTTACTGTGGAAAAGAGGTTTCTGGGGCTGGTTTGCAGCAGAGAAGATGTTACAAGGACAAGATAGTTTTGGGTTTTTTTTAGTTTTGGTAACATCCTGTTGTGCCATTAGCTCCACCACATTTCACTTTGAGGTTTCTCACTTGCTATACCAAGAGAGCGTCAATCAGAGGCAGGGTGTGATGTGCCTGCCCACAAGCACCCAGCCAGGCCAGAGGCTCCCTACTGCTGGGCCACCCAGAGAGCATCCTTCTCCTGGGAGTACAGTCACTGTGTCACCTGCCTGGCCCGGGGCTCTGCTGCAGAGAGTGAAACCAAAAACGTGCCTCACACCCCTTGTGGTTACCTCTGACTCTCACGTGATGGTGCAAGAGCAGCCGAGAAGCCCCTGAGTCCCTGCCCAAGGGTGCTCTGCAGTGAGAGGGAGGCTTTGGGAAGGAGATTGGCTCCATTGCACTCCCTGCTCTGGATCCCACAGTGCCAAGGAGTCCCCAGAGCCAGGGCTGGCGTGACCTTTGCCTGGCCACTCTGGCTAGTTGCTTCCTGCTCGCCACAGCACGTGCAGCAGCACGTCCCAGAGCTGCTCTGGGGCAGAGGTTTGTGTGGCCTGAGCTCAGCGCTGCCTCGTTCAGTCTCATTCTCAAGCCCTGCCTTCTCCTTATCCTTGGGTGCTGCTGGGGCCAGGATGCACAGCCAGGCTGGATGGGTTCTGGCAGGAGGCAGAGGGGGTCCCCCACGTCCTTGCCAAAGCACTGAGCACAAAAGGCACCTCAGATGTGTTTGTCGATACCTGCTGCAAGGGGAAGTGCCCCATTCACATCGGGGCTCTCCTGGGAGCCAGAGGAAGGGAAGCCAGGGCTCTATTGGAGGAAGCCTTCCAAAAGTATCTGCAGGAGTCTTTTGTTTTCCACACACCCCCTCAAATGAAGTAGGGCTCATCTCTGCACAGTTTGCGAAGCTCTGCCTTGCTAAACCGTCCAGCCTCCACCTCCGGAGCTTGATGGGAACCATCTGGATGGAAAGTCAGCACAGCCCACGCTTTCAGGGAGGGGCAGAGGTTACCATGTGTGCATTACCATGTGTTACCTTCAGCATTACAGGCTTCCCTTCCTTCTCCACAGCAGGGGAAGGCTCTCAAAAGCCATTGAGTGGAGGAGAAGGCAGCTGGCAAGGCACAGCACAGCCCAGAGCAGTGCCAGGGCAGTTGGTGTTCCCTCCCCAGGAGCTACCGAGGCTTCAAACACATGCTGGATGCCAGATGGAACCCAGAGGAGACATCTTCTGGTGGTGTCTTTATACTAAAACCCATGGGTCTTTAATCTTCTGGGCTTCTTCCATGCCCAGAATCCAGGCTTGGCTCCTTCCACACCCCAGTCAAACCATTCCCTTTGAAGTCAGAGCTGCTGGCAAATGCCAAAGTAAAGCCAGGTGCCCATCTCTGGCATCTCCAGCTGGTTGGACCAGTTGAGGGCCGAGCTGAGAGCTGTTCTCTTGTCACCATCTGGTAAAGGCAGAGGAGGTCTCAAGCAGGTGCCAGAAGTGCCCCTTTCCCTCCTTGGCACCTCAGTAACTTTGTCTCCAGCCAGTGGTGTTGTGCTGGTGCGGTGCAGAGCCCAGTGCAGTGTTGGTCTATCCCAGTGCTGACTGGCATCACTCTCCTGACACCTAGGAACTCTGCTTTCAGACAAAACAGAAACACAAAAAAGTGCAGAAACCTGTGCTGCTTGGCTGATCAACAGCTTAAATAAATCGGGATTTCACACCAAATTCTGGGTTAGTGACCAAAAGCCTCTCCTGGCTGCTTCTCCTATGTTTGGTCCCCAGCCCTGGAAAGCAGGTGTTTGATCTGCACTCCTGTGCTTGACAGAAGTGAACTCCACATCAGGCCTCCTCTTTCCACTCTGAGGAAATCTGCAGGGATCAGGGGATGGAGCCTTTGGAGGGGCTCACCTGCTGCAGAGGAGGGGCTGCTGGAAACAGAGGTGGAGCAAGGAGCTCTGCTTCCTTCCTCTTCTGGGGGTTCTTGTAACAGGCTCGCATCAAAGTGCCCCGAGCCCCATCATCACTGTGCTGTGATTATGCTTCAGAGTTCTCAGCCAGGTGAGATGTGCAGGGGCACCCGTAGCTCTGCAGAAGTACCTCGAGCACGAAAAAACTTGCTGAAGATGCCCGAGACGTGTTAACAGCCCTCATCTCCTGCATCCCGGGGGCCAAATGGCTTTCCAGCAGTGGGGGAACTCATCATCCAGACAATGGAGGGAGCAGCCTCGGGGGGTCCTGCCTTGCTCCTCCTCCAGCACAGCCCTGGATCAGGGACAGCACTTGGGATGCGATTTTGGAAAGCCCAGCTCAGCTGCCATGCTTTAGGTGAAGAGGAGCCACTTCCCCATCCACCTTGCTGCCAGCATCCCCAGGCTGGCTGTCTCCAAGGGCTACTTCTTCATCAATCCCTGCTAAAATTAGCTGGGGGCTCAGAAAGTTTTGGCAGGCACGGGATTGCGCAAAGCTCAGTTCCTCTGGCACCAGCCTCACGTTGAACATCAGCATCCAAGCTTGTTGCATTGCAGAAGGCCTGAAGTTCAGTCCCAGCACCGCAGATGCACAAATGAAATAATTCGAATCCCTGTGGAGATGCTGGGAATTGCTCCCTGATGCCGAGACTCGGATGAGAAGCAAAACGTGGTTCAATCCACACCAGCCTTGCTGTCCCAGAGGAGAGGAGAAGGGACCTCTGACCCCATTGCTGTGGGGTATCTTCGGGCTTGTTTTCTTTCTGGAGATGCGCTAGCAGAAATCGTGGAGGCAGTCATTTTGTCCCGGGAGAGAGGGGGAAAGCCAAGCTCGATGCTCACCCTCCGCCTGCGCAGGGCAGGGAGGGATCATGGTCCTTCCCAGCTTCCTTCTCGACTCGCCGTCCGGAGTTGGAATCGCGGTTTTAATGCCACCGCCCCTGTTTCACCCCGGCCCCCCGAAGGAAAACGCTGCCTGCCAGGGCTGCTGCGGAGTCAGGCATGAAGCAGCCCCCTCCCAAAGCACCCCCTGATGAGCAGCCGGCGAGCTCTCGGCACTGGGAAGCGCTCGCTCCGGGGAAGGGGAACTCGGCAGCCACTCACGCTGGCCCTGGCCACGGCTGGTTGCCCACAGCTGCCCGGCACATCCCGGCGGAGCACAGCATCCTTAGAAAGTGCATCCCAGCCCCGCTCGCACAAATCCCCTCTCTCCGCTTGCCCCGGGCTGTTGGAAGGGTCTTCTCACCGTGGCACAGCCGGGGACCCCCACCGTGCCAGGGAAAAGTGCCGTGCGGGAACGGAGCAGCTTTTCCAGCCCGGGGTCTCCAGCGGGAGGCCGGCGGGCTCGGGAGCCTGCTTTCCGTCCACGCATGTTAGATCAAAGCAGAGGAAGAAAGAAAAAAACAGTCTCAGAGTTTTAGAACAGCAGTTCCCCTGCGGCCCCTTTACCCCAGCGCAACCAGCACCGTGTGAAACACTGGCTTGATCCCCCACACCCCAAAATCACAGGGGAAGAGAGCGAATAACGCCCCAAACACTCCAGATTCCTTGTGCCGAAGCACAGCCCCGGGCAGGCGAACACGGTGCCCCAGTGAGGAGAGTTTCTCGGGGCGGGGAGGAGAGGAAAGCGAGCCGGAGCTTACCGTGGGAAGCGAGCAGGCAGAGCGCAGCCAGGAGCAGCCCGGGTCGGGGGGACGCTGTCCCCATGGCGGCGGGGTGGCCGGGGAGAGGTGGCCTCTGCGGAGGCACCGCACGCTCTGAGCAGCCCCGCAGCCACAGCCGGACTCGCACACACAGGAAATTTCATTGCGGTTCGCGCAGCGCTGCAGAGAACGGCGAGCACCCCCCGGAGGTGAGAGGCTGCAGGGAGCTGCTCGGACCCCACCTCTTCGGGCACTGGGTGCCTCGGCCGGGTTTCTTCTCTTACAGCCTCACTTAGAGCCAGCTGGTCCCCCTGTGTGCATTTTTGGGGTGCTGAGGAGGATGCTCGCCGTGCCAAGGGACTTGTGGGTGCTGGTCTGCATCCCTTTCCCAGCAGGAGCTGATTCCTTGGGCCGGCTCATAACTTTGCTTGCAATTACCGTTTTTACCTTGTTTGTGGGGATTAAGGAGGCAAAACTTCTCCTGGGATGAACGGGCAGCAGGTACAGGGAGCAGTTACTCAGGGCAATGCCGACTTGGAAAAGGGAACGGAGCTCTCCCAAAAAAATGGGAGCAAGCATCCCCCTCCTACAGCCCATTTACACTCTGCCCTGAAATAGCAAAGCAGCCCCGTGGTCTGGCACATAATTCCTCCTGGAGCTTCTCTTCAAATTCCAAAGGCATCAACAAAATCTCTGGCTTCAGCTGAGAGCTGCCTCATTTCCAGTCAGCCTTCCCTGGAAAGTGGAGCCTGGAGACACGTGGAGCTCTGCAAACCACAGGAAACTTTGCTGCTTGCCTGCCCTGAATCTGGAGTGTGCAGGGAAATAGAAAAGTACCTAATTACTGTGTGGCATTGTGGTTTTTACAGCAAACACGGCTGGGATGCTCCTGCCAAAAATGTAACCCTTGGCTGGCTGGAAGAAATTTGTTGGTGGGGGAAGGTGTAGGCATGAAGCCCAGACACCCCCAGGAAATGGTTTATTGTTCCAAGTCCCCACCTCTGTGCTGAGCCCTTAGGAAGAGTGGTGTGCCACTGTCACCTCCCCATCCCCAGGTGGGGTGACACCCCAATAAGACAGCCAGGACATCCAGTTGCCCATGCAGGGCTAGGGACAGCTGGAAGAGGCTCCGATCCAGCTGAGCCTGACCAGCAGTGACGTTGTGGTCAGCAGGGAGGGGGTGGGACCATCGGAGGCCAGTCCAGGATGCTCGGTTTTGTTCCTCCCCTGAGCCATGTCTGCATGTATTTTCCATCCGTATTGCCACACTTGTCAGTAACAATCAAGGTGTTCCCAATGGCAAGGCAAAGACTTGCATGTGCCTCGTCCAAAGGCTGTGGCGTTCGGTGTCTGGTATTCCCTGTGCCATGGGCTGCTCCCTGGTGTTGCCAGCAATGGTAAAGTGTGAAAAGAGGAGGGATCCCACAGAGACACACTTTGCTTGGGAACAAGGGTATGATTTAATCTTGGTACATTTATCTCTGTACCCAGCCGTCACTTGGAAGTGCGTCTGAAGCCACGGCTCATTTCATTTGGAGCCCTGCACTCTGTTTGTGTCTCTTGGCAGTGTTGAGCCTATGTTGGTCATTGACCTTGACAGATCCAGCCTTTCCCAGCCAGCTCCGGAGATTGCCCAGCAAATGCCTGTGCAGTGCTTAACGCAATGTCCCATGTCCCACAGGCCACCACCACGGTGTACGTCACTGTCCTGGACGAGAACGACAACGCTCCCGCCTTCCGGCAGCAGCTGTACGAGGTGACCCTGGATGAAGGTCCCTCCACACTCAACGCCAGCCTGGTCACCGTGCAGGCCCTGGATCAGGATGAGGGACCCAATGGCACGGTGGCCTATGCCATCACCGAAGGCAACATCCTGAGTACCTTCCACATCGACAACGCCACGGTCAGTATGGATGCTGGCCCCACTCCAGACGTGTCCCTGTCCTGCTCCCTTCACTCCCAGCTGCTCTCCCTGTCCTTGCAGGGGGAGATCCGCACGGTGAAGGAGCTGGACTATGAGATCAGCCACGGGCGCTACACCTTGATTGTCACCGCCACCGACCAGTGCCCCATCGTCTCACGCCGGCTGACATCGACCGCCACAGTAAGGAGCTGAGGGGGGGCTTGCGACACTGTGGCCTCTCTGGGGTCAGGGAGTTCCCACTTTGTGAGCAGTTTCACATCTCCTTCCCAGTGGTCACCAGTTGCTTTTCCCAGCTGCAGCCAGTTTGCCCAGTTGCTGCCACCTTGCTCCCTCAAGGGTGTTTCAAAACAGGGTCATGCACAAGAGATGCTTCTGGGTTAATTAGCCCTGTTATTTGATCCTGCAAAGACATAGAGAAATTCCTGGGACTCCTTTGAAGTTGCATTATGTTTTCTTGAGATGTCCTCTTGGTCCTTCCTGCTTGAAGGGACAGCAGGTAGTAAAGCATTGCTATAGCATTAATTTCCGCTTCATCTTTATCTTTTCTTGCTATTTATCTGCTTTTAAAATTCCCTTTTCCCTTGTAAGGAGGTTGTTTAAAGCCTCTAGTTATTTTTATGTTGCTTTTCTCTGTAGCTCTTTCTATTTTCCCTGGGTCACGGTGACCTGAACTTAGTGCACTGCTCAAAGACTGGGGAAGGCAGGCGAGCAGCTCCAAAGCAAATACTTTGTAGGAATTGAGTGCACCAATTATTTTTGTGACCAAAACCAAATTTTGGTACAGCATGCCTAGATTGATTTAGTGGTCTGCAGGTGGCAGAGATGGGTTAAATCTTCCGTCTTGATTGCCATGGGTCATTGTACCTCACGATATCAAGTCACAGGTTTTGTAATCCCCCAAAAGGAGACAAGTTCTTGTGTGTGAAGGGAAAAAAAAAAAGAAAAACGGAAGCGTAGATACCAGTGTGGGAAATTTCTATGGATAAAATCTGTCCACACAAGCCTGGCAGTGGGATTCCATGCTTGACAAAGGGAAGGCCTTCAGATTTGGGCATCTGATACTGCTGGGGATGTCCTGGCCCAGGACAGACCCAGGGTTTAACTGCAGGTAGTGAAGGCAGCAGCTGCCATGTACTGCAGGTGAGGGCAGAGCTTACCCTGCACTTGGCTCAAGCAGAGACATGAACTTGGAAACCCCTTCAGCAACAAGCACCAAAGCCAGAAAAGATAGGAAACACCCTCCCTCCACTGCTCAAGGAGTTTTTGCCAGCAGTGTATGAAAACACAGCTTTTAGGAGGAGATTTAGGGATTATTTGAGATCCCCAGTGATGGGAAGTCCATCACCCTGATAAGGCGTGCCAGTGTTTGTTTTCTCCACTGCTAGGAAACGGAGCAGAAACTTGGATGTACTCTCTGTAAAGATTAGATTTAACCAGCAAATGCCCATCTGGTGGATCTCACTGTTCTTCAACCCAGGAGGTCAGAAAACTCCTCATTTCCAGTGTCTTTCTCATAACCACTTGTACCACCGGTGGTGGTGGTGGTTTTGTTGGGACAAGGAAGCAACCTGTCAATTTTTTTTAAAGTTTGCTCAGCATTAGGAATTAAGTATTTGTTGGAGGAAAAGGAGTGAGCCAGTGTGCAGCTGGCTGCAAAGATCACTTGTCTCCAAACTCATGTCTGTGACTTTGTTTGTCCTGCTTGAAGGTGGATGTGGAGGACATTGGGCTTTTGCGTCGAGTTCCCCACTGTGATGTGTGGCCCAGAGGTTTAGCAGTGTGCAGCTGGAGTCCCACAGTGTGGGTGTAGGATGGGCATGATCAGGAATAACTGAGTTTGAATCTCTGAGCTGTGAGCTGGATGTCTGGTGACCCCAGAAAAGCCAGAAATACAGGAGGTGTTTTGCCATGTCACCCATCCACAGCTTCCCATGCTCATGGCCAGCAGGGTGGTCTTCCCTTCCCCTTCCATCCCTTTTCTCTCACAACCCTCATGCTTCTCACTGTGACCACAGGTGCTGGTGAACCTCAATGACATCAACGACAACTGTCCCACCTTCCCACGGCCCTACGAGGGTCCCTTTGATGTCACCGAGGGGCAGCCCGGCCCTCGTGTCTGGACTTTCCTGGCCCATGATGGGGACTCAGGACCCAATGGACAAGTGGAATACAGCATCATTGCTGGGGACCCCCTGGGTGAGTGGGACATGGGGCATTGCCTCTCCTGCTGGCTGTCCCATGGAAGAGCCTGGCTTGCAGGAGCGCGGGGCGGAAGCGCTTCAGAAAAGCCATCCTCCCTCCCAGCTCGGCATGTCGACACCAGGAAATCCTGTTTTGAGCAACAGGAAACTTAACCTGTGCGTGCCTGGACAGGGGCTGGATGGGGCTTGTGGAGGGAAGGGGGAAAGCTGTTAAACAATAGAGGCAAAAAGAAATCGAAAAGGCATAAAAACAAAGCGCAGAAAGACAAACTGGGCCTCATCCCTGAGTCCCTGTGGGGTTTGCAGGGTGTTGGGGGACCGAGTTGCTCTCCAGCACTCACAGCTCCACCAGCACCATGGTGCAGATGGCAGGAGAGCTGGGGGCATTCCTAACCATGGGGACACGTGGATGTCCCTCGGTGAAGGGAGTGGTACTTCAGTCCAGTCCAGGTAATTTCAGTCCAGCTCCCAGACAAGCCACTGCCTTGGGGAGCCAAAGCACGGTGAGAGCCAGGGCCCGCTGTCTCTGGCAGGGGAATTTGTCATCTCCCCGGTGGAAGGAGAGCTGCGGGTGCGGAAGGACGCCGAGCTGGACCGCGAGAACATCCCCTTCTATAACCTCACCATCGCCGCCAGGGACCGGGGGGTGCCTCCCCTCAGCTCCACTGTGAGTCCCCCCAGGCTGGCCCTGGGGGCTGTGGCCTGCCGTTCCCCATGCCCAGTTCCTTCCTTTTGGTCTCTGGCTTCATTCTCCTTCCCTCCACCTCCTTCTCCTTGTCCCTAGGCCTTTCCATACTGGGCTGAGTTGGGGAAGCCAACCTCTTGCCCAGGGAGTGCAAGAAAAGGATGAGAGGCCTGGAAATATGTGCCACATGCCTGCCCTGCTTCTCTCCCTGGCAGATCCTGGTGGGTGTCCGTGTGCTGGACATCAACGACAATGACCCCGTGCTCCTGAACCTCCCGATGAACCTCACCCTGAGCGAGAACGCCGCCGTCTCCAGCTTCGTCACGCGCGTCCTCGCCCGAGACGCGGACCAGGGCCCCAACGCCCTCCTGACCTTTGATATAACAGCAGGGAACACTGAGAATGCCTTCTACATCAACAGCACAGTAGGGCCCAGCCGGGGGGTGGGATGCTGGGATAAGGAGGGTGGGAACCCAGCTGTGCTGCCTAGCATCCTTGTCCTGGCAGGAAATGCTCTAGGGAAGCATTCCTCACATCCACGTGGTGTTTTCTCCCTTGTTTTTCCCGGCAGAGTGGCATTGTGTACGTGAACCGCCCACTGGACAGGGAGCGAGTGGCCGAGTACAGGCTGACCATCACAGTGAAGGACAACCCCGAGAACATCCGCAATGCCAGGCGGGTAATTACGGACACTGCCGGGGCCTCAGCGGTGCAGACGGGAGGGCGGGTGGGAAAAGGGGCTCCTGCCATGGCCAGAAACAAGAGGTGCCTTTACCCACGGTGTTTCTGATAGCAACCCCATCCCCAGAAAGCATCTGGAGATCACAAGGAGAGGGCTACAGCCCCATTCCCAGGAGAGAACAAGACCAGTAGGATCTGGGGCAAGTCCAAAATGACTCCATATAACAGCAGTAGATGTCATGGAAGGGGGGACAGCATTGGGTTGGAGAGTTGGACAAGCACAATGATAGTGGAGCATCCTTTGGCTGACTGCCCCAGAGGGAGGGTCCCTGCACACCTTCGACAGTAGTCCAGGGAATGCAGCTTTGACTAGAGATGGAAGAGAGGGAAGGTGAGCTCAAGGAAGGGACATTATGGTCATCACCCTTTTGTCTCAATTTTCCTTTAGGATTTTGACCTGCTGGTCATTTCCATAGCGGATGAGAACGACAACCGCCCCCTCTTCACCCAGAGCTCCTACCAGGCTGAGGTGATGGAGAACTCACTCCCTGGTAGGTCTCTCTTCACACCCTTATGTGGCTCCTGGAGACTCCCTTCAGGGCTGGATGAGAGGAGGTGTCTCCTGGCCGCGGTGGAGGAGACAGGATATTGAGCAGGGCAGGGCTGCAGCTCACTGGGACAGGGATGCTGAGTTTGAGGAGCTTGTGCTTTGATCAGCCTTGAGGACACCGTAGCTTTGGTCCATGCTGCTTGTGGAAATCCTTCCTGGCCCAGGTCAAAAATCAGCACCATTTGGGATTTGCTCAGCTGCAGCAGGTGCCTGTGGGCTGAGTGGAGCTGTGGAGGCAGCCTTGAGGGCACCCATCTGCCCAATACCCTGAAGAGGATGGGCTGTCATCTCTCCATCACTTGGAACTACCTTGTTCCTGGGGTTAGAGATTTTTAAGAGTCCAGCCTGTCCAGACAGACATTTCCCAGACAAAGAGCTAGAAACACTA
Organism: Dicaeum eximium; assembly: GCA_013396995.1. Classification (NCBI taxonomy): domain Eukaryota; kingdom Metazoa; phylum Chordata; class Aves; order Passeriformes; family Dicaeidae; genus Dicaeum; species Dicaeum eximium. Next base: position 1,049,757 of record VWZP01006149.1, on the reverse strand, counting down.
TTCTTACTATTTTGTTTTGCCTTCCTACCATTTAAATTGCTCCCTGCTCCAAGACCTCAGGTATCCTGTCTCACCATTGAGCAACATCTCAAGCAAAGGGTTTGGGTGCCTTCACGTGACACCCTCGGTTGCAGGGTGCTGGTGCCACCCCTCTGATGGATGTGTCTGTTTGCTTTTAGCTGGATGTCCCACCACCTCTCCTGGGCCTCGCGAGTCGGTCTGCAAGGCTGCAGCAGCCACCCCCCAGTGCCTCATACCCCATGAGGCCCAGCTCTGTCACCTCCTCCATCCATTCATTGTTGTCCCTCATGTGTCACTGGGGTGGGAGGGGGACAGGGGGGCCCTGCAGGGGACTGCCACCCTCCTTAATGCTTTTGTCATCTCACCCAGGGACTCCAGTCACAATGCTCAATGGACCCATCCTAGCTCTGGATGCTGACCAGGGCAGCAATGCCGTGGTGACCTATGAGCTCCTGAAGGCATCCCTGGACTTCTTTGTTATCAACAACAAGACAGGTGGGGCGGCTCAGCTGGTCTGTGCCTAGCCCAGGGCCACGAGGCCCCCATGTGGTCTGCCACCAGGCTTTTCCCCTTCTTCAGGTGTGGTTTCGGTGAAGCCCGGTGCTGTGATAGACCGAGAGGCTTTGCTGGACCCTCACCTGGAATTCACACTGGTGGCTCGTGATGTGGGGGGGCTGAACAGCACCGCCAGCCTGACAGTGACTATCCTGGATGACAATGACAACCGCCCTGTCTTCCAGCCAGCATCCATCACGGCGCGGCTGTTGGAGAACAGCCCTCCAGGTCAGGACTGGATGTGAGGGTGGGAAATGGCGTGACCTGAGTGTCCCCTTGGGACTGTGAAGATCCAGCTCCCAATGATACAGTTGACCAGGATGGGGTAAAAGGGAAAATCTGGGAATTGAGGCTGCCCATATTGCTTGATGGTATTTGCCTTGGGGCCAAGGGCTTGTTACTGCTGCCGTCCAACCCTCGCTTGAGAGGGCTGTGTCCCACCTTTCCAGGCTTCTCCGTCCTCCAGGTGACAGCCACGGACGCTGACAGTGGCCTCAACCAACAGCTGGACTACCGTATTGAGGGTGGTGGCCAGGACAGGTTCCTGATTGATGCCACCACGGGGGTGATCCGCGTGGCCAACATCACCATTGACCGGGAGGAGCGCGATGCCTACCGGCTGACGGTGGTGGCCGTGGACCAGGGCACCCCGGCTCTCTCGGGCACCGCCACCGTCAGCATCATCATCGACGACATCAACGACTGCCGACCCGAGTTCATCAACCCCATCCAGACCGTCAGCGTCCCCGAGTCAGCTCCCCCTGGCACCGTGGTGGCTGAGGTGACTGCCATCGACAGGGACCTCCACCCTCGCCTGGAGTACTACTTGCTGGAGATCGTGGCCCGCGACGACACAGACGCGCTGGTGCCCGAGCAGCAAGGAGCGTTCACAGTGGATTTTAGGACAGGTAGGAGAGCGGGAAGGGCAGAGTGGGCAGTGTGGACCCCTCTCCTCGTTTTTGCTTCTCCTTCTCTGCCTGGAGGTAGGTGTCCGAGGTACAGAGCGGTGGTGCTCCTCTCCTACCTCCCTGCTGCCCTGTCTTACCCTGCCCTGTCTCATCCTGCCCTACCCTCTCTTCTCTTTCCTGTATAACTGACTTAACTTTGCTTTCTTTTCTGGCTCTCAGCCTGCCAGGTTTGTCTCTGTGTCTGTGCTCATTTCTGTCTTTGTGCCTCCCTCCATCTCACCCATCTCCATTGGCAGAGATGGCCTCCGTTGCGGGCCGGGGGCTGCTCAGCCTTGGCAGACTGGACCCTCACTGGGGGAGCAAGGGGCACTTCAGGGCAGGTGGTGGGCTCCTTTGGGGAAGGAGGGCCAGGAGGTCCCCATGTCTCTTTTGGAAGCACAAAGCTAATCCAGGAAAGAAAGATGCCCTTGTTGGAAAAGATACAGGACACGGTTGTTAAAGATGCTGAGCTCAGGTGGATGAGGTTGTGCAGAGGAGCAGCAACAACTGCTCCCAAACCTCATTTGAATGTGCAACCAGAACCACCTGAGGCTGCATGGAACAGGCAGGTAGGAAGGACATGGAGAGCAGGGGGAGAGCAGTTGTCTCTTCCTGTAACTCTTGAATGTTTTCCTCATTCACCCTTTGGAGAGGCAGGAGAGCAAGCGCGGTGCAGGATGCAGCAGTCGGCTGGTACACACCTCCCTGCCCAGGCAGGGGCACAGGCACAGCCTGTGACATCCACCTTTTTGGGGTTCCCAGGAGCTGTGAAGATCAAAACTCCCCTCAACCGTGAACTAGTGGCCACATACGAGGTCACCATCTCTGTCCATGACAACGCCAGCGAAGTCATCGACCGCTCGGTCAGCGTGCCCAACGGTAAGGGTGGGCTCTGCCCAGGCAGTGTGGGGACAGGGACTGGCACAGCCCTTCCCAGGCACCAGTGCAGCTTCTGCGTGATCAGCAGCTCTCCCCCCTTCCTCTCCATCCTGACCAGCAACATTTCCAGTGGGACCAGTCCTGAACAAGCTCCCAGGTTCTCCCCTGAGGACTCCTTTAGAGAATGTCCCAGACATCCCAGGGCTGCAGTGGGTATGGAAAGGACTGTGCGCCCATAACCTTACCATGGGAGACATCTTTTCTTCATTACCTTTTCTATCATATCATATCAATCATATCATATCATATAATATCATATCATATCATATCATATCATATCATATCATATCATATCATATCATATCATATCATATCAATCATATATCATATCATATCATATCATATATCATATCATCATATCATATAATATCATATCTTGCCACCCCACTGTGGGTAAATTCAGGCTCATGTGTGAGAAGACACACAAAGATCAGGAGCAGGTGTCCCACTCCAGCATAGGGACACCCATAGCATGCTCAGGGCATGGTGGCTTTGGGGCATATTGCAATTTTTCTTGATGAACCAGCACTGGCTGGCTCTCCTGGACTTTCACACTTGTGGCTTTACAACCCTCCTTCCTCCCATGCTTACTTCCCTTCTCTTTCTCACTTTTACTCCTTCTCTTCTCTCCTGCTATGGTCTCCACCATGGCCACAGCCAAGCTAACAGTCAACGTCTTGGACGTCAATGACAACACACCCCGCTTCCGCCCTTTCGGGGTCACCTATTTCACTGAGCGGATCCTGGAGGGAGCCACGCAGGGCACCACGCTCATCTCCATCTCCGCGGTGGACCCAGACAAAGGTGCCAATGGGCAGATCACCTACGAGCTGCTGAACCTCTCTCCGGAAGGTTATGCCTGTCTGGAAGACCATTCGGCAGGTTGGTGGTCTGGGGAGGTGGGAATCTGGTGCAGGTCGGTGACCTGGGTCAGGTTTCTCATTTCAGAGTCTGCCATCCTCTAGGGAAGGTGGTGGCCAACAGGACAGTGGACTATGAGGAGGTGCAGTGGCTGAACTTCACCGTCCGTGCCTCCGACAACGGCTCTCCCCGCAGATCTGCTGAGATCCCTGTGTACCTCCAGATCGTGGACATCAATGACAACAACCCTGTTTTCAGCCAACCATCCTATCAGGTGAGCACCCCTGTTGAACTGTGTGTGGGGCTGGGCACTGCCCGCCTGGTGAGGACAGGCACAGAGCTGGGGTTCTCCAGGGACACCTTCTCTTCCCTCTGCCCGTGCTTGAACCATTTGAAGATGGTCAACCCTAGCACGCACTTTGTGCCAGCACCTTGTTGGGAGTCTGGCTGTGCCCAGTCCTGGGTGCCACCTGTGCCCTCGGTTACTGCCTGCTGAAACAGCACGGGCTGAGCCAGCCCTGCCTGCTCCCTCTGTTGCAGAAAGCTGTCTTTGAGGATGTGCCATTGGGTACGGTCATCCTGAGCGTCACGGCCACCGATGCAGATTCCGGGCAGTTTGCTCTCATCCAGTACAGCCTGAGCGATGGAGAGGGCAAATTTGGGATAAATCCCAACACGGTAAGGAGCCAACCGAGGCTGGAACAGAGCAGGGAAAGGGAGGGGAGGCTGAAATGGTCCCAGCTTGTGCCTTGCTCCCACACCTCACCTTCTGCCCCTTCTTGAGTACCAGCTCTGCCAGACGAGGTCCACCTGAAGGTCTCTGTGTGCTGCAGGGTGACATCTACATCCTGTCAGCCCTGGACCGGGAAAAGAAGGATCACTACACACTGACAGCCGTGGCCAGGGACAACCCTGGGGATGTCTCCAGTAACCGTCGGGAGAACTCTGTGCAGGTAGGGCTCTCCTCCTCCCATCACCCCTTGGGGGTTGGTCACCAGCAAGAAGGTGTTGAAGCTCCACCTTTCCTCCCCAGTGGCTGGACTGGAGGGGAATTAGGCAGAAGGAAGAGCGGATGACGCCGGGAGCTGTGGGGTGGATGGTGCAGGGCACTTTGTGCGGCAGGGACAGCACATGGGCGGGAGGGGCAGGGGAGGGTGACACTATTGTCGGCAAGTGCTGTGGAATGAATGGGTGCCCCAGCCACAGCAGCCCCCATTGTTGGAGGCAGGAATTCAGCTGGTGGAGTTAAACAAATAGCAGGAAGGGCACCTCTCTCCAGCAGCAGAGCTGCAGGTCACAGCAGGGGTATGGCCCCAGGGGCTGCCCAGCCTTCCCCAGCCTCACATCACCCAACTGGCTGTGCTTTGTCAAAGGTGCTGATCACAGTCCTGGACATCAATGATGTCAGGCCCCAGTTCAGCAAGAGCCAGTTCAGCACCAGCGTCTACGAGAATGAGCCGGCGGGGACGTCGGTGATCACCATGAGTGCCACCGACCTGGATGAAGGGGACAATGGCGTGGTGACCTACAGCATTGAGGGTCCTGGAGCAGGTAGGTGCTGGGGACAGGGGGCTCTGCCCCAGGGAGGAGAGTTATGAGGAGGGAGGAGTCATAGGCACCAAGCCTACACCCCATCTCCTGTGACTGGTTTGGGCTCCTGGGAGCAATACTGAAAGTGTGGAGATTTTTCTATTGCTCTGCAGTTTCCAGTTCCTCATGGTGTGGGATGTTAGGACTTTGCCTGCCTTCATCCTGCAGCCCAGCCTCAGTGTATGCCCTTGTCTTCCCCACCTCAGCAGGACTTTCTGTGTACACCAATGTGTCTTGGAGCAAACTCACTGCCTGCTTCAGGTGAAGGCTTTGAAGGGCAAAGAGGCGTGGGTAGACTGTGATAGTGCCTAAAATCCAGTCTATCTGCACACTGAGAAATTAGGCAAAAGCTCCACTGTTCCAGCCTGGGCGGGAGTGAAACACAGACAGGGCTGACCGGGGAGTAGGTCCCAAAGACAAGGATGTGACAATGGGCTGGGATGCTCTGAAAGCCCTGAGACTACTCACACCCCTGGACTACTATGGGGGGTGCCCTTCAGCTGGTATACTCATTTCTAGTCATAATATCTGGTACAAAGTGTCCTGAGCCAGAGTTGTGGGTTTTTTCTCTGTCCCCAGAGGCTTTCAAGATCAATAAAGACTCTGGGCTTGTCACATCCCGGCGGCGCCTGCAGTCCTACGAGAGGTTCAACCTGACTGTGGTGGCCACGGACAAGGGGCATCCCCCTCTCTGGGGGACCACCATGCTCCACATCGAGGTCATCGACATCAATGACAACCGCCCCGTGTTCATCCGCCCGCCCAACGGCACCATCCTGCACATCAAGGAGGTAAATCCCCTGGGAGAGACCAGAGTCATGGCATGTTGAGAGTGTGTTCAGAGCACTCCTGCCTATAACAGCAAATCCAAACTCCATCTCCACTGGGGATGCAACAAGACCTTGATTTAGCATGTGGCAAGAAGGTTTGGGTCATGGGGGTGGACGTTGAAAAACAGCCTCTCTCCACACATGCGAGCAGGATGATGGGGCAAATTTGGGGAACAGAAACCCCAGCAGCACTCAGAATTCGTAAACAGCCAGTGCGTGCAGAGCGTGTTTATAAACATGGGCTGGAAGTGCTGACACATAAGATGTTTCTCCTTTCTGGGAAGCCAGGCTTGGCTCAGCCAGTCCCCAGTGCATGTCTCAGCCAGTCCCCAGCCACCCAGACACTGTCTCAGCCAGTCCCCACCCACAAGCCCAGAGGGAATCATGGCTCCATGTTGCCAGCCCCCTGTTGGGTTTCGGGTAGTGGGAGCTTGCTGACCTCCAAACCCAAGGGATTTTGGACCAAGGGGGTCTGGAGGGGCAGGGGGAGCAGGGCTTTGCGTGCAGTGCCAAGGCTGAAGGGCTGTGTGTGTGCAAGCAGGAGATCCCCCTGCGATCCAACGTCTATGAGGTCTATGCCACGGACAAGGACGAGGGTCTCAACGGAGTGGTGCTGTACAACCTGCTGAAAACCGGGGCAGGGAACAAGGACTGGGAGTATTTCAGCATCGACTCTGTGAGCGGGCTGATCCAGACGGCCATGCGGCTGGACCGGGAGAAGCAGGCGGTGTACAACGTGAGCCAGGCAGGGGGCCAGGCGCGCCCTGGGGCTGTGGGTCCGGCACGGGGCTGCTGGGATGCAAGTGATGGGGTGGGGATGGCATCGGCTGACACAGCTGTGGAGATACCACACCTTAGCAGGAGCTGGGTGGTTATCAAGCGTCTTAGCGGGGCTTGCATCCTGGTGGGCCATCACCCAATTCCCTGGTAAAGCCCCCCAGAATTCTCCAGCATCCAGCTGTCCTCTCTGTCCCTGCCTCAGTGGTGTCTCCCAGCCTGTGTGGTTTTGCCCAGGACAGCCCTTTTGCCTCTCTCCCCAGCTGATCATCGTGGCCTCTGACCAGGGCCAGCCACCCTACGAGACCATGCAGCCCCTCCAGGTAGCGCTCGATGACATCGATGACAACGAACCCATCTTCCTCAGGCCACCTGTAAGGCACCAGGGTGAAGGGGTGGGATGCAGAGGGTGGAGGGCTGGGGATGCCAGCGAGCACGTGTGATGGAGTGCACACCTGGGCATCACCATGGTGGGGAGCACCAGGGGATTTGTCCACTTTTGTTTAAAGCAACCCCAACGCTCATAACGTTCCTTTCCCTGGGGTCTCTGGCAGAAGGATAGTCCCCAGTACCAGGCACTCTCTGTCCCCGAGCACTCACGGCCAGGCACCGTGGTGGGGAATGTCACCGGTGCAGTGGACGCAGATGAGGGCTCCAACGCCATCGTCTATTACTTCATAGCAGGTGAGTGTGGAGATGGCAGCTCTGTGTCACACACACCCCTCACCCAGGATTTCCATCCTCTTTTTGCTGCCTCTCTGCCCTCAATGGGCAAGATGTCATTTTGGAGGTGCCAAGCCCAAAGAGGACTAACTGGGGAGGCCTTTCTGCACCCAGCTGGGAACCAGGAGAGCAACTTCCAGCTGAGCCGAGAAGGGAAGCTGAAGGTCTTGCGAGACCTGGACCGGGAGAAGGAGCCGTACCACTCCATCATCGTCAAAGCATCCAGCCAGAGGAACTGGGCTCCTCCCCGGGGCCAGCAGGCAGGAAGTGCCCAGTTCTGGGACCTCAGTGAGGACCTGACCCTTCAGGAGGTGCGGATCTTCCTGGACGACATCAATGACCAGTCCCCACAGTTCACCAAGTCAGAGTACACGGCGGGTAAGAGGTGCCGGGGGCTGGGGGGCACCTGGAGCCAGAGGTACTTCCAGGAAAATCCAGCAGGATGATGGGGCAGCGAGAGCCAGCCTGGCCCCAGGTCCCTTTCCCATCTCTCCCTCAAAGGGGTTGCCACTGATGCCAAGGTGGGGTCAGAGCTGATCAGAGTGCTCGCTGTGGACGCCGATGTGGGCAATAACAGCCTGGTCCTGTACAACATCCTGGGCATCCGCTACATCAAGCAGCACTCCAATGACTCCGAGGAGGTGGCCAACATCTTCAGCATTGGTGGGTGCCCAGCCTGCTGCAGGAGCATGGGGCCTCGGGCAGAGACATCCCTGTGGCCAAAGATGTCCCCATGGCTGGGGTCACTAATGCCAGCCTTGCCACCATCCATTCCCCAGGAACCCTTGATGGCATCCTGCGAACCTTTGACCTCTTCACGGCCTATAAACCTGGCTACTTTGTGGTGGACATTATGGCCTCTGACCTGGTGGGCCACAATGACACGGCCATTGTGGGGATTTACATCCTGAGGGATGACCAGCGGGTCAAGATCATCATCAACGAGATCCCTGACAAGGTCAGGCAGTTCGAGGAGGAGTTCATCAGCCTGCTCTCCAACATCACGGGTGCCATCGTCAACACAGATGACGTGCAGGTAACCATCCTCCTTGGAGGTTGCTTTGAGAGGTAGATAACCTTCCACATGCTGTTTGGGAGGTCTCCTTCAAGGGAGTCCTGCCTGGATAACCACAGACACCCCTGGGCTCTGAAGGTGACAGATACACCCCATTTGGGGTGTACTGAAGGGGTCCAGACTGATGCTTCAGGGTCTCTTGCCATGTGAGCACACCTCGAAGCGTGCTCAGGAGGAGATTCCTCTCCCACACTGCAGACCGTGCCTGTCTCTCCCCAGTTCCACGTTGACAAGAAAGGCCGGGTGAACTTTGCCCAGACGGAGCTGCTGATCCACGTGGTGAACAGGGAGACCAACCGCATCCTGGATGTGGAGCGGTACGTCCCCTGGCCCCCCACTCAGCCTGCCTCCTTGGGGACCTTCAGTGATGTCAAGGTGCCCAAGCAACCCTTCTCCTCCCAGGGTTATTCAGATGATAGACGAGAACAAGGAGCAGCTGAGGAATCTCTTCAGGAACTACAACGTGCTGGACGTGCAGCCTGCCATTACTGCCCGGGCACCGGACGACCTCTCGGCTCTGCAGGTAAGGGTCCAGCTGGGGTTTGGAGGTGCTGCTTGCAGGGGGGGTGGCATCCCTTCCTATGGGGACTGATCAGTGCCTGGAGAGGTGTTCCACCCATATAACTTTGGGCATGTGGCCACCAGTGGGTGCTGGCTGCATGCCAGAGGTTTCCCCCATGCCTCTGTCTCTCCTAGATGGCAATCATCGTGCTGGCTGTCCTGCTCTTCCTGGCTGCCATGCTCTTCATCCTCATGAACTGGTACTACCGGACAGTGTGAGTAATTCCCAGGCTCTGCCCAGCCCCTGCAACGTCCCCTTACACCGGGGGACCAGCGTGGCTTCTCCTGGTCCTGGAAATGCCGGCAAGCAAAGGAGGGCAGCAGCTTCCCAACGCCACTTCCTCCAAAATGCATGGTTTTAATACTGATGGTACCTCTCCCCTCCAAGCTCCCCGGTCTTATTTAATATTTATTATTTAATGCACGCCCTGTGTGAAGGGTTAATGCAAATCTGTGTGTCCTCCTTTCCAGCATCTTCCTCATTTTCTTCCCCAATTGGCTGTGTTTCTTTTGCAGGCACAAAAGGAAATTGAAAGCCATCGTGGCTGGCTCCACTGGTGAGCAGTGTTTGGGGTGTCCCAGCTGCATGGGAGAGTGGAGTGCATTGAGAGCATGGAGGGGGGGGTCACAGGGAGACATGGGAGATATTATGGGGTGTATATCAGAAGTGATCCTGCCCAGCAAGGTGTGATGGTGGGAGGCTTTTCTCAGCATCAGGCTCTGCATTACCTGCCACACCCCACTGTTTCTCACTGCCTTTTTGGTTGCTCTTTATCCCTCCCTGATAAAGAAGTGTCACCCCATGGTTTGCTGCTAAGCACACCAATGTGCCACCCTGTAACTCTCATCCCTGCCTTTTGCAGGGAACAGAGGCTTCATGGACATCATGGACATGCCAAACACCAACAAGTACTCCTTTGATGGGTGAGTGCCACCTCCTGGGGTTGGAGGGCGCTCCCAAGAGAGAGAAGCCTGTGTTTTGGGGCCAGGAGGTGGAGACATGATGTCTGCTCTGCTCTGCTCTGCTCTGCATGGAGCATTACTGATTCTGGGACCTGTGCTTGCTCTGAGAGCTTTCTAAGCAAAAAAATATTATTCTTTCTCCTGTGACTCCATCTCTGCCAATCCTGGCCAGGTTTGGGGTAAGCAGAGGTAATAGGCAAGGTTTGACACACATCTGGATCCAGAGCAGCCAAATTCATACCTGCACAGGGCAGGAGGAGGCAGTGCAACCTCAGCATCCAGGCTCTGGACAGGGTTAGGGATAACGCCGCTCTTTGCCCACGCTGATGGCTGTTCCCTCCCCGGGCAGGGCCAACCCGGTGTGGCTGGACCCCTTCTGCAGGAACATGGAGCTGGCGGCGCAGGCGGAGCACGAGGACGACCTGCCGGAGAACCTGAGCGAGATCACCGACCTCTGGAACAGCCCTGCCCGCACCCACGTGAGACACGGCCCCGCCGGGACACCGTGTCCCTGCCCCCCGCAGCAGCTCCTGAGCCGCTCTGTCCTCCTGCAGGGCACCTTCGGGAGAGAGCCCTCCGCCGCCAAGCCCGAGGATGACCGCTACCTGCGGGCAGCCATCCAGGAGTACGACAACATCGCCAAGCTGGGCCAGATCATGCGGGAGGGACCCATCAAGGTGAGTTGGAGGGCAGGCGTCCTGCACCGAGCAGTCTTCTCTTACAGCTGCACCTTCCAGGTTCACAGCGCCGGAGGGTGATGTCACTCTAGAAAACGCTGGGATGAGGCCAGCCTCCCTCTGATCAAACCATCTCCCCTGGATAACCCACAGTCTCTCCCCCTCCACCCAGGGCACTCTCCTGAAGGTGGTCCTGGATGATTACATGCGCCTGAAAAAGCTCTTTGCCCAGCGGATGGTGCACAGGGCCACCGCCAGTCAGGGGGACCGCTCCTCGGTCTCGGAGGTAGAGGGGTGTGCATGGCGTGGGGAGATGCTTGCTGTGCCCTCTGGGATGCAGTGTGTCTTCCTGGCCCCTCAGGATGTGGTCACTCCCTGTGGCCATGGCCCCTGTCACCCAGTGGTCCCCCCGTTCTCTGTTTGGGCAAAACAAGCCGGATACTGGTTTTCCACTGGTTCCCACTGGTGTTTTTTCACTGGTTTTCCAGGCTGCTGGTTCCCCACAGTGACTCCCTGTGTTTCCTCTGATCAGCAGCAGCACATTCTCCCTTGGTCTCTCTGACCCCGGGAGAGGATGCCTCTCTTTGCAGACTGGGCTCTGTCCATCAGCTCCCATTTCTGCCAAGGCTGGCCAAAGCTGTGGGGGATCATCTTCCCTTCCTTCTGCTTCTCTGGTTTTTGCCTCAAAACCACAGATTTTTGAGGTAAAAATGTTGGGATGGAGGGTGTTGGTGCAGGAGGGCTGGTATGGGGAAAAGTAGCTCCTCCTGTGGCCTTCTACCCTTCATGGGGGTGCAAAATGAGAGGCAAAGAGCAGAAGACAGCAGTGGGATGGGAGATGCCTTTCAGCCCTTCTGCCCTCCATCTATCCATGCCCTTATTCCCCTCCAGCCCTGTCCAGCCTTCCTTCATCTTCTTTCTCTGTCTGCCTCCTGCCCTTCCACCTTCATACAACCCCAAATTCCAACCTGGGTCCAAACTCCTCCGTGGCCACTCTGGGGGCAGCTGCAGGACACACGGCCCACCTGGCAGCCAGTGCCTGAGCCAGGGCACCCACCCAAGAATGGACTGATCCAGCTGGAGCTCATCTTCTGGTGATCCTCATCACCATGCTCTGAGGGTGCTTCAGAAGAGGAGGGCCCTTCCCTCTGGCTGGAATCCAGCATTGCAGGAGCTGATGTGGCCACGGTGGTGGTTCCCTACTCCATGGCTCTCTTACAGCTGATCCAGAAGGAGCTGGAGGACGAGGAGGAGGAGCGCAGCGCCAGCCAGGGCAGCCTGCGCTTCCGACACAAGCAGCCGGTGGAGCTGAAAGGTCCCGACGGCATCCACGTGGTGCACGGCAGCACGGGCACGCTGCTCGCCTCCGACCTCAACAGCCTGCCCGAGGACGACCAGAAGGTGCTGGGCCGCTCGCTGGAGACTCTGACCGCCGACTGCGGGGGCTACAGCGACCACAACGCCCGCACTGAGTCGGCCAAATCCACGCCCCTGCACAAGATGCGGGAGGTGATCATGGAGAGCCCTCTGGAGATCACCGAGCTATGACGAGCGCTGGTGCCGCTGCTGCTCCTCTAGGCGAGCCGGGGCGGCGGGGACGAAGCACAGAGCAGGGGGGCTGTGGTGGGGGCCAGGGGCAGCCCAAGACCAGTGCTTGGCCCCCTCTTCCCCTGCAGGAGTCCAGGCTACCCGGGGCAGATCGCTCCGGCAGCCTTGGAGAGCTTGGCCCCGGGAGAGGGCTCTCAGGACCGGAATGCTTTTACTCACCTGTCATTTATCCATGAGACCATTAAATTTTTTTTTTTTTTTTGAAAAAAAAAAAAAAAAGGTTTTTTTTCTAAAAAAAAAGAAAAAAAAAGGAAAATAAAAGAAAAGCTAAATGAATCTGATGAGTCCAGACTAGACGGGGGGGAAGGTGCAGTGAGGATGCGGATGATGTGCTGCCACAGCATCCCTGGGCACAGGCTGGGGACAAGCAGCTATCACACCTCGACCACGAGCATGGGGAGGGCCAGGGAATTGTGGGGAGATACCGAATCCTTTTGGCATTAACGTCGCCTTTCCGGTAAGGAAAGACCCAAAAAATTAAAAAGAAAAAAAACCCAACCCAAAGACATTCCTCCATTTCACTGGCTTTACCAAAACTTGTTGCGATGTCAAAAAAGAGAGAGACTGACTGGGGCTTCTGGATGTGGAGTGCTCGTGCGTGTCTTTTGTTGCCCTTTTCTTTCCCCTTCTCTCTTGCATTTGGGTTTGTTCGTTCGGGGGTTTGTTTCCAGTCGTAACCTTGTGGAGAGTTTCGGGCACGGTCTGTTACGGGACTCAGAAATACACTGTCTATGGCTTTGGGTAACCTGTCTGTCATCCTTCCTCCCCGGATCCATCAGGCCCAAACCCCCTTTGGAAGAGAAGACCCTCTTTTAACTCACCCCTCAATCCATCATCTTCACAAGATGCCACCCTGGGTGCTGCTGCACCTTGGATTTTGGGGGAAGCATTTGAAGTTCTCCGGGTTTACCCACACTCCCATTGCAGCCCCCAGCACAAGGAGGAAAGACACAACCAGCCAGGTTCACGGGAAGAGTTTATTTGTGATGGGATGCTCCCATGCATGCCCAGGACCAGGCACTGCAGGCATCCCCCCGATACGGCGGGGAGCAACGAGCCAGCCCCCACTGCCCTCACCGCCAGGGCCGGGTCAGCACAGGCCCCCCAGCAGGGAAGGGGGTGTGAAAGGAAATCCTTGCACCCAAACTCGTTCATTTTGTGTTCAGGTGAGGCTGCCGCCAGCCAGGAGTGGGGGGCCGCCGTTTGGGCAGCAGAACCCAGCCCAACCCATGGGGACAGATCCACGTTGCAGGATCTGGGCCTTACGAGTGGTTCAGGGTGGGATGGAGAGGTAGAGAAGGGATTGGGGATGGAGATAGAGGCGGGAATAGAGATTGGGGATTTTGCAGTCACCCTGAGAGACGTCAAGGCTGAATCCCTAATCCTGAAAATGTTAACGAGTCCCTTAACCTGATTTGGAAATCCAAGCCCCAGGAGTGGAAGAGGAAGAGGCTGAGGCCGCTGGGGTTCCCCACAGCCCCTGCCATTGCCATCTGTGAGTGCAGGCACGTCCCAAGGGGAGGGAGCCAGGATCCCGAACCAAACGGCAGAGCACGTCCAGCCAGCTGGGAGATGGCTCCTAGTTCCACACGTGCCGCCGGCAGTGCGCGATGGCCTGCGGGAGGGACGGGGCAGGATGGCGCTGGCAGCGGGGACCACCAGCACCCTCCGGCCCGGGGAGGGGACACGGTGGCACTTACATTGCACTCGACCGCCGTGGCCATGTTCTTGCACCAGTATTGCGGGCCCCAGACACAGGGGGCCGAGCCTAGGAGATCCTCCTTGCCTGGGTCACAGGCTCTGATTTTCTGCATTGCAAAGGAAAAGGGTGGGAGGGAGTGAAAGAAAACCTCCATGAGGAGCCTCTGGCCACCCCAGCCCTCTCCCAGCCTGCAGCTTGGACAAAGGATGCTCATCTTGCCCAGGGAGGAGGAGGAGGACACTTACGGTGCAGACAAAGGTGGGGTCCATCATCTGCACGAAGAGCCGCACGGCTGCTGGCTCGTACTGCAACACGAGGGTCTGGCACTGGGAGGGAGAGAGGGGTGAGCCCGGCCTTCGGGGGTGTCGGGGTGTCCCCCCCGTGCTGGCTGTGCCCCTCAGCTCACCTTGGTGGTGAGCGGCATGGGCAGCATGGCGCAGCCCTTCTCCAGCACCGTGCCCAGCTCCTCCAGAGTGTCGTTCTTCAGCAGCTCGTTGTCAAAGTAGGTGATGACGATCTGGCAGACGTTGCAGAAGGCACCCGCGCTCACCGCCAGCTGCTCCAGGGATTCAGCCCCTGGAGAACACGGCCATCAGCACCCAGCGGAGGGGACGCCCTGCTCACCCGTGTCGGGGTGCCAGCTCACCGGGCTGGGTGTCCCCGCTGTGGGGGCAGCAGTGCACCATGGTGCAGAAGGCCGCAGGGTTGGTGGCCTCCAGCAGCATGATCACCACAGCTTTGCCGTAGGAGTTGACAAAGTCCTTGCACTGCCCGATGACGCTGTGGGGCAGCATGTAGCACACCTTCTCGATGTCGTTCACCAGTTGCTCCTGCCGGCACAAGGCAGAAGAGGGAAACCCCGCTCCTTGCTGCCCCTCGGCCCCCTGTCCCAGCCCCCCAGCACCAGACCGTGCCGCGGGGCTCACCTCTGTCACGTTGTTCTCCAGGAGACTCTCGACTGTCTTCACAGTGAACTGGCACACGTCACACAGCGGAGTGGTCCCCACCCTGTCCTATCGGGACAAAGGGGTGGGATGCAGGCTGAGCCCCCCCAGAGCCACCCTCATCCTATTCTGCCATCATCCCTCACATAAGGCACTCCCCACCTCGGATAAATGGATGTGCTTGAAGAGCTAAAATACAAAATAAGGCTCTCCCCTTTACAGTGTTTGGATTTTAAGGAGCACAGCAGAATTGAGGGGGTCCCCACTTACCCCCAGCATGCTCAGGCCCTGCATCACCCTCTCTGAGACCAGCGTGTGAAGGGGCAGTGCCGAGTTGGAGGCACAGAGTCCCAGCTGGCCACACAGCTCCATTGGATTCTGGGGAGAGAGATCCCAAATCAGGCGGCTTTGGCCCCAGGGAGGGGAATTTCAGCGCATCAGGGCATGGATCTCACTTACCTCAGCCTGCTACCAGTGGAGGGGCCAGAAAATGGCAAGAAAAAATGAAAACAAAATATAATTGCAGCCATTGCAAGGCAGAGAGAAAGGGGGAAAAAATGAATACTTTGTAGGAATATTAAGCAGTGAGTTTAACAAAAAAAAAGGAAGCATTTGCAGATGAGGCCCCTCGGCTGCACCACTCAGGCTCCCAGCTGGCACCCAGTCATCCCTGGCATTCCCAGGGAGCCCTCAGCCTCTTACCATGTAGAGCAGCAGCCGGGCAGCCATGTCCGTGTACTTGGCCAGGGAGTGCTTGCACTGCAGGAGGGAGACACAGCGTCAGGGCCACCCCTCCCCAGGCAGGCATCTGCAAAAGATGCTCCCATCGAGGAGGAGAAGGGAGCCCATCCCTGGAAGTGTCCAAGGCCAGGTTGGACAGGGTTTGGAGCAACCTGGGATAGTGGAAGGGGTCCTTGCCCATGGCAGGAACGTGGAGTGAGATTGTATTTAAGGCTCCTTCCAGCCCAAACCCTTGTGTGATTCCCTGCTGGCCCCTCACCTGCTGTGCCAGGTGGGGTGTCAGGGTCTCACACACCCGCTTGGCATGGCCCACCAGCGCCCAGGTGAAGGCAGTGTCGGTCCCCAGCTCCTGCTGCACAGCTGTCACCAGCTGCAGGCAGTTCCCACACACCTCTTCCATCTCCTGCAGGATAAAAAGAGCAGGGACATGTTGGTACCCCACGGAATAAAACCAACCCCCCTGCCCCCGTTCCCCCAGGCTACATTTGCAGGGCTGGGATTTAAATACTGGCTGCAATTTGGGGCAGCACTCTGACTGGCATCTCTCATTTCCCTCTTGCATCCTGAAATATTCCCCCAAACTGCAACACTGCCAGCCAGAAGTCATTTCAGCTCCGCAGAAATTTTGGGGTCTTTCTCTAATTGTTGTTACTAGGTGATGCCTTTAAGGGGATTCTCATCACCAAGCAGCATTAGGATACTGGCAGATTGCCCAGAGAAGCTGTGGCTGCACCATTCCGGGAAGTGTCCAAGACCAGCTTGGATGGGGCTTGGAGCAACCCGGACAAGTTCCCTGTCCGTGGCAGGGGTTTGGAACGAGCTGATCTGTAAGGTCCCTTCCCACCCAAATCATTCCATGATTCCATGATCAGCACCATTCTTGCCTGTGCCACGGTACCTGGGCCTTGCCGTGGGGCTGATCCTGGGGACGGAGCAGGAGGGGCACGTTGGCCATGAAGGGGGCGATGAGGTCAGCAAAGTCCTGGGTGGGGCCTGTGGCAGCTGGTGGTGGCTGCTGATAGTTCAAGGTCCCTGTGTGTGTGTCCCGGCGCTGGCACAGCTTCATGGTCCCACACACCACCTTTGGATCCGACTGGGGGAGCAGAGGGGTGGGGTGGGGGCTTGAGGCTGCACCTCCTCCATCACACCCACCCCTCCCTGCCCCCACCCTGGGTCATCTCCCTCTCCTTCTTGTCCTTCAGATGGTTTGTCCCAGGCTCTGGGAGCATCCTTTGCTCTGCAGGCCCCCAAGGCATCCCAAACTATGGAAAAACCCAAACCCGGGGGCTTCCCCTGCATTACCAGCACTTGCTTGCCCAGCTGGACAAGGACAAGGATGCCGGTGTCCACCATCCTCTTGCACTTGACAGACCAGTCCTGGAAGGGCAGGTACTGGCATCTCTTATCCAAGAAGAGCCTCAGCTTTTCCTGGGTGACAGAGAGAGTGTTCAGGGCCTCGGTGGGCTTGGTGGAGAGGAACACCAGCCCCACTCCCCCTTCCCGCTGAGACCCACCTCGGTGCGGTTGTCCTGCAGGATCTTGCCCACCACGGAGACTGCCACCTGGCACAGGTGACAGGGGATGCCCTTTTGCTGAGAGAGAGGGGACGTGTTAGGATGCTGTCACGGCACCCAGACCCTTCACTTGCTCCCCAGATCCCAATCCCCCACCCCACAAACACCCCATGAGAACGTCCCGGGTCACCCATTGACTTCTGCCATTTACTCTGCAGACACGCTGCTGCCGGATGCCAGATGCTGGGCTGGGCAGGCTGGGATTCTCCCACCATCTCCGTGTTCTGGGGCAGATGGGCACGTGTCCCGCAGCCCCCTGCATTCCCTGCTCCCAGCACGGTTACCCCCAGCTCCCGGTCCCACGCCGTGAGCCGGCAGAGCTCCAGTGCCCCGCACTTGGCCGCGGTCGCCACGTCGCGGCACCAGTCCTCCGGCCGCTCGCCACACTCGTGGAGGGGGCTGGCCCCGGCTGTGGGGGGGGAGAGGAGACTGTCAGCCCTCAAGGCACCAAACTAACCTCCCTGTCTGCGCCGCAGTGATGCTCCTCACCCTCCTGCTGTGATTCCACCTCAATCCCAAAGTCGGGGCATGGGGGGCGTGTGTTTAATTTATCAATTATTTTTTAAGGTCGGTTTTGCCAGCCTGCCAGCTTTTCCAGTGGGATGTCACACAGTCAGAAGCAAAGGAAATTTGGGGCTCATCCTCAGCGTCTCAGCACCCTTTGACACACTGCAGAGGCGGCTGCTTATAAAAGCAGCAATAAATCTTGCAAAACGGGTAAACCCGGGGCGCCGGCGCTCAGCCCCGCACGGCAGCCAGATAGTCACGCCACGGCTCGCGGCAACGATTGAGCAACCCCGCTTTTGGTGGGGTTCTTTTGGTTTTAGTTCCTCCCCACGACAGCATTTTCTCCCGACTGTAAATCCCCGGCACGGCAGCGGCGGCATGGCCCGCCCCGGCAGCGCGGTGGCGTGGCGCAAGAGCAGCGCTTTAATTGTCACCTTGGTGTGTCAGGACTCATTTTTGATGGGGCGAGGGTTTGCTTCCACCGGGAACTGTGCCCACCCAGGATGCGGCTGGGGAGGAGGCGGCGAGAAGGCACAAGCCAAGCCCTTCTCCGCCTTGCTTTGGCCGGCAGCCGCTCCGGGAATTTGGGGGCGAATGGGGAGTAACACCCGAGCAAAGGGACAGGTAGACCCTGCTGCAGACCCTTTTGCAAGAGGAGTTTCTAAGCAAAGTACAATCCTCCCCTCTCCAAGCATTTGCATCCAGCTTTTATCCCCCAGCCTTGTCTATGATTTTGCAGAGCAGGAACAAAGCCAAAGGCAGAAACTGCTCCTTCCACCCAACCCTGCCCTTAGCAGGTTTCTCCCCAAAAGCTGCTTTCCCTGCGTGCTGGATTTTGGCAACGCCTCCAGCTCATCCACGAGACTGCAGCGTGATGTGCCATGGGCCACACTGGAAAGTCCCCAGGGCGGGGAGTTGTGGGGTGAGGGGTCCCAAGCCCCCCACCACCATTCCCGCCTGCCCCCAAAAGCGCTGGCGCAGCTCGGGTGGTGTTTCAGCCCCGATTTCCCCATCGGGCTGACAGCAGCGCTGGGGCAGGTGAGCCCCGGGGCAGGGCGAGTCCCCCCCGCTTTCCCAGGCTTCCCACACACCTTCCCAGCTGCGCCATGCCGCGCTCGCCGCATCAGCTGAGCGGGATATATTTATGTTTTTCAACCCTGGCCCCAGCATTAGGGCAAACAGGAATGGCAAGTCAGCGGAGGCATTAAGGGGCAGCACCAAAACCGAGGAGGCGGGAAACAACAACCCCACAGCTGTTTTTCTGAGCTGGTCCCGCAGCATCTCGCACGGACCTGTGTTGGAGCCCGGACCCCATGGTGGGGTCGGGAGGATCTAAAAGATATGGGTGGTTTGGTCCTGCACTTTCCTGGCTCACAGAGGTCCTCAGCTCAGCACTTACACCTCACCCTGCTCAAGCTGGAGGTCAGGCAACAAGCGCTGGGCCAAAAAGTAATTAGAACTAATCATAACACCCAGCAGCTGAGAGGAGGGGGAGCTTCCCGTGGTGGAAACCACTGCCACGGGGCAACCAACTGGGGCAACTGGTGTGCCGTGAGCTCTCCTACACGTTTCAAAGCCGTGCTGGAGCCACCTCATGCTGCCAGGCACACAGGCAGCAGGGTTATTAAGTGATGCCATTTTTGTGAAAGGAGCAAGGCAGAGATGCTCCTGTGCCACTACAGTCCCAGGCCAGCCACAACTGCACTATTCCTGCCTGCCGGGCCCGGGGGATGGGGTGGGCTTTGCTCAGGGGGGATCCAGCACTGAGTTCCAGCTCTGGCAGGGCCGTGCTGGCATTCCACAGAGCCCCAGAGCGCCCTGGCCGAGCCGGCAGAGCCTGGCGAGCCGGTTGTGACGCAAAGCCCGGGGGTGGCAGCGTGGGCCCCAGCGCCCCAATTCCCGGCCTGGCGCACGCCCCTGTTACAGCAGGAACCATAAATACACTCTGCCCAGCTCCCAGCCCTTCTCCAAGGCCTGCAGGGTCCCTGGGCCCACAGCATCCCTGTGCCGTGGGGCCAAGCCCTGCCAGCTCCCGGGGCAGGTGTCACCGCAGGGCTGGACGTGCCGAGCACAGGTGACATTTCCTGCTCTGCCTGTTGCTGGCTGGAACACCCAGACACATCCCCCCTACCCCAGGTCACGCGTGCACACCCACAAGTCATCCGCCACAACACCTGGGCACATCACACCAGGGGAGCCCGGTGGGCCAAGCCTGGGGTAACTGGGGTGCAAGGGGGGCTCTTCACTCTAAAACATGGGGGGCTTGCTCGCAACAGCACGGCTCCTCTTATTTCCCCAGGAAGCAGAGAATTGCCCTCAAGCAAGGAGCAGGGGTTACAAACAGGCCTTTCCCAGCTCATTTCCTGGGGATGACTAAGGGAGGGCAGCAGAGGTTTGCCTGCAGCAGGATTTGCTCACAGATCCCCAAGTGCTGATGCTGAGAGGGCTCCTGAGGTGAGCAGAGCACATCACCCCCTCACCCTTCCTGGAGCTCAGCAAGCCACAGCAGAGCCAACTTCCTGCATCTCCTATGAGGACCCTCAGGAAAAGGGCAGCTTCAGGTGCCAGCATGGCCACTCTTGTGAGAACCCAAGTGGCTTCCCCCAGCTGACACACTGGCAGCCAGGCCCTAATTCCAAGGGCAGCAGAGAGAGCAGCCCCTCTCCCCCAGCACTGCAGAGACACTCTATCATGGCTCCCCTCCTTCCATGCCCCAGCACACCACCAGCTGGACCTGAATCCCAGAGAAGGGAGGGAACAAAGCCCTTTTGCCCTGAGATCACCTTTAAGGGCAAAAGTTCCAACTCTCACCTCCAGGTGGGTAACACAGACAGCAGTGCCACCTTCCCCAGCTCTCCTCTGCCCAACTCCAACACCAGAGGAAGCACAGTATGGAGCTCAGACACCCAAGCTGGGAATAGTTTTGGGATTCAGCAGCATTTTCTGGGCTCTGTCCACATCCTACCTACCTCCAGGCCCGGCCTTACCTTGGCAGGAGCCCAGGCACACAGAAAGGATCAGCACCAAGCCACTCCATTTGCTCTCCATGCCGTTCCTAAGAGTCCTCAGTGGCTGGTTCCTCTCCTATGCTGCTCCCAGACTGAGGAATCTTGGATGGGCTGGGAGAAGCAGTGAGAATCCACACCTACGCAGGGCAATTACCACACCCCTCACTTTATGCCTTGATTATAAAATCATCACCAGGGAGGGAGGGACCATAGCCAGGCAGGTATTCCCAGGAGGTCAGAAGCAGCCCAGAACCTGCTGCTCAACACTAACCTGGCTGCAGAGGGTGGGCACGGACAGGGAAAAGCGTCCTGGAGCCACGTGACAGCACCATGTTCCCTGCCTTCAAATGACATTTTTATATTTTATTTGGAATCGAGCAGGGAATGAGGACACACAGGAAGCCACATTAAACACGAGTCAGCAGGGAAGGCCGGTATCAAGTCCCTCTGGCCTGCGCAAGGCAGCGATTGCAACACGGGGCTCTTGCCTCACACCAGGCATTGTGTTTGTCCAGGGAAGAGACAGGCAGCAATCCCAGGCAAGCCTCTTCCACCTGCAACCCTGCTTGGCAGAACAAAGGCTTGATGGGACACGCAGCATAATGGGAACCTGAATCCATTCAGTCCCAGATTCCCAGTGACACATTGGGATGTGCCTTCTCCTGGCCCTGCAGACAAGGGGAACCTCAACAAGAACCTCGGCCAATAAGAAAAAATGAAACACACGAACTTACCAGTTTACAGAAGTTTTTATTGTTCGTTAAGGAAGCNTCAAGACAAGGTTCTTTAGAAAGCAACTGCACAGTGTCCCCCCAGCATGACTCAAGCAGGTCAGGTGCCACAGTCCACAGGAAGGGAGAATACTAACTAAAGGGACTCCCAGCAGCAGCACAGGACTTCCCCTGCTTCACCTTGCCCAGCAGGTTGCCAGCATGAATCCTACTAAAAACCCCAGTAAAATAAAACCTTCCCAACCTGCCAAGCTGTCAATGTAGCCCCACCTCCCCCAAGGAAGCTCCCCACCATCCAGTTTAAAACCCCAAATGCCACGTTCTGTGCCGTGGGGCGACACAACCCGTCCCTCCAGGGCAGCAATGCCGCAGGGACAGAGCCTGTCTCCTATCTGCTCTATCTGCCCCACATATCTGGGATACACCACCAGAACCACTGCACAAGCCTGCCAGGACAGAAAGCTGCAGGTATTTTACGTCTTTAGGGGAAATTTTCCTTTTTTTTCCTTTTGTTTAAAGCCATGAGTGCTTCAGCATTCAGGAAACAGGAGAGAAAACCCCTGTTGCCATCTGTCAGCACTGCCCAGGCTTTTAGTATGTACACAGATCAACCAAAAAACTCCAATCCAGTGGTTTTCCAATGAAAAATACTCTACTTGCTGCTACAGCATTGTTACTGGAGCTCCTGCACACCCCACACACTACAGGAACAGGAGTTACCAGCATCTTTCTGAACAGGACTGGAATTTTCAAAGCTCCACATCTGCCCAGATGTTCCTTCTCAAAGGTCTCCTCAGAGCTACTTCAGTGCCTCTGCTTTGGGGATTAACTTGATCAGAAGTCCACACCCAATGCAAGGTCCATCCCAAGCAATACAAGCAGGATTCTCACTCCCAAGGACCCTTCACACCAAGAGCCTGCCATATTCCCAGGGTAGCAAGCCTGCCTTGAAGGCTTTTTCTGGGGGATTTTAGGCCATTTAAGTGGAATTTCAGAGAGGTGTGAAAGGCAGGCTGTCAAGTGTGCCAACAGAGCTTTAAATAGCTACTTTAGCGCTCCTACCACCTTCCATCTCTGCTTGCTGCATTTCCCAACAGAAATGGGAACTCTGGGTAACAATTCATACCTCCAGTTACTCAGAAGGGTGTCAGTGAGAGTGGGTGGGCAGCAGTGGGAGGTGCCCCCAGGCCTCACAGCACCTCTCAAGTTTTGGGTAACTGAAATATGCTGTGAGAGAAAGCAGATCAGGGAACAAACAGGTTACAATAAAACCCATTTTTCCACAAATTCCACCCTCAGTGCTGAACTCCCTTTGACATACTCCCAGCTCCTGCTGACTTGATCTTCCTCCATCTTCCAGTGACAGCTCATGCTACCTCCTCAGCACCCAGCTGGCTGCTTGTGGGAAGCTGCAAGACCAAGCAGAATTGAGCAAGTAGGATAAGAAAAAAGGGAGTCATTCCTAAGGTACACCAGCATGCTTCAGGAAACTAACAGCCCACATAACTGGGCTTGGCAGCAGAACACCCGCGCTGAGACTGAGCATCCAAGGAAATCAGAAGGATGTGACTGAAGGCTGAGGGAGCATTTTCCTTAGCTATAACAACACCATGAGCCCCAAGCGTGGTCACTCAAATGCAAAAGGCTGATCACTCAAATGCATCTTTTTAATTACCAGTGACTTTGAAAGTTAGCTGGGCACACCACAAAGCTCTCTCCTCTACATCTGTAGAGCCTTGAAAATTCCAGCCAAAAGGATTCCCAGATTCAACATTATCCCTTAGAGTTCCCATACACAGAAAATAAACATTCCAGCCAGATGTTAAAAATGCAAAGCATGTAAAATCTTCCCAATGCTGCCTAGAGAAAGACATTTGAAAGTTCAGTCGCTATCTTGCTCTTTTTTTTAAATTAAGAGTCTTGTTTCATTTCACCATCTCTGTCATTCTTCCCAGCACATAAACACTTCAGCCTACCAATTAAAAAAAAAAATCTACAACACACTGACTATTTTTAGGAGCATAATGGGTTAAACTGTACAATCAGAAATATCTTTAAGTCAACAATGAAAATCTGATCCTTCAACAGCAGCACTGCTACAGAAGAGTTACAACAAAGGAACTTGAAGGTCAAATTGTTAATGAGGCAGAGAGGAGAGACAGGTGAGATAGGGCTCTCTGCCAACCTCGGCCCACATTTCCTAAGAGCCATGGCAAACTTTCAGAACTGGAAATTCTTCTTCTAGTTCCACACATGACGTTTGCAGTGATCAACAGCCTAAAGGGGAAAAAATAGCTGATATTAGTGGAAAAAAGCCAGTTTGCAAACAAACAGTTCAACACCTTATGCTGAGCCAAGATCTTGGGAGCAAATTTGTTTTTCTTAAAGTAAGTGATTTCAAAGAGGACTAGAATAAATAACATCCTGAGCCCCACCAGCCAGGAGCTTTAGGAAAGAAGGCTGATGACCCTTAACCATTAAGGCCTGGCAGAAAAAGCAATACTGCAAGCCAATTTTTAGAGCCTGCTGAGAGATTGTGACAGAGTCTGTTGGCTGCAGGAACACTGACTAAATATAAAGCTGACACTGTACCTTACTATAGATTCTGAAATACTAGCAGACAGGTGTGGGACACAAAAAGGAGAGGAAAGTCAGCTTTGAGAAAGCTAAGAGCTATGAAACACCCTCTAATCAAACTAGTACCCTTTTGCTTATTTTGAACGTGAGTTCATCCACTTTGAAGTGCAATAGAAGCCAAAAATAGCTCAGAAGGAGCTGTCAAAGACCAGTAGGAAACTGGAGGCAGAAGGCTGCTTTACGTACGTTGCACTGAGCAGCAGTGTCCATGTTCTTACACCAGTAGCCCGGACCCCAGACACAGGCATCGTTCCCCAGGAGAGGCTCTTTAGCTGACTCACACACTCCGAGTTTCTGGGAAAAGAGCAGCAGCACAGTCAGCACCTTTCCAACTGCACCAAGAGATCTCAAGTCCAGGCTTATGCCTAAGCTTCCACCTGAGAGAGTGTGGAGGCCGCACTGAGGCAGCTGCAGGAGCTCTCACTGAGGTCACACCTGCAGCTGAACCAGCAGCCACGTAACCCGACCCAGGGGAGAGTTAAGTTACTGCAAGTCCTTCGTATCAAGTTTTGAAAAACAGATCTTGTAGAAAGGGACCTTTCTCAAGAAATGTCACTTTACCTCCCACCTCATTCAGGGCACATCACACCCTGTCAGTGAACCTCAGCAGTGCATACCCACTGGCAGCTCTCTCCTTGTGCCCTTCCTTGTGCTGGGCTGGCAGTCAGACAGCTGGCCACTCAGGAAGCCCCAGGCCTTGCACAAGGGGCTTGCTCCAAGCATTCAGCAGGCTGATTTTGATTCCAGCAGAGTTTCTGCATGCTGGGCACTGAAAGGCACCCAGGACAGTAGGCAGGACTGTATGAGAGCCTGCACTCAATAAAACCAAATGCAATACTCACAGTGCAAACAAAAGTGGGATCCATCACCTCTGCCAAGAGTTGCACAACCACGGGTTCATACTGTTCCACAAACTGCACACACTGTAACAAAACACAGGGTGAGAGATTCTCCTGCTAGAGCCTCTGAAAGCAGAGGAATGTGTGGTCTGCAGCAGGCAGGCCTGCGTGATACCCCAACAACACACTCCACAAGGGTAAAGCAGAGGTTTGAGCTCTGCACGTGGCAAAGGAGTCAGGCACTAATCACACAACTACATCGTTGTTTTTGCTAGCTCATACCCCCCTGCAGCTGTCTGGAGACACACTATGAGGAGATAAGGGGTCACAAGGAAAAAGAACCAAGCAGGACAGGCTTTGGGAAAAGAGCCAACTAGAAGAAGCTTTGATTGCAAAGCTTCATCTCTGATCATGGAGATCACACCTGTCTCAAGAGGAAAGCACACAGAACCAGCTGGAGACAAACTTCCTGAGCAGGACAGCAGCAAGGACTCCTAGGCACTTGTACTCAAGTTATTCCCTCAGACAAGGCAGCAGCAAGAGCACTTCCTGTCAGAACAGCCTCTCTCCCTCTAGTGGAGAGGTCAGCTCCAGAGCTGAGGAAGATGCTGCTGCTCTCAGCAGAGACAAACAGCACCAATTAATAAACCAACCACAGCTATTAAACAGCCTCACAGCAGGAAGAGCTGTTCCACAGCTGCTTTAAGCCTCTATATTCTATCCCCAGTAAACTTAAAAGCAGTTGCCACTTGCTGACGCTCAGCAGCCACCTAATAAGATTTTCAGGTAAATCTTGATATCAGCAGTCTAACAGGTGTCCCACTGGAATTACACCAGCCTACTTTCAATTACTTCATTAATCCCCTGAGCAGGATGAGTGTTGAGGAAAAAAAAAAAAACCTTCAACTGTTCCCACCCACTGTTCTCAGAGGATTTCCAGGCAAACCTTTCCTGACTGCAAATTAGTACAACAATCCAGGCAGTCAATTCAGACCCTTAAAAGCAGACATCTGTTCAAGGGACTGCCAACTCCCAAGGATGGGAACTGAGCAAACCTAATCCCCCTGCACCCCAAACTCCTCCCAGCCTTTAGCAGACAAGGCTGTTACAAAAACCAACAAGAGAAGTTGCTCTTTAGTTTTCCCAAATATTCTGCAAGATGTCCCCGCCTATGGCAGGGGGGCTGGAATTAAGATAGTTTTTAAGGTCCCTTCCAATCCAAACCATTCCAGGATTCTGTGTTTCATCCTTCTGTTCATCTCCATCTGCCTTGCCCTGACTGCAAGGCAGGCTGCCACACAGCAAGGTCATTCAATTGCCTCAGATCAAGCCTATTCAACTGCCTCAGATCAAGCCTTTTCCCTCTTTTTTCTTTTTTTGCTCTACTGGACAGGAGAAGCTGCTGCTCTTTGGTGCTAATCAGTAAAGGGAAAAACCTGTGAAGGATCAGGTTGCTGGACACAAGCCAGTCCCAGCTGCACCTGTGGACAGTTTGTCTCCAGCCAAAGACAAGGCATTGGCCAAACAGAGAGACCTCTGTTAGGAGTACCTGGACATTTATAGCAGAAGTAGGGACACTTGAGAGACGGACCTAAAATTAGCATATAGACAAAATATCAGATGAAACACTCAGAAAATGAGGTTAAGCATAACTGTCACTGTTAGGACCTACATAAACCCAGCAAATCAACAGGGACAGTTCCCAACCACCAAGACCATGGCTTTTTAGTCTGCCTCCTGCACAAACACCTTACCTGTTCGCTGACAGACTCTGGCAGAAAGTGACAGACTTTTTCCAGTAAAGCTTCAATTTCAGCTGTCGTGGCATTCTTCTCTAGCTCTTTGTCTGCATAAGCCACCACCATCTTGCAGATATCACAAAAGCCATCTGCAGGTTTCACTACAACTGAGAAGGAAAATAAAAAACAAACCAAACATCAGTGCTTGGGTAGGTCCACCCAAAGATAAGAAAGGAGGCCGTATCAGCAGTGTCCTCAAAAGAGATCTCATCACAGGTAAACCAGCTCAATTTGAACACCACAGACCCCTCCTCACCCACCTGGCTGCTGGGGAAGCTTGCTGGCTGCACAGCATTTCAGCATGACACACACAGCTTCAGGATTTGTTGCCTCCAAGAGCATGTCAATCACAGCCTGGCCATAAACCTCGATGAAGTCCTTGCATTGGTCCTTGACACTTCCCGGGAACAGGTGGCAGATCACCTCCATCTCATGCACAATCTCCTCCTGAAGCACAGGGCAGCAGGAGTAAATGAGGGAGAGAAATTTGACTCAGTTCATAAGCACACCTTTTCTGTCCCACCCAGGACAGAAGTTTTGCTGTTGTGAAAACTGGCAATAAAATTGACTTTCCTTCTCCCTTCAGTGCAGCCCCATCTCACCAAAGCCTAGGAAGGGGTACAATGCCCGTCACTCACACACCTCTGTCTTGTTGCTCTCCAGGAGGCCAGTCACTTCCTTCACCATGGTCTCACAGATTCCACACAAGGAAAAAGTCTTCTCTTGAACTGAGACCTTCTGAGTACACAGAAGAAATACACAATAAATCAGCACTAGACCACATCTGACAGGGACAATTCCTAACAGCATTTACCTAGCTGCTCAGTTTGGGCTGTATTCAAAAGGTCACAAAGAACCCAAGTCAACCTCAAAGGTCTCAGTTAAAAGCCTGTCTGAATGAACAGGTATTTTGTATGACTAATTTTAAGATTACAACCCCCAGGCTGTACAAGGAGTTGAATTTTGTAGACACAAAGAAATAAACAATCCCACAGAGAGAGAAATCAAGAGAAATATATTGTGGTTTTCAAAATACATTAATGGAGTACATTTCCTAGAATTGAGAGCACCCTCCTGTTTGCAAAAATAACCTTTGGAGAAGCCAAGGTGCTTCTTCAAACTCAGAATGCTGAAGCTCTGACTCTGATCCCTCATCTGCACATGCAGAGTGCTGCCCCATTTTTAAAAGGGATCAAAGTATTACTCCAAACAATGAGCAAAACTCAAACTGAGAATTTACATTTAAGGTGTCATTCAGTACTACTGGAACAAAAGTTTCCCTTTCAATCCTGAAGCATTACTTTGTAGCTCTGGTTAAGTGTAGGCTCTGCTGTTCAAACAAATGAATCAGCTTTCCTACTTCACAAATCAGTATCAAAAACAACAAAAGGCCAGTAATTTATATGCAGGGAGACTTGGATTATTCTGTGCATGAAAGTTCATCTTTTTCACCTAGTTTGTTACACTAAAGCAAAAAGGAAAGCAAAGTTCAAAAAGCCCATCTTACCTCCACAATTTCCATTTTCACCTCATGAACCACCTGAGCTGGCACCAGAGGCTGAAGGGGAACAGACTTCATGGAAGAACAGAACCCAACCATGGCACAAATGTCCTTTGGTTGCTGGGAAGAGATGTATAAGCAATTTTTAAAAGTCTAAAAGTCTCTGCCCTTTCTACAGAGCCTGTGAGCAGGCACAGAGAGCAAAATTTTGAAAGGCTCCAACACAAAGTTTCATGACTACTTCTACTTCAAGTATTGCCAAAGCATTTGGTAAGGTTATAGGCAGGACAGCTTCTGGATGGAATTTAGCAGTTCCTGATAAAGAAGAAGAGGTTGAAAACCCCACTTAAAAAACCATGTCCCATGAGCCACACTTTGCAAGCCCTTCAAAAGGAGTTGACTTAAGAGATACCAACACCAAAACAAGCCACCAGCAGCATCACGTCCGAGCTGCATCCACAAAGCTGCTCCCCAGCTTTAGATAACCACAGGAGAGGCCAATTATCTTGACTTCAGAGTTCACCCAAAAGCTGAAGGAAATGCCTAGCAGAAAGAACCTCATTCCTCATCCACAAACTACCTTCTTTAAAGCTGCCAGAAACATCCCATTCTGCAAACAGAAACAGTTTCTCGCATTACTGAACACAGCCTACAAGAAACAAAAGCTGAGCTTCTTAAAACCCAAGCCTAACCATTTGTACTGCAACAATTGAACATGTTCTCACAGTAAGAGAACACAGCAAACAGAAACCAAGTCTGTAAAAAAGCTTTCTTTCCCAAAAAAATACACTCTTCATGCCTTTCTTTTTTGGTTTTGATTACTAAACGTACAAAGAAATGCCAGACATGAGGCAAACTGTTCTAAGAAGGATACCCACGGTGAGAAAGGCTGTACAGGGTGAGACACAAAACTTGCATTTTCCCACCTAAAGTCTACTTAAGCTAGAAAAAGACATCTTTGGTTCTACAGGTAATTAGAAGAACACATCTCCCCCTGTTACAAGCTTTCTACAGCAGAGGCTTACCCCAGAGTTAATACATCATGCCACAATCTCATGCACAGGCAAAAGAAGCATCTTAAAGACTCTGTGCTGCTTCAGACTACTCGAGGCAGCACCTTTAAGTCAAGCCCTTTGGTTCATGCGTTGTAAGAAGCAGTTCCAGTTATTAATATTCAGCAACACCCACATACACACATGTTCCCTCACAGAGAAATGACAGACACAAGGTCCCACAGGACAGGTTAAATTAAAAGCCCAAATTGCTCTAGGAAGCCTTTATCTTTTCAGTTCATATACTTCAAACATCTATACCATCGTCCTAGATTTAAAGGTTAAGCAAGGAAAGACTTGGGGACAGCTTTGCTCAAGCCCTTTTGAGCCCAGACTTTAAACCAGCAGCTGTCAGGAGCCACTGGCATGCTTTTTCCACATCTATCCTTCTTCTATAAGAGGGAGGATATTTTCTGCTCTACTGGCCAAAGCATAATCAAGTTGAAATCTTAGTAGCACAAAGAGGTATCTGGAGCTGGATTTAGGACTGATGCACTAGAGGAAGCCTATAGTCTCAGTTTTAATTACATAAATATCCCTTGTATCTGTCAGCACTGAGCACAATCACACCAAGTGTGCAGCTAAGAGAGCAAGAAGTGAACTACAAGCCCTTTAAGAGCAAAGGGTGAACTACAAGCAGGCTATCACCACAGGCAAGTTGCTCACCTACCTGATCCTTCTGTTGACAGGGGAGATTGGAGACAGAGGAAGAAAGGAGAAATTGAAGATAACAGTTAAGAGAAAAAACACATCAAGCACTTGGAACTGCATATATTCTTTCCACTAAGAAAATGGAATATGACACAGTCCCCACCCCAAAGATCCTCAGCTACAGCAACTCACATTTAATTGCACAGTGCTAACCAGCATTATTCATCTGCAGTTATTAAGGCATCCTGGACAAGACTACCTCCAGAGAGTCTGGACAACACTCAGATGCACACAAGGTGTAGTCATATTCCAGTTTCAGGTATTAACAACACACTGCATTGCAATGCTTAAAATGAGAAACTAAGTGCTGTTGGAACAAATAAACAAATATTGATCTCCCACCCCCTCCCCAAACGTTTAAGAAACAGGATGAGCTTCTAAGTAGCCTATAGCAACTGGAAACAAGAAAAGGCCACTATGTTGCCAAATTCAGGTTCAAGTCAGCCATATATTCACCTGTAATTTGTTATGTCACCTGTGGCATCTACAGATTGCACTGTCTAAGGAAAGGCTTAGCCATTTTTTTCAAAGGCCCTCAGCTCTCTGGATAAAAAGGTGCTATGTATGAGGCAAAATATGTTGCTGCAGAAGGTACCACTCACTTTCCATGGCTCCTGTCAAGAGCCCAGAGAGCAGGAACCTTCAGACTGCAATCCAGAAGAACATTTAGCCTTGTTTCCAGGAGACACCTTATCTCTCACACGTGAACTAATTGTGCAATACTATGACAAAGCCAACTCTAATATGCTTAACACAGTGATGGGGGGAGTTGTGTAAGCAGAGGACACTGAAATAAAAGAATAAAGGAACATGTGTAATGTATTTTTGTATTTCAAAGGATTAGAGTGCCTTTTGCACTGCAAAAGTGGTTATAAAATGGAAGGAAAAGTGCTAAAGAAAGCATCCTGAAGCTGAAATTACTATCCAAAAAACACCAAGTTTAAAGCATTAACACCAAGACTTACAGAGCAAGGGCTCTACCCGAAGTTTTACTGTAGTGCATGTTTCCTGTTTCCAAAGAAGTTGGCTACAAGCCAGAAAAATGAACTGAGAGCAAATACTGCACTCTGCTGATCTTACCATGTGCATCATCATCTGGATGGCCAAGTCAGAATATTCGGAGATGTAGGTCTTGCACTGCAGAAAGTGGGAAAAAGTCTCGTGACTGTCAAACCACTCGCGCTGTTAGAGTTCATCTAGAATTTTCTAATACATCTCAAGGTATTAATTTACCTACTCTACTGCATAACAACAGGTCATTCAGAGCTTGGCCCAAATACAAGATGGCATTTCAGCTTACAAAACTGCTGCACAGAAAACTGCTTAACCTCTTCAACTCCCCCCCACTGATACAACCACATTACCCACCCAGGCCATTTTTGTGAAAAAGGCCTTTAAGGGCTAGAGGCAATCTGGAGTCCTTCTCGGCTCTGCAGTCCCACACATCCCACCCAACCTTCCTGACTGTAAAGTTTACAATTTCAGTGTTGTTATTGTTACGCTGTGTTAATACATGCAACACAGTCTCCTTCGTGATATTAAATAGAGAAATATGATCAGGGGATTAAGGCACTGAGCAAACTATTTTATGTTTGCTTACAGGAACAGAATTTTCCAACAAAAAAGGACAGTTTACCATATCAGACATCCCAGGTCCCAAACGGTCACACTCCTCCTTGGCATGAGCAACCAAAGACTTCACAAAAGAGGAGTTTGTCTTCACAGCTTCCTGAACATCAGTGACCAGCTGAATGCAATCCTGGCACACATCCCCAGTCGCCTGGACAAAGAGTGAAAGGAAACTCAAGTTGACACAACTTCACATGACATGTTTTAGAAGCTCCTGTTACTATCAAGTTTTACAAGCTATTCTGAGCTATGTACAAACCTTAATAAATATTCTGGAGAATACTTTGAAGCCTGAGCTAGTAAGGGAGACGAGATATTGCTGGTGTGTGCACCAGCCACTAGATGGAGATTAGGTACCTACTTGGCTCCAAAGCCAAGATAATAGTTAAGATACCCAATCTTCAAACCTCTTGGTTTTGTTACAGACCACAGTGGTGAGGTTTCTAAATCTGGCATAGATCTTACCTGCTCCACCCACAGCAGCTTGCTCTCAACTCACTCACTGCTCAACCCCCACACCCCAGCTTGCTGTCAACATTCAGCCTCTGCACCCAAGTTCATTGCCTCATCTATTTCCCTTTGTCAACTATTTGTTCCTTTTCCAATCCAGTCTGTCACCCCTACATTCAGAGACATGCATTCCCTGAGGGGCACAGCTAGCAGGTTGCTCAAATATGGGAAGAGTTTTTCTTCCTTTGAACCCTGGTGCCAAGCTTTCTCTCAGAAGAAATTGTTTCCAGTAAGACCTGCTTGATTACCACAGTCCTGGATGGCAACAGCAGAGCAGAAGACTTGCCTTTACAGACTGTAGAACTTAATCCAAGATTATACATATGGTCCACACTAGAACAGCCCTGGCATCCTTACCTTAGGCTTCTGCTTGGGCTTGTCCTGAGGGTAAAGGAGAAGAGGCACGTTAGCCATTAATGGGGATGCCAGCTCAGAGAAATCCAGCTCTGGGATCTTATTGGTCTGGAGCTGTTTCTGGAGCTTCATTGCTGCAAGGTGCTTCTGGAGGGACTGGCACAGAGCAAGGGCACTGCACACAACCTCGGGTTTATCCTGGGGGAGACAAGATACACACATAAAGCTCCAAACTGAGGTCACTTTTAAAGTTCAGAGTAGGGAGTCATTCAGCTGAAAAATGGTAAGACAGGGAAAATGTTTCATAGCAATGGAGTCTTCAAACTAATAGTGCCAGTGATCCACACAGGATTAAAGGATCATATGCACAATCTTAGGCAGAAGAGAAATTAGTCACCAACAGGAGCAGAACTTTTGATACCAACAGCTGAAAATCATTGTCTACTTACGAGCTCTTCCTTGACCATATCCATGATAGCTGGTAGGTAAGAATCCACAATTTCTTTGCACTCAGAGACGAGGCCTGGGTCAGGAAGAAACTCACACGTCTTTTCCAAGTAAGAGCGGATCTCATCCTATGAAAAATGAGGTGAGCAGAGATAGATTATATCTCTCTCAAATGCTCCTTCCATTCCCAAAACACACAATACAAAGCCTGAACAAAGTCCTTGGACTCAGGTAGGTCCAGGTAGCAACGAGCAAAACTAGAATGAGGTTCTACACTACAGATACATTTTCCCCAGTTCTGGACCTCCGATGAGACCCTGCCAGAGCACAAACATGTCATACTGCTTGTGTGGCCTGCACAGCCCAGCCTTACCAGAACAGAACATTTACAATTAAGAGGAGAAAGTGAACTTCTGGGCTCATGGGACAGTGACTTCTTTATACTTTGTATAAACAAGAAAGAAATAGGGAAGCAGTGCCCACAAACTGAAACAAAGGCCACTGGGTGTAACCACCCACTCCTAGAGACTGCAGTACCCCACCTTTTAATATTGATGCCCCACTGGCACAAGAACAACTTTATTAAGCATCTACAGTCAATCAGGGATGTGTTAAGGTATGGGAGGCTCTAGAATGTGCTAATTTCTAAACCAGCAGAGGCAGTTTAAATGCCTTTTCCCATGCACTCTAGTCCTTTCAACATCGGCTGCTTATGTTAGGAAAACAAAACAGCCTATTCTTCCACCCCCTCACCACGAGATCTTGAAACCAAATAGTGTTTTGGGGTGAGGATAAAAGGAGCTCTGCTTACCTCAGTGCCATTATCCTTTAAAATTTTGCCAGCAACCGTCACAAGCTCCTTACACAAGTCACAGGGAATACTGCTCTGGAGAGAGAAGCAGAGAGTTACTTGGAGAAAGGATTAAGTGCCTGTAAGGGCAGCGTGTGAACAACAACACAAAGAGCAAACATTACATCTGGAATTCAGAAAGAAATACTGGTTGAGGCCAGGGTGGGAAGAGGTATTTTTAAACAGAGTGACGCTATTTCAAGCATGTCCAGCTACAGTTTTGTCAATAAACCAATGCTGTATCCTCATTTCCCTGCCCCCCAGTCCCTTGAAATATAAACTTGATTGCCCCAAGACGCCTTCTCCTTTTACCTTTTCCTTCAGAGAGTTCACACTTGCTAGCAATCTTGGAACATTTTAGGCTGCTTCAACCACTGTAGTTGTTCTCTGACATTCCTCCCTTCCCCTACTTTTCCTTAAACTGAAGTATCTCTTCACAGAGGTGGCCAGCATGGACTGAATGCATCTGTAAGTAAAACACCTTTTTCTCCCCTAGAAAACTGTCAACAGCTACAGCTACATCTAGTAAAGCAGTCCTCACATTTAGTGTTAATGCAACATGGAAAGCTGCACTAAATGTAACATTTGTACTATTATTTACTGTCATGCCTTCCATAATTTAGCATATGCTGCATCCTTCTGGGAATTTTAACCTTTGAGAAAGACCTAAAGAAATACACAGCATTTTTGTAATAATTGCTCAAGTTCAGAAAAGACTCCTATGCATTAGGAGTCAGTAATAATACAGAGGAACAAGTGAAATCCACTAGCTCCATTCCATACATTGCTGGGTGATTGTGCAACAGGTCACGGGAGAAGTCAGCAGACAAGTTGGGCAAGGCAGAGCCACCTTCATCCAGCACCCAAATTAAGGCCCGGCAACCTCGGCAGAGTCAGACGTAGCACTGAACTCCGAGACTTGAGAAACCTTCCTCAGCATGTGGAAAGCAGCCACCTGAGCCCAGGAGGGCCTGAGGGCTCTCAGAGGCTGGCACTTACCACGGCAGGCTTGTTCCAGACGTTCTGCTGGCAGTGTTTCAGGGCCCCGCACTGCAACGCCGTGCGAATGCTCTGACACCACACCTCCGGCCCCTTCGCGCACTCCTTCTGCCACACCACAGGGCTCGCCACGGCTGCCAGGGAGAGCAGACACAATCAGCCTTTCCAGCTGCAAGGCAAGAAGCTTAACACCATGCACAATCACCACCTGTTTATTAATGTTTTTAAGCCTGTTTCCATCCAGAAATTTTTGACCCGTCCCAAACACAGGTTACAGAGTCAAAGAAAAAAATCTGGAAAAGCCGTAAAGGTTGAACTTCCCCAGTCTCAGCACCCCAGCAGTCCCGTTCCCCCATCATCCACCTTTTGTAAAAAAAAAAAAATTTTAAATCCCAAAATACAAAACCTCACTTTGCTGAGCACACAAGAACTACCAGTTGACTTGAAACAGAAAAACTGCTCATTACAGAAATCTACCCTACAGACAGCTGATTCCCAAAGCTACAACTTCCCTGTTCTCCTGCCCTACTGGCACTTCAGCTCTGAACCAGCTTGTAATTGCTGTCTGCATTCCTCCTCCCACATGAAGCATCCTGTTCTCACACACCAAGTGGAGAGTGAGGAAAGAAATGAGATTAGGAGCCACAGCAATGTACACATTGCATGCAAGACTTAAGAGCAGGTACAGATCAAAACAGTGACCATAAACAGAAAGCTTTAAGAATGTTCTTAAGCAATGTTCTATCATACTTTTTAAACCCACAATCTATTTAGACTTCCTTTTTTTCCTCTTGGTAAGGTCTTCAACTGTGTACAGAAAAATCTGTGGGTGTGAAAAAACATACCAGTCCTTTTTCTGGACATTACCTCCCATCCCATGTGGGACTGCCATGCAACCTATAAAGCTTTCAAATAAGATACAGAATATCTTTTCTGGACAGTCCTGGTAAAGAAATGTAAAGTATCTGCACTATAAGTAATCACCAGGACAAGTGAATCAAATCCATGTTTTTGCTGACTTTCCAACTTCTTTTTTTTTTAATTGTGCTGTCTGGACCTGACATCCAACTTCTCCCAGTTTGTAAAACCACCCTATGTGTCAGTAAGCTCTGTTTCTTCAGGAAACAATGCCCTACATTGCACTAACCAATCAAGAAACAACTCCTAAAATCCTATAGCAGGCAGGCTCCAAAGAAATCCACCACAGTCCAAGCCTACAAGGCACTGCTGCCAAAGTTTACAAAAAAAAAAAACCAAAACCAAACAAACAAAAAAACCCATAAACCCAACCTGTTCAAACCTATTAGTTTTACAGGTGTTCTCTTACACCAATGCTGTTTGCACATCACAAAAGCCTGTAAAATTACACTGTCAACCACGAGGCAGGAGTTCAGCTATTTCATTCCTATGAAGCTTCTAGAAAGGTTACAATGGATGAACAATCACTTTCCCATTTCTCATGCCTTGTTCTAGGCAATCAGAGGATCGATTTAAAGCTGAATTACCAGTGCATCTACAAGGTACATGGCCACCACTCATCAAAAAGCCAGATCAACAGTGCTTTATAGGTGGCATTCTGTAGCCTTCTCAGCTGTTGATTTATAAAGCCTGTTTACACTGGACTTCAGAGGAATGACCCATTTATTTTAAGAAAAATGTGCTTTGCATGCCTAATTTTTTATACAAGAGCTTGAAGCTTGTCACCCTCTCTCCCAGTAAAAAGCCTTCATTGCATATTATTCTTGAGCAGGACAGCACACTGGTAACTGTGTGGGAGACTGCAGGACTAAGACTTCAAAGCTTCTAATAATGTCTGGTTAGCAAAATATTTACAGCCTATTCTAAACCCCAGCATTATTGATCTGGAAGCCCTAAGAATAGTTAATTTTCAAAGTCAGAGTGGCCAG
This sequence comes from Dicaeum eximium, assembly GCA_013396995.1. NCBI lineage: Eukaryota > Metazoa > Chordata > Aves > Passeriformes > Dicaeidae > Dicaeum > Dicaeum eximium. The sequence goes on along the minus strand of VWZP01006149.1, from coordinate 1,013,188 downwards.
CCAAAGAGCTGTCAGCTCTGGCAGGGTGACAATAAACAAGAACATACAAGTGGTTGAGAGAAAGTTATCCTTCCCTTTCAGATACTGGCATTGAACAGTGCTAGGAAGGCTCTGGAAGGCAGAGTCAAGCTCTGAATGAAGTCAGTCAAGACCTTAAACAGTGGAATCAAGGATTCCCAGTTATTTACAAGTACAGCTTTTAACCTATGCCTTTAAAAAAAGACAATTAGTCCTCCTACATTGAAACATACTGTAAACTACAAAACTGAACTGTACAACTCCAATAATAGTTATTTCAAGCAGTCTGTCAAACTCTTGATTTAGGAGAGTGTTTCAAAGCCAAATGGAGGTATTCATGCTGTAACTTGCATTGGTTTGATCAGGCTCTTAGTGAGGCTTCAGGTTTTGTTTAATTTTTTACTTTTAAGATCCTGTCACTATGATTTTTCAGATCTGTACCAGCTTCAGCACAATGTCTTGTTCCTTCTTCTTCACAGCCTTAACAATAGACTATTATTAAGTGTATGGCAAAAATACTATGCTTCAGATATATTTTTACTTATCAGCTTTGCCAGCTGTGTGTCAAGACAACTCTAAATTTTATGTTTTCAGTACAGATCTTCCCGGTCAGACAGTGAGTAACCAAATTTGTTTGTTAGGGCCACACATGCCTGGCACATTTTAGAGCAGCTACAGAACACAGATCACACACACTAATCATGGCTTCTTTTCTGACACCTCCCACAGTGACTTCAAACACAGTTAAATTTTTACTAGTTTGTTCTGTATTATGGGGCAGTACTTTTGTTTGAAATATTGTATCTAATATGAAAGGATGCACCTTCATTGCAGCAATATCCACTCTCCCTTTCTGAACATCCTGGGAAAAACAGAAACAAAGCTAAAAAACCTCTGAATTTATTCAGATCCTGCAGATTCAGCAAAAAATAGCTGGAAACTCTCTACTGTTACCATTTTTTCCCTTTTAGCTTGTTCTCCTATTTAACTATGAAACAGAATTTTTCCTTCATATATTAATACAATTATATTACAACAAAAGCAAACATGCCAGTGAAGTGTGTTAAGACCTTGTGCTGTCTCAGAACAAATAGTTTTGAGTTCTAACTCTTCCCTCCAAACAGCCTTTGCTACAAAAGGAGCAACACCTTAACATGGTATTTCACATGCACAGCAGCAGCCCAAGAGAAAGCAAAGCACCATCAGTTACCTCACACAGCTCTCAGTGCTCCATGGACCAACCCAAGGGAATTACTTTCTTTGTTATCTCGGGCATCTCTTTATTTTCTATATTGTTCTTTACCTAAGGTAATCAATTTTTTAATAGATTTCTCCTTTCTCTGTAGATCAACTCTCAACAGTCATATGTCCTGCCCACCAAGACCTGTCCCACCCCATTTCCTGAAGTTCTTGCAAGCCACTACTTTTAAAGCATCAAACAAGTTTATCTGTGAAGGCCAAAGTGTTTCTTTACTCATCCTCTTCACTGGTTTCTCCCTTGCTTGAACCACTTCAGATGTGGCTTCTTCAATTTAAGAAAAAAGAGCCTTTGCTTTACCAAGTTTATCCTAACATCCAGACCCAAATTTGGGAAGTAGAGGTGATGGCTCCCTCAGAAAATATCACCTTTTCCACATGGCTTATAGAGCCATGCATGTAAAGCATAGCTCAGTTCTTTGCTTCTCTCCAGGAAACAGGAACCTAAAAGGAAGGAAGCTTATAATGTCTGGATTACCATTCTGCAAGGACAGCTACAAGAAGATTGGCAGGCAATTACCTTTCTTGGAAAACACCTTCCCTTCCCTCAAGCATTTGTCTCACTCTTCTTCCATGGAGAGCCAATTTGAATTTCTTTCCCCTAGATTCTCAGAAAAATATCCTAAGAAATCCCCTCCAAAGCTGCACTGAAGCAAAAAATGAGATTTAAAAGTTAACAACTTACTGACCTTAGTGTCAATGAACAGAGATTCTGGGAGGCCAGACCAGATTCACAAAAGAGCCAAAGGATGAACCAGAAAACTACCATCCAGAACACAAAGAAATCTGACCTGAAGACTCCAGCCTCCTCCAAACCCAACTGCTAGAAAAACCCTTGGTTACAGACATATTAACCTGTAATTTGGAAAAAAAAAAAAAAAAACACAGGGAAAGTGCCGAGCTGCTGTTCAACTCAATGGATTGAAGTAAAATGTGAAGATCATTTAGGGTGTTGTCAACTCTTATGCTTTTGTGACAGTCCAATCTGCCTAAGTGTATTAACCTATTCATTAGGAAGGATGTTATTCCCAGGCTGTCCTACATGCAATGTTTAAAAAAAAAAAAATTCATTATCTTGCAGAGACACCACAGACCACAAGAACACATCAGCCTCTGCCATCTGTGCTCTGTTACTTACTGAATTTTCCCCATGACCCTTGAGACTTGCAAAAGCAAAACATGTTTAAGTCAAGGAAGTCAAGAGGGATCAACTCTTTACCAAAGTTTACAAAGTGTCAAGTGAAGGAGTGACCCCAACCTGAAGTTATCTGAAGGGCTCAATACTCCACAGCCTCTCTGGCCAGTTAATGAGTAAAACTTCAAAAGTTGTAACCACATCACACACCAGTGACTCTTGCCAAAAGGCTCCTATGCCTCTGGATTAATGAGGCAGTAAAGTGACCATAACATTTGAGGGATTACAGACAATTTGAAGAAAAACTGGAGGAAATGTGGCTAGCTGTTACCAGCATTCCAGTTAAAAATTAGTCTTCCTGTCCAATGTCTAGTGATGAAAAACCAAGCTTGAAACATTTCTAACTAGCGTTTCAGGCAAGAATTGAGTTTGGAGTTAAGACCACAACCAGGCTCTTCCTCAAAGATGGGAACTCATTCTCATTTTGGCACACTGCCTCTGCCTCAGGTGCTCCCTTGCTTCCCTCACCAGAACACGAGCATGGCAAGAGAAGCAGCATGTGTAGGTGCAAGCAATCACAATAAAGTTAGAGAGAGCAGAGAGCTGGGACAGTAAAATCACCTCTACTGGCCCAGTAAATTGTCCCAGGTAACTGCAAAGGTTGCAAAAGAATAATTTCCAAGTTGGCCAAATGTTGCCAAGCAAGGACTGACTGCTGTCTGAGATTTTTCTATGGCAGAATCGAGAAGAGATAAGCAGATCTTCTAGGGCACCTGGTAGTCATCAGGAGTACGTGGCCCCATACAGTATGCTAAGATATTCCCAAAAAGTTATAAGCAGCATTTTTCCCTGCAGCAGGTGCCTGTAGAAATACCCTAAAATGTTTGGGGCATACTTGCGGTCCATTTCCATTCTTTTTGGTTTTATTCTGAGGGGTTTTTTGAGGGGATGAAGGGAACAGATTTCATCAGTCTCTGCAGAAATCCTGTATTTAACATTCCTTTTTCACCAGACAAACATATACACGGCACAAAGACTGGGAAAATCTGCTATTGGGCATCTGAAACCAAACTTTGCCCCATGACCAAATACAGAGAAGCACTGCCCTAAAATACATACACATTTCAATGTAGCCTTTTTAATTGCAACAGGAACTCTGATATTTAGTAGCAGCAACTGAATTGCATTTAAAAGCTGGTCCATTAAAACATAAAAACACAGAGTGGGAAAATCCTTTAAGAAAAACTCTTTTTGTGACACAGTTCTAAGGCATTGCCCCAACCTGCTTTAAAGAATCAGATCTACATGAGATACTGAGACAAAAACCCATGGCAGGCAGCACTAACTCGCCCTGCTTCCCCCACAGATACAAAATCAAGATGTCCCTGCATTTTATACCAGAAAAGCCTTCCCTGAAATAGCACAGTCCAACCTCCCGGGGAGCTTCAGCTGACATCAGGTGACACATCCAGTTTTGCTGCCAAGCTCTCTTGCTCCACCCTCCACATCACCTCGGTGTTAGGAGGCTCCCGGGCAGCTCCTTGCGGTGCATGAGCAGCACAGGCCGGGGTGCAGAAAGGCAGCCCGGGGCTCGGGCAGCTCTGCGGCTCCGCTGGCACATTCAGCCGGGCGTGAGCAGGGGCGGGCAGAACGGCTGGCTCAGCTCCTCCAGACACAACCAACAGCAACCCTTTCTATTTATACCTGCCCGGCAAACACGGAGGGGATTGTGCAAGGGCAGGTTTACAAAGACAGGCACATGACTGCTGCGCTATCAAAGCGCCAGGTGACAGCCCGACGGTGCCTCGTAGCCAGTTACTCCTCCAAGAAAACACAGGAAAGACGTTATATATTTCTACATAATCACAGCACCATTTAGGTCAGAAAAGACCTCCAAGATCATTAAGTCCACCCTGTGACCAATCACCACCTTGTCATCCAGACCAGAGCTCTGAGTGCCAGGTCCAGACATTTCCTGAACACCTCCAGGGACGGTGACCCCACCACCTCCCTGGGTAGCCCATTCCAGCTCCTGACAACCCTTCCTGAGAAGGAATTTCTGCTGATTTCCAACCAAGACTTACCCTCCAGCTCTGTTCCCTTCTCTGGACATGCTCCAGCACCTCAGTGTATTTCTGTAGTGAAGGCCCAGAACTGAACACAAGATTCTAGGTGGTCTCAGCAGTGCCCAGCACAGGGGAACAGTCACTGCCCTGGTCACGCTGGTCACACCATTGCTGCTACAAGACACCTTCCACTCTTCTCCTAATTTAATCTGCAGCAGTGGGCTGCACCAGGCTGGCTTTNCTCCGGGAGGGGCTGCCCCCAGGCTTGTTTTTTTTTTTTTTTTTTTTTTTTTTGTTAGAAACCACATTCACAGCAGAACAAGCCTCCAAACTACAGTCCAATTATCTGCTTTATCCATATGCTCAAGAAAATTCAAGCCAGGCTAACTCAGCCTACAAATTTCCTGCCCCCAGATGTTCTGGCCAGTGTTTGCTAGAGGAATTACATATTAACTTGAATCTGCCTTCCCTACAAAGTTTTAAGTCTACTATTTCAGAGGAGGGGGAATGTGAAAAAATCATATCCTCAAAGTTTTCACTTTCCACTCCCAGCTTAACTTTTAATGTAGCAAAAGGGGAAAAAATGCTTAGTTAAATAGAAACTGAGTCCTGCTTTAACAGCACACCCAGCCTTTCTCCTCCCTGCCTGGCCTCAAAGACAAGGAATAATCAGAGTGCACATCAGTAGTCCGGAGATGCCAGGACCTGAACACCCTGCTTTAATTCCTCCGTGTCTCCCTTGAAGGGAAAATGCACAGAAGCATTGTAAGTAGGTCAACCAAAAACCCTCACGGCCTGTAAGGCAGCTGAGCGACTCCATTAGGATCTGACAAGGGTGGCTGAATTTTTGCACAGCTAATTAGCAAGCTCGGCAGACGAAAACGGTGTTTTGGGCTGTCACAGCAAAATCTTCAGGAAAATCTGCACGGTAGGTGAGGCAATGAGCACTCCTAACAGAACCCTGGTGAAAAAAGACAGCTGTTTATTCGTGTTAAAGAGTGATTTCCTAAGGAAAAACAGGCCTGACTAGTCTCCTGTTGCTCTCAGCTGCATAACATGCCTTTAGCAGGTAGGCCAAGCAAACCCTCATTGCTGAACTGGTTTCTCATTACAATTTCCCTGAATATACTAATGGGAAAATGGTGGATACTTCAAGGTGAAGCCTTTTCACTTTCAAAGAGCAAGGAACTGCAATGATTTCAGCGATTTGGAAACAGTCCCAGGAGTGGTAACTGATGGCAGCTAATTCAGGGCAGAGCAGACTCAAAGGACACTGAAAGCACATAAACATGCAGAGTGAAAGCTGATATTTGCTTTCTTGGTTCCTGCCTGAAAAGTCTGAGATAATCCATTAAACCGTCCACATATCAGCATATTAAATATTATCAGTATATCTAGGGGAAGTTGTCCCTGTCCTCGGCAGAGGGTTGGAACTAGATGACCTTTAAGGTCCCTTCCAACCCAGGCCATTCTATGATTTTATGACATTAAAATTATAATAAAGTACAAGACTCATGCAGAATCATGAAAAATTTCACAGGATTATTTACTGTACTGTGCTGGTTACTCCTATGGCCTTTTAACAGCCAGTTGGGCTTTTTTTTTTTCATTGACTTTTTAAATGTTGCAGGTTAAACTTGTGAGCAAATAAGCTTTAATATTAAAATAGTCTAATTTAGAAGAAAATTCTCCAAGTAACTGTGCAAGTCCTCACATTCGGGGGTTTCTAGCTATTCCATCCCACAGCCTAAAGTTGTATTACCACTCGTCAGATTATGAATAATTTCTGTACCTCTGTCAAGCTTCCGCAATGTACAAAACACGAGCACTGCATGTTCTAACCTCGAATCCTACAGCTAAAGAGAGACGATCATCCATTCCCCCATCACTTTCACCTCAGCAACAACAGACAATGAAACAGCGAGCAACAAAATCAGTGGAATTTTCCATATGGAGCAGGAGATCCTAATGCAAAAACACAGCAGCAAAGGCAACCTCCCGCCATCCGCAAGAGGATTAGCAGCCATCTATCCCTGAAGTGGCGGAGATAAACAGCGCTGCTGGCATTAAAACAGTCCCTCCCGATTGTCCCCACCAACCTGGGCCCCGAGCTGCCCGCTTCGCGTCGGACCTGGACGCAAACCGAGCACGGTTCCGTCGGGAAGTCATTTCCCTACCAGGGCAGGAATGGCCGGAACCTCACGGGGACACCCCCTTCTCCTTGGCGCTATTTTTGGGCGACTCTGTCCCCCCAAACACAGCCTTTCCATCACAGCCACCCCGAAGGCGCTCCTGAAACCCCCACTGCCTTCACTCCCCCCTCATCGCCGCTTCCTCTGTCTGGGAACCGGGAGCGGGTCCTGCCGGGGGAATACAAACAGCGCTAGGACCGGCCTTCGCCCCCTCCGCCCCCCTGGGCGCCCAGAGATCCTCTTCCCGAGCCCGCCGAGACTAAGCTGGATGGGGAAGGGGCTCGGGCGGCGGAGGGCAGCGCTTACCGGCAGCCAAGAGGCCGAGGAAGCTGAGGAGCCCGAGGATCAGCGGCCGCGCCATCGCTCCCCCTCCCTGCCCGTCTGCAATGCGGCGCCGCCCGCTCCCGCCCTTATATAGGGCTGGGACGCGCACGCGCGCATACCGGCCCGCCCCCCGCGCACGCGCAGTGGCGGGACAGGGGGGGCAGGGGGTGTGAGGGGCGCGAGGCTTGTGAGGGGGGGTGCAAAATGGCGGCCGTAGGTTCGCGTTCGGAGCCCGAAGCTGCGGCTCCCCGCCCCCTGCGGCCCCCGCCGCTGCCAACGGCTGGGTTTGGCCGGGAAGAAATAAAGCCTTCAGGGCGATTTTTGCCTTCACGGGCTGTGCCCTGAGGCAGCTGGAGTCCCAAAGGCAGGAGTCCCCCCACACAGACCAGCCCGGCTAGCAGCGTCGGATTGAGGCACACACCAATGTGGACACATAATGTTAAGGGGTTGGAATGCACCTTTTCCAATCTGCTGCCAGGCGTTTCCCGCTAGACCAGGTTGCTGACGGCTGTCTCCCACCTGGCTTTGAACAGTTCCAGGGATGGTGCATCCACAAATCTCCGTGTGCAGCGTGTGCCAGTGCCTCAACCCCCTCACAGTAATAAAAGTCTCCTCCTAACAGCCTACCTAAAAATACCTCTCCTTCAAATTGTACCCATTCCCCCTTGTCCTGGCAATACAATTGCTGATGAAGAATCTCTCCCCAGCTTCCCTGTGGTCTCCTTCAGATGGTGGGATGTGCGCTGAGGTCTCCACAGAACCAAAGATCCTGTTGGGTGTGTGCCGCCACAGTGCTTCCCTTGCTTGCCAGGCAATGGGAATGCTGCTTTTTCCTTGCTGTGCAGGAAAGCCTCCCCCTTGTCACAGGGCAGCCAGCTATCCCTGTAGTCCGAATGAGCAGCGATTAAAAGTATAATTAAGAACAACAGCCTGAATTCACTTGCTGTCTGCCAGCCTCCTACTCCTGCCTTGCCCCTTGCACTGATTCAGCTAACTGGGAAAACTAACCCAGAGATAAAAAAACCAAGCAGTGTTTTCCTGACTGGATCAACAAACTGAACCAGCTCAGCTGAGGGACAGAGCAGATCCCTCGTGGGCTCCCCAGGACCAGGCAGAGCAGCCAGACCAGCTCCCCTCTCCATCTAAACCCACACTCAAGGCTTGCTGTAGCTGCAAGAAGGGCCCTTGGTAGTGCTTCCCACAGCCTGGGGAATTGGGCATCCCCTGTGGCCTCAGCATACAAACTTACCCTGCCTAAAGAGCTTGGTCTCTGCCAGGTTTATCCTGCCCACCTCGTGGGGACCTTCCAGGTACTGCCCTTCATCTGAGAGCACACATGTTTTTACCTTGCTAGGTCCTTACCTACATGTTCATTTTTCAAGGACCAGACTTGTTGATAACATTTAAGATTTAATTGCAGCATAAAGGTTAGGAGGAAGCGGATCTGTTCTGTTTCACTTTGCCAGGCTATACCAACCGGCGTAAAACACATTTCTCCTTTTCTTATAAGGACCTTTTAAAAGCCCAGCTAAGAAGCACCAGTTACAGTGATTTTCTTCACAAACCACATCAGGAGAATTTGTGGTTCTTGTGCCCTGCTTGCACAGGGCCTTTGCCCCTCCACAAGCGAGCACAGCTTCATTCCAAGCCTCCAGAGCCTCTACTATCACCACCATTGGGAGCCAGGGTCTTAGGTAATTCCCAAACTGGAGCCAGGTACGCCCAGACAGAATCAACGAGGCAGAAAGCCACCCCCAATTTTGGCCAGACTAAACAAGCAACCTTTACTCTGGCTCTAAAGCCACCTTGCCTAGGCAGGGCTCAGTGCTCTCCCCTTATCTGATGAGTGCACATAAAGTGTTGACAAGGCACCTCATCTTTCCAACCAGCAGCCAGCTACTAAGCTAGGAAAACACACACACACACACAAAAAAAAAAAAAAAATCTTTGTGAAGAATATTTAAGAGGAGGTTAAGTAAGACTGTCCGGAACAGGAGAGCTATTTCAGCAGGCAGGGTGTTTTTCTTCTGGGAGCTGAAGGATAGGGGGAAGGAAGGAGTAGCTTGGAGCTAGCAGGCTCTACCCCCAATCTGTTATCATTTCAGGCTAGCCCAGGTTTTCCTGGAGCTTTGCCAATTCCCATTGATTTGGGACCTTTTTTTATTCCTCTAGCGCACAGCATATAATATTTGGCAGTAACAAATTGTCTCCATGACTTAGCTTTCCTGGTCTTGCCATACTGTCTGCTAGTTTCCTCACTTAAAAATGGAATTAAACAAAATAAAGCAGCATCAAGAGTTCAAACACCAGCTGTCTGCTGTGAATGTTTGGAAGAGTGGGAAGCTCCAAAGGATATCTCAGCCTGTTGGGACTAGGTCCAGGTCACAGATGTGAGCTGAGACCTGGCACTGAAGGCATGAGCTGCAGCCACCAGCCACTGTCTGCCTACCACTTTCTGCTTTTGCTGAGCTTCTGCTGAGCTTTGGGGTTTTTCCTGAAGATAAACCTCCCAGATAAGGTACCAGATGAGGCTTCTCAGGCAGGATCATGGCTTGTCTGTAGTGACATACAGCTGAGTCACTTGGCTGTGGCTGAGGGAGAAGGAGGCCTTCCCAGCCTAAACTTGGTTTTTAGCCCCATTTTCTGGGAGACACGTGCTCTGAGTGGAGCAAGTGAGTAGGAAGAGCTCAGAAAGCTGCAGCCAAGTGAGGGACTTTCCTGCACACATGACTCACTTTCCAGCTGCCTCCCCTGCCAACCAGTTGGACTGGGCCAGCACCAGAGCCCAGCTGGTTTTGATGCCCTGTTTTGTCGTGCCTACAGCACACAAATTCCTTCCACGTCACCTCACCCTCCTGGCTCCCAATTCTGTGCTTTGCATAAGTGGGGCACGTGAGGAGTCTCTGTTTGGCAATCCTGGGAGGCCAGCCAGAGGCCCCTGCAGGCTCTGATTTTGCAGCTGCAGCCAGCTCTGCAGGAGAAGTGTTCTCTTTGCAAAAGAAAAAAAACAAAACAAGTGAAATACATAAAGAGAGGCATTTTCCACAGCAGTCTGGCTTTCAGAGCATTTTGCATTTCCACTCAGACTGCAGCAGGAAGAGGAGAAGAAGTAAAGCCAGCCACAAATTACAGCCTGACAGCCTCGTGCAGAGCCTTGAACATGTTTGAAGTTTATTCCAGACCAAGAGCAGCCTCCCTGTGATTCACCAAATGGTTTGGCTTGCGGGTCCCGCTGGAGTGGAGACAGACACCCACACACACCCACCCTTCCTCACCACTAACAGGCTGCAGAGAAATAGCTCCTGCTCTGATATTCTTCCCAGAGCAGAAAGCATCAGAGCATGTTCCAAATGGGATGGCTGTGCTGCAGGGACTGCATCCAAGGGCAGAACGGCAGCACCGGCAGCAGCCAGGGCATGTGGGACCTGTCCCACTCTTCCTGGCACACACACAAAAAAGAAACAACCAAAAAACAACCCTGACCCACAGAAACAGATGGTTCTTAATGGGATCAGGGGCCTGAATCAGCCCAGGGTGCAGAGAACAGCACATGATGAGCCAGCTGGGCTGTAAGAGCAAGACTGCAGCAGCTTCAAACTGAAAGAAAATAGTTTTAGATTAGATATAAGGAAGAAATTCTTCCCTGTGAGAGTGGGGAGGCTCTGGCACAGGTTGCCCAGAGAAGCTGGGGCTGCCCCACCCCTGCAAGTGTTCAAGGCCAGGTTGGACAGGGTTTGGAGCAACCTGGTCTAGTGGAAGGTGTCCCCGCAATGCCAGAAGTTTGGAACAAAACAGCCTTCAAGGTCCCTTCCAACCCAAACCATGCTGTGATTCTATGACCCTACACATTTCCAGCCTCTCGGCCCCTGGCATCAGCACAAACAACCTCACCCTGCCGAGCCCAGCGGCTGATCTGGCTGTAGGAGTGATCCCTTCCTCTCCCCAGGCAGTTTTTTGCCTGGATCTGGTTCACTGTCTGAACACCTGTGGCACAGAACGAGGTGAAAGCATCGAGGACCATCCCCCTTTGGCAGCCATACCACAGCAGAGCTCTCAATTAACACTGGCATGGTCACAGGCTGCATTCCTTCCCACGTTCAGCTCAGCCACAACTTAATTATCAAAAGGGGTCACATCAAGTACACTGGATTTTCCAAGCAAAGCATAACATAAAACCTCAAATCACTGAGCTAATTCTCATTTCAGTATTTACTTTGTCAGCAGTCACAAGTTGTGCATTTTAGTTACAAGCTGTGTTTTGTTTCCAGATTTCCTCAGCATTTTAGGTGCTACTTACTGGGATTAGACTCCTATTTCAAGGCAAACCATATCCCAAGGCAACTGATACTTCAAACCAAGTAGGTCAACACAAAGAGCATCAGCAGCCGTAAAGGCTTTACCCTCGTGGATTTCTGTAGGATTTCAGAAATCAGGATTTCTGACCAGCTCTAGCAAGATCTGGAACAGCAACAGAGTTGCCAGAAAAGGAGATGATTCCTCCTAAATACAAGGGAATCAACAGTGCAGCACCACCTCATCAATGTTTTAAAGGATATGCACCAAGATGCAGAATTCTGTTCCTGCTCCCGTTGTGTCATCTTGTCAGGGTCATAAGCAGTAAGATTGCAGCCAGATAAATCTCTGCCACAACCTTTGAAGCAGGGTTTCTTTTTATAAATATAAAGTAGTATGTTTCTCTAAATCCTGTTTAACCCAACCCCCAAAAATTTTGGAACTATACATCTAGGTGATCCGGGAAGAAAACAAATGAAAATGTATAATAGATTTTGATATAGTTGAATACAAATATATAAAACAAAAAATATAAACAAAATTGGGGGCTGACCTAATTTCATTTGGTCTCTGCTTTGCAGGTTTTCAAGGATTACACTTAGAAGCTTTTTTTTACACTTAGGGCTTTTTCAGCAGTGGAGGTTATTGCCATCCAGTGTTTTCCATCTGCTGTGACTCATTTGGGCTCACACAGAAGTGATTAGATAATCACAGGACTCCAGAAGCTATGGCTTTCAGGAAAAGCACAAAGAATTCCAGCTTTTGCAGGAAAAAATAAGAGTTGGCAGAGACCAGCTACAAAGGCTGCTATAAGGAGCTGGGTTGAGGAAACACACCCACCCCCCCGACTTTCTTCACACAGTTTTCTTCTCTGTTGAAAGACTTGCTTTCTCTTCCTTTATTATCCAAAGCAAAAAGGAAGGCACTAAATAGAACCTATTATTTGGGGAAGAAGGTACAAAACCAAAGAGTTTGGACTGGAAGTAAAAGCCCAAATAAGCTGTCCTCAAAACTTTGTATGAGCTAAGAGCTGATGTGTGGGAAAGAGAGAAGAAATAGAACAGGAAGATCATGTAGTTCAATATCTTAATAAACAGCCTGAGAAGTCAGGCAGGGATCATTGCTTTCCTGCTCACTGGATTCCGTGCTATTGCAAGGTCTACCGTTCTTTTTTTAGGTCACAAAAAGCATCAGGCAGCAGCTCCTCATGTGTGATCTCACCTCAGGCCCAGGACTTTTAAGCCAGGCTGTGGATTTCAGTGAAGTTTGTAGCAGCAGCCAATCACTGTGACCAAAAGTGGCACAGGTTGGGATTAATCAAAGTCACAAGGCCACAAGGGGGAAGTGGCTAGTGCAGCTACTGCAGCTCTCACCACAAGGTTTTTCTTCATCATTCCAGTGAATACAACCCACGCTGCCCAGAGGCGTGGGCATCTGAATAGCTGCCCTCTGCCCTCTTCTACAAAAGGGTAAAAATACAGCCAGAGACTCAATCTCTTTCTTCCACTGTCCCAGCTAAGTCTGGGGTTTTAACAGTTTGGAGTAAGTTGCCCAAGTGTGGTGTTCATCCCTTGCTTGCTCCAAGTCTAACAGGCATCCCACAGCAAACTTCCTGAGCTTCTTCTAGGGTTTCTTCACCTTCCAATTTTATAAAGCAAAACCATGTTTCACTCCAGGGAAAAAAACCACCAGGACTGTGGCACAAGGAGGGCAAACAGCTACGATTCAATACCTTTGGATTTCACAAGAGGATTCCCTGGAGCAACCACCTTTCTTTTGTCCTTCCCACTGTTCACCCAACAGCAGCTGGGGAAACACTGGAGCATCTCCTCAAAACAGCAAACACAGGCGATAGAGATGCTTTATGAATTCCATGGGCAGTGCTGACTAATGAAGTATTGGCAGCCTGGTTTTCCATGGCAGTCACAATTTCCATGATTATCCCCTCATGTGTGTCTTTACACTCATTCTTCATAGAAAAAAAATTTTTTAAATCAATAAAGACTTATTTATACACTCAATTTGTTAATCCTGGCCCTAAGAAAGTCAGCATCAGTTACCCACGCAAGCTCAGCTACTGCCAGGAAATAGCTGGAGCAAAACTCACCATTCTGCTGAGCTTTGTTTGCTATGGTGAATGTCAAAGGAGAAACAAAACTCTTCTTATCCTTCCCCAGGGAAGGGCAGAGAGGCGTAGGAGTTAGCATTCAACCTTGGGCACTGCAACCCAGTCAGCTGCAGAACAAAAGCATGGCTGAGTCCATGGAAGAGAGAGGAGAAAAAAAAGGCAAAAATCCACTCTGTCGAGAGCAGCAAATGGTATTTGTGGCTTAACACACTGTGTCATACCTAGCACTTGTGGTAGGATAGGAACAAAAACCCAACTCAAGACACCTCAGGCACCTATCACAACTGTGCTGAAAACAACCATCCCCATTTCCCCTCACCAGGCCACTGCAACTGCCTTTTAAAACTTATCCAACAGCTGCTTCCCCTCAGGTTATAATTCTCATGCTCAGCTGCAGCTGGTCTCTCTCTGTGCTCCTTTAGTGGGACAAGGTTCAGAACCATGTTCTGTCCTTGCTAGCTGATCTGCTAATGAGACTTAATTAACCCAGAGAGATTTGGAAACTGTTTTTTCCATAAAAATGAGGGATTATCAGGTTTAAGCTGCTCCTGTTTCACAGGGAAGCTTAGAAAGCAAATAAGTTTTGCTCTTATTTGGTTTTCCTGTTGCTGCCTGGGGCGATCATAAGATATGTGGCATTTGTAGTGATTTCTAGTAAAAGTGTCTGGGTTTCCCCAGCTTGTTCTGAACAGCTGTTCCAGTGACAGCCTCCCTGCTGGCAGCAGTGGTTCCTCCTACAGGTGTCCACACAAAGCAGGTGATCTTGGTGGACCTCATCCTGCTCTCTCCCTGAGTCCCATAGTTCTGTAGCAGGAGGGTCCTGCCCTCTGTCACGCACCGTCTCTACCTTTCAAATGAGACCCACTACGACTAGAGCAGCCAAGGTGGAGAAGCAAGTTCCATCCTTCCAGGCTGCCAGGATGTAGCAGTGCCATTCCCTAGAGGTAGATCTTCCAGAGGTCCAGCTGCAGATCTTGGCTGACCCTATGGACATCCCAGTGAACTCCCCAGGCTTCTGGGCAGATACTGCTTCTCTGACCTTTATCTGCTCGGGTGCTTTTTTTCTTGGAAAGGCCCTTCTCTGTTATGAGCAAGGCTCCAAAGGTCCTGGTGTCCTCATTGTGTGTAAAGCAATGAGGATTTGGTTATCACCAAGCCAGAAAGGTCTCCCACATGTTATCTTTGCTTTGTAAGCAGACCCACAAGGCCACAGCATGACTTTAGGGGATTGTCAGAAGGCACCCAGGTGCTGGGAACACTGAGAGGTGTTCACAGTGGAACTTTTGCACGCCTGAGGTGGTGCTGGAAGGGGCTTCCCTGCCACCTGTCACCCTTTGGGCACTCACTTCTGCTGCTTCCCTGCTGAGGGACAGACTGACCCTGAGCAGACCCCATCAGCTCTTGATCCAGCCAGATCAGGAGGATCAGGGGGATCCAACTCTAAACTCCCCTTGCAAAGGAAAGGCAATAAGATAAGATTACAGGCTCACTTTACTGCAGGTCTCACAAAGGGAGGGAGAGGGAACATGTGTAAGGGACAGAGAGAGAGCACAGGATGGTCCTTCCCTGCATTAGGTGGATTTAAGCACCCCATGAAATGGCAGGGCAACAAAAAGATGAGATACAAATAACACATTAGGGCAAGGAAATAAGCTGCACCAATAAACCTCACTGATGAAAGCATTCAGCATGAGGAACCTCTTCCAACCTAGGGCTTCTTGAAGGTTTCATCAACATTTGAGAACATTTTGATAAAACCACACCATTTCATAAACATCTCGACACCAAGGGTTTAGCTTAGATATTAACAAGTCTCTGTTGCCAGAAATTATTTCCATACTCTTAAGACTCGTGATGTTCTGGGTGAGGAGCAGAAGAGGACAGCCTGCAGCAGAGACCAGCACACTTTGGTCTGTGCCTGTGGCCCTGTGTGACATTTCCCAAGTAAAGTGGTGTCCCAGCGAGCACTCCAGCTGAATAGTCCAGAACCCAAAAACCCTCTGAACTTTCCACTACAAAGTAGTTCTCACTTCCTTCTATTTGGAGGGGAGAGAACGAGACAAGTTACAATTTTGCAGACATTTCCTCTCCCGCTGAGTAGGTAACTGCTGCCATTTAGTACAATCAACTCCTTTTTGCTGAGGTTTTCTCTTCATACACAGGCTGGTCAGAAAGAAAAGGAGCTACACTTGGTTGATCCTAAACTGAGTTCCCTTCCTTGAATGGTGTGTTGGTCAGATGGGGAGTTTTCATGTTTGTACAGAGACACGGATTTTACCCAGCTGAGGATGCTGCTGACCTTGCTGAGATGCTGGCAGCCACATGATGGCATTTTTTTTTTCACTGCAGGGCTGCTCCAGAGCCAATGATACTGGCACAAATGGTTCCAGTTCCAGCACAAACTGGTACACTGGCTGCACTTGCAGCCTGCATGTGATGCCCCCTCTCTTCTCACTTGCCTTTTTAACTCCGTGACAGAAGCTTCAAAAGCCAAACCAGAAAGCACAAGACTTCCTGCTCACCTGGGAGAGCAGCAGACTGGCCTTGCTGTGATAGGAGACATCAGAGGCTTTTTCTACTGGTGTCACTACTTTAAGGTTTGCCAGCCTCTCTTCTCGACAGAAATCCCCCTGGCTCAGCTGCTCTCAT
This sequence comes from Dicaeum eximium, assembly GCA_013396995.1. Classification (NCBI taxonomy): domain Eukaryota; kingdom Metazoa; phylum Chordata; class Aves; order Passeriformes; family Dicaeidae; genus Dicaeum; species Dicaeum eximium. Next base: position 997,126 of record VWZP01006149.1, on the reverse strand, counting down.
CATGTCAAAAGTGAATCTTTTGCGTTGCAGGTTTGGAAAGTGTTCGCAATGATTAAAAATAAACCAACTTCTCTATTTCGCCCTCAGAGAAGCAGAATTGAAAAAGGAACAGAAAATGAGATGCAGGGTCATTTGAAGATTCTGCACATATTTGTGGGGGGCTGAAGGATGCAGTGAGGGAAGGGTGAGTGGAGCTCAGTCAAAAGCACATCAGCTGACAGCACCTCAGTTCCCACTGAGCTCCCACCCTCATTATGAAGGCTTATTTTAATTACACCTGCTGCGAAAGTGGGGAAAGTTCCACTGAAAGTCTCTCTGGAGAGCTCAAATAATGGGATATGCTGGGGCTGCACAAGCCAGACAGCCAGGAAAGCAAACATGAGAAATCAGCCGTGTCTACAGGTACTGGATAAAAACTGGCCAAGTATCAGTTCTCTGTGGAGAGCAGAACCCCTTCCTCGGGTGCTGAGCAGACAGCAAATCCGTCTGGCTTAGGGACAGCCCTTTGCATGCTGTTTGCTGGCTGTCATCTCCCCCAGCCCCTGGGTCCTGTCACCAGAGCCACTGTCCGGGCTTGCTGCCTTCTTTGTGGGCAATTTGCTTTTTCTTCTTTGGTGGCAACACCTCTACAGCTGATGCACCAGGGATGTGCACTGTGGCGTCGGGTCTGGGACACCCCTGGAGGGGCTCAGCAGAGTCGCTGAGACAGGAACAGGCACTGCCAGGGGAGACAAGGGTCAGGCAGGGAGCAGGCAGGAGCTTTTTTGGGTTAATCCGTAGAAGAGGTGGGGAAGGAGGAAGAGAAAAAGCAGATGTGGGGTCTGGCAGCGCTCGCTTTCCCCCTCCAACCCGCAGGGCCAGGAAGCACGGGAGGAGCTGGCTCTCCCCGAGAAGAACCCAAGGCAGCAGCCGCTCCAGTAAGGGCTGGCTGCGGAACTGGGAGCAGCTCGCAGAGGCGAGCGGCAGGTGGCAGCAGGAGCGCGGGGAGAGGAACAGCTGCAGCCCAGGGCTCTGAAAATGGGTAAAAACACGGAGTTTGCAAGCTTGGCTTTTATACAGCCTTCTTTGACACAGGACCCATCAGCGGCAGAGAGCGTGGAACGCCCCGTTGATGGTTACAAGGAGAGAGGTTTCCCAGTAGGAGGGAATAGAAGTGTTTAATTATTCCTTGAAACACAAAAACAAAAACAAAACAAAACCCAAACCAAATAAACAAAACCAAAAGCAGCAAACAAAACAAAACAAAACAAAACCAACCAGGAACAAACAAACAAACCCCCAGACAAACAAAAAAACCCTAGAAAAGTTTCCATTCTTAGTTCTGCATTCCACAGGAAAAGCAGGGCAGCCTTGGCACAGAGGATGGAACTCCCTTGTGAGGTTTATGCAGGAAGATTTAAGAAGAAAAGTCCAAGGACAGGTGGATCAGTGATTAAAACCAGCATTCAGCCCTTGGAAGAGAATAAGGATTTTCACACTGTCACCTTCCTGACAGCAGCCCATAGCCAGGGAGTCTTTAGAGCTCTCATTAAAGCACTGAAATGCTTTCCTTGGGAAGGCCTGGTGCAGCTTATGGGAAACTGGAGCCCCTGGGATGGCTGTGCACACACCCACACACACCCTGCTCCCAGCTCCGGGGTGATACACCCACACCCCGGCAGGGAGATGAACCCGCTCCCTCCTCAGAGGGTGGGGGAAATTGTTAGTTATTGTTTATGATCCACAGGGAATTTCCTTTGGGAAAGGAAAAGAGGAGGAATTGTAAAGTCTTCTGCCAATAAATTGGATCCTTTGGGGTTTTCTATTCTCACACTCAGCATCCACATGCGGGATTTTGTTTTAAACAAGCTTTGGAGACTCAAAAAGGGGCAGAAATAGCAATGCTTTATTATGCCAAAGGAAAGTGCAAGTTAGCCTGTTCCCTGAAGATCGGGAGTTTTGCTTTTAACTCTTACCAGCTCAAAGGGCTTTAGATAGTATAGGTGGGAAAATATATTTCATGGTTGGAACTAGGTGAACTTTTAGACTTTTTCCAACCTAAACCAGTCTGCAACTCCCTGATATCTCCCTACATTTATTTTGCATGGTTTCCCACTTTCTGCTCCCAGCAGATGAAGCCACTGGTGGTTAAAAAAGGTGGAAGTGGTTTGGGACATAGATCAGTCCTGCTGCTCATTGAGTTAGATGTTTTTAAAACTGAAAAGATGATATTGTGCAATAATCTGTGATGAAGACTTAGTCCCCTAGAGATTGCCTCACATTTAGCCCTCAAAATTTCATTTTGTCCTCTACAGATTAGCACAGATTTTACAATCAAAAGAACCATCTGACTACCTCTGTCTTATCCCCAAAATGTTCATTCTTTCCCCAACAGATTGTCTACATTTTACCACTAAAAAACCCCTACTGATTACCTCTAGATTATTGCAAAAAATGTCATTTTGTCCCCTACAGATCATCTCAGATCTTACCCCCAAAATATTTGCTGTGCCTTACAGATCACCTAATTTTCTAGACAAAATTCTTTGTACCTGTTGATTACCCTCATTTTTACCTCAAATCATTCTCTTCCCTTCAGACTAACTCAGATTTCCACCACCCCACCCATTTTGTCTCCTACCGTTTAAGTAGATCTTACCACCCAAAAAACAACTGATTACCTCTATTTTATACCCAAATTATTGAAGCAGATCCTGAGAGATGGGACAATGCTTTTTATCATGCCAGTGTCCTAGAGAGATGCTGCCCTGCTGCTAACAGAGGAAAAACCAGTGGAGGCTTTTTAAAATTGAAGCCTGACCTGGTCACTGCCACATCATCAACTTGAACCGAGGGCGTTAAACCAGCAGCAGATGCGTGGTTTAACCAGCAGATGCTGGTTATTCCCCGAAAACCCAGAGCATCCTGGTTGCTATAGAGACACCTCGCCCTTTCCTTGCTCCTGATGTCATTCTGGGACTGCTCCTTTCCTCCTCCCGCACGCGTGTGCACGCCCATGTGCAACACAGGGAGCGAGGAGAAGCTCTCTTATCCCTGGGGAAGAGGAATGGGCGACGAAGGGAAGGTGATCCCGCAGGGAAGTGGAGGGCGGAGGAAACACAACTCCCTTCCTCTCCCGCCGCCTCTCTCGGCAATGCCAGGGGTGGAGCAGACACTTCGTTCCTGCCCATGCCAGCTTTATTATTGATGAAGCGGGAATGTGATCTCCATCCCGAGCCCCACGTGTGCATGCAGAGCACGCAGGGAGCACTCCCGGGACCACAGAAGCATCCTGCAAAGACAGTGACACTGCACTAGTGTGGGTGTTCAACTGCCCGTCAGCCTCTCTCTGCCCTCATCTCAAAACTATTTACGTTTCAGGGTTGTAATTTTGCCAAGATCTTTGCCCACAAAATCCGAGGCAGAATGCCCTGTTCCAGTTGAAATAACAAGTGAGGAGCTTAAAAATGTTTTGCCATGCCTCCAAACCCCACAAAACTCCTGCGGTGTGCAGCCAGCCAGACTTATCTGCTCTTTTATGACATGATCAACCTGACAGCTTACACAGGCCTCATCCTGCCAGCCCTGGGTTTGCCTCATTTAGGCAGAGTTCCCGAGACACTGCCCTTCACCCCAGCTCCATCAGCAATGCTGCAGAAGTCAAAGCCCTGGCATTAGCAGAGCTATCCTGTCTATCTGCAGCTGGGTTGCAGCCACTGGCTGTGAGTGCCTGCTAAAACCAGGAAAAGAGGGAGGGAGGGAGGGAGGGAGGGAGNAGGAAGGAAGGAAGGAAGGAAGGAAGGAAGGAAGGAAGGACATTAACATCACACCCAGGCTTTCCTGCCTTGCTGTTTGCATACCAGCTGTGCCACCAGCTGCTGGCACTCTCCATGCAAACCCATCCCCATCACCTTGGCTCACAGGAAGCCACTAAGCAGCAATGAACGATGTTGGTCATCACACTTAAATAGCAAGAAAACTTGCATTTTGCTGTCCATGCCACATGCATAGCAGAAAAAGTATGCCAGGAATGTGAAAGAAGGCTGAAAGTTTTTATGGGGACTAGTTTTCTGGATCTCTCTCTGTTTGCAGAGCCAGATGTCGTTCAGCTCCTCAGTGTCTAACATTACAGAGCTCTGAGGGAGCTGGGTGAATTTCTGCACTTCAGCCAAAATAGTAATTTCTGTAGGATTTAATGCTCCAGACCCTAAGCCTGCCCTGCAGGGACAATGACAGCCGGTGTCCCCCAGTGCTCCTGGGCTGCTCCAGGATGCTCTCACTCCCTGCCCTCTTGGAGCACAGAGATGTGACCTCACCAGTACAGCACAGCACGGTGGGACCAACCCCCCCCCAGCTCCTGTATGGGGACAAAGTGGAGTCTGGGGAGAAAGGTGCTGACCTCGGAGCCAGTTTTAGCTGAGGATAATAAAGAGGAACCTTGTCACAAGGTGGTCACAGAGATGGAGCCAGGTTCCTCACATGATGGGATGGTGAGAGCCAGGGCAGGAAAGGTTTGGAGTGGATAAAAGAAGAAACAATTTCTCCAGTGCGACAGTGAGCAAAGAGAGGTTGTGCTAGCTCCATCCTTGGAGGTTTGCTGGATAAAGCACTGACCACCCGATTGTGTCCCTGCTTTGAGCAGGAAGTCTAGAGCCCAAATCACCCCGTGGTGCCCGGGAGGGGACTCACCTTGGCCCAGATGAGACAATTTCGCGGGGTGTCTGTGGGTCCCCAGGACCCCACGTCCCCCTTTTCCCCACCCCAGCGCCCGGGCGGCCGCTTCCAGCGATCCCGAGGCTAGAGCCGGCAACTCCCGGTTTCCCGGCGTGGATGTCGGGGTGGGGGCAGCGGGGGCTGGCCCGGGGACCCTGCCCGGCCCCGCCCCGGGACCCNGGGTCGGGACCGACGGAGCCGGGGCCGGAGCGCTGCCGGGGGCCGGACCGGCGCGATGGGCAGCGGGAGCTCCGGGGCAAGGGGGAGGATGGCGGCGGGGATCGGGTCTTTCCCGGCGCGGCGGGGAGTTGAGGGAAGTTGGGCGTGCGAGGAGGGGCCGCGGCCCCGAGCTCAGCGCCCCCCCGGGCAGGGGGAGCGGGGCCGGCGGGGAGCCCGGGACTCGGTGGCCGCATCCCTCCGCGGGGCGGCCCCGGGCTCCGCCGGCTCCTTTGTGCGCCCTCCGGCCTCGGCCGCTCCTTTGTCTCGGTGCGGAGCCCCCCGCCGCTCGCTCCGCAGCGGGGCAGCGCCGGCGATGCTTCCCTTCCTCCCCTGCCTCCCTCCCCTCGGCGGACAGCCGGATCCCAGCGCCCGCAGCCGAAAGTCCTCCCAGCACATGACTGCTCAGCAGCTCTCGCCGTGCCTTTCTTTCGGGGAAAAAAAAAGAAAATCAATGGAATAGGATCGAGCTCTGCGGCGGCAGCGCCGAGCCTCCGTCCGGAGCGGAGCGCGGCTGAGGGGACAGAAGGAGACTTTGGAAAACGAGTTTCTCACAACCATCCCGGAGTTGCATCATCCGTCTTGTCAGCCCCTACCAGGGAGCACTGGAAAGTTGTTCTCACCCTTTCCCCTCCTGTCCCGAGGCCACCGGGGCACGCTGGCCCTCGGCCGGTTCCCGGGAGCCAGCGACATTTCTGCCGGAGCGGGGACTCGGACACGCTCAGGGCCCCAGGCGGGACCTGCATGGCATGGGGGTACCCTGAGGGGAAAAGGCCATCCCAGCAGAGTCCCTCCTCAGCGCCTGCCGGGATTTCAGCAGCTGCTCCCGGCCACAATGGGGAGAGCTGCCCACACCCCACTGCCTTTGCATCGAGCCTGGCTTTGGTGCCTGGCGGAAAGCGTCTCCTTTTCCAGAGTGAACGATTTACAATACTACTCCAGGACAGGGATTTAACTCTGCAGTTTTCCCACATCTGCCATGTTGCTTCAGCATACGGCTCGATTTCACACTCCCAGTCTCCCTGTGCTGACTCGAGCATAGGCCACTGTCCCCTTGGCCAACATCTCTTGCCACCAGTCCCTTCTGCATCCCTGGAGCGCTACAGACGCCTGGCTCGGGCTGAAAGGGGAGCAGAGGCGGGCACAGAGAGCGCCGTGTCCCTGCTGCTGGGGTGGGTTTGGCGGAGGAGCTTCCAGGCGAGTGTGTAGCAGTGAGGGGAAGGAGCGTGGGGCGGTGGGAGGGACCGGGGGCTCTGCCCCAAAGAAAGGGCTCATTGAAGCAGGGAGCGGCATTTGCGGTTCCCGGCGGGGCCGGGGGCTGCCGGCACTCACAGCAGCCAGCATTGTGCCACAGGGGCCGAGCAAACAGGGCCGGGCAGTCCTCTCACCCATCTTGGTGGTCTGCTCTGTAGCACCCCTCGCTGCCCAGCAGTTCAGCGCGTTCAGTCGCTCACCTTTGCTGCAGGTGGTGCTGCAAACCCCACCCCAGCCATGTCTGTGGCTTCCAGCGGGCTGGTTTCAAGGCTGAAGATGTTTTAGCCGGGTCCTGGTCCAGATCCAATTCCAGAGGCTGGTCCCTGCCTGGGAGATGCACGTGATTTTCCCCCATGCCCAGCACTGATGTCTCTGGGTCCCATCGGGTTCAGCAGGGGCAGGAGCAGCAGTTCTCCTCTCTGCTGGGTCAGGAGAAAACACCTCTCTTTGGACACCACCAAGGCGAGGGAGAGACAAGACCGGTCCGTCCTGGCCATGAAGCCTGTGCTGGTCCTGTCACCAACAATTCTGTGCCCTCACCAGCCTCTACACCCCTTCTGCGCAGTGGTTTTTGGGACATGAGGAACAAGGACAGCTCTTCTGGGTCATCACAGAGAGCAGGTGTGACAGTAAAGAGTAGACAGGAGACAAGCTCATGCACCTGGAGTTTGAGAGCTTGTGCAGTGAAAACAAAGTTGTTCCAGTGGTGCCTCTCTGTACCAACACCCGTTCCTGCTGCTGCTCCTGAGCATAACCTCTGAGTCAGAAGGACTTTGCATTCCCAACTTTCTCCTCCAATGGGCAGTTTCCAGGCTTCAATTTGATGAGGCTTGTGGCTATTCTCAGCAACTTTATAAACATTGTAGGAGGTAACTTTTTCCCTCTCTTTTTTTTTTTAGCTTGACTAGACATGTTTTTAACCAAAAAATACCTGCCTGGACAGGCTCCTTAGCTGCACCGCAGGGCAAACCAAAGCAAGGCTGTGCTTGTGCCATGCCTTGGAGGAGAGCCAGGACCAGGATGAAAATTGCTGGGAGATGAAAGCAAATGGGAAGCTGTGGTGGCATGTTTCCCAAGGCCAGCCTCGGAAGGAAGTTGGGAGCGGAAATAGTTGAAAGAGTAAATACAGAGGTTTAGTTTTTTTTCCCAGGTTGCAGACAAAGAACAGCTCGGAGAGCAGATAAGCCCATGCTCCTTATCTCTTTGTTGTTCTGCCCTTGTGTTTTGCTGGTCCGAGTGTCTGCTGGAAGGCTGATGAAGCAAAGGACCGTGGAGGGAATTACTCAGTGCAGCAGCAGCACCGAGGGCAGTGAGCTCAGCTGCAGGTCACTGTGGGCTTCCATGAAGGGATGCACGGGAGTAGATGGGGGCTGGATAGACAGAAGGATCTCAGGCAGGGAGGCAACTCTTGCACGTGGGTGTTTCATTGCCCTTCTGTACCCAGAGCTCAGTTGTTGCCTCTTGAGTCACCAGAGGAAAATGTGACTTCATCCAGTCTCACCTCCAGCTGCCTGCCCCTGGCAGCCACAAGCATCTTTCTTTCCTAGATCTCACCTGGTAGGGGTTCAGGGCAGCCAGAGTTGGGGAATGAGAGCCCCAAGGCTTTGTGTAAGACCTTCCCTTTCCCAAAACCGAGCTGAAAACTCCTGCTCTGCTCTTCCAGTCAGGCAGTCCTGTGGAATGCCCTGCAGGGCATCCCTTCCCTCCTTCCTCTCACAGGGCTTCTGCTCTTCTCACCCCACCTGCACCACCAGTGGGAACATCCATCCCACAGACCAACTTGCTACAGCAGACCGGAATGATTTGGTGGCTCCATTACTCTCCAAGTCCTTCCTTCTTGCTGTGGCAAGGTTAAGTTAACTTGCTGGTAGTGGCGGATCCCACCTGGGCAGATTTGCATGGGAACAATATCCCCAACACCCCCCAAAAAAACCTCCTTTTCTGGCTTTAAATCATCTGGGAAATCCATAAATCCTGTTATCATCTCCACAATGGGAATTGCAGCCGTCCCTTCCAGCCTGAGGCACAGGAAAAGGCAGGGAGCAGCATCTGAGCTGTGGGTGTTGCCATCCGCAGCATCTCAGTTTAGCATTCCTGGAAGTTACTCCGCTTTGCTTTGGGACTTGGAGAGCCAGAGGACGCTGCCTGTCATGTCCAGGGATGGTGTCCATCCATCTGTCTGCTCACACAGATGCACTCCCTGGAGTGGATGCTGGCAGGGCACCCTGGGGCAGCAGCATCATCCCCGTGGTTCTCCTCATCCCTCCCATCGCAGCAGAGCCCTGGAGGGGAATGTGCGGGGGACACAGAGCCCCTCTGTTCCCACTGACAGAAGGGCGCTTGTGGCTTGTGCAGTGCCCCAGCCGGGCTGGCCTCGCGGGCCCCAGCGAGGAAGAGCTTTAGGATGCCAAGCGGCCCCAGGCAGCGCCACCAGGTCACCCGCACGTCCCCAGCCCTGACGGGGACCCCGCGCCTGTCGCTGCCGCCCCGCGGGTCCCAGGCAGGACGTTTGCAGCCGGTTGTTTATTTAATGAATTATGTCTGCCCGGGGCCTGTGAACGGGGGTTTTGCCAGCGCTGCCGGACATGGTTCTCTGTGTCACCCCCGTGAATAATTCCTGGTCTGTGGCTCATTTGTGGTCAGGCAACTGGGGGCATTAGAGGGGGAAAACCCCGGGCTGGCTTTGCCCAGGGATTTGTCTGAGGAAGCGGTTGATGCCATGCACTGTGCGTGGGTGCTGCGGGCAGCAAGGGGACTGTCCCCAGCCCCAGGCGAGGGCAGGGACGCAGATCACCGCCCCTGGGGATGCCGTGACTCTGCCGGGCGCTGAGAGATGCGGCCGCACATCGAGGACTTCGTGTATTTGATTTTTTTTCTCTCGGTTGCTCAAATACTCCGACAAGTCCTGTCATCGAGGGGCCACGTCCGAGGAGGGGGGATTTGGGGGGTGGCTGACGAAAGGCACACAGGCTGCTGGCTTGTCCCCGAGGAGCGGCGTGATGACAAACCAAACTAACAGGGCTGTTAAACACACACACACGCGCACACACTTGTGCCAGGGATCTCGGTGCCGCTTGCTGCAAGGGGGGAGCTGGGGGACCACTGTGGGAGGGCTCTGGGGCTGCCAGGGCTCTCCAGAGTCCCTGCATCCCACTAAATCCTGAGTTTGCTGGGTGCGTGCTGTGGATGTCTCTTTTTAGAAGGTTTTGCTGGAAAGGAGATGGCTGGAAGCCAAGCCTCCGGAGCTGAGCGGTTTGCTCAAGCTGGGAAATTCCTGGTCCTCACACAGAGAGGACCGGGAACCTGGCAGGCTGGGGTGCTGCCCTGGCCACGGGACACATCCCACGCCTCCTGCCCATGCTCCCTCCTTCCCAGCCTTCAGCCAGCAACACTAAAAAATGCACATTTTGGCCGAGCACGACGGGAAGAGGTTGCGACGTGACGCAATGCCCGGTAGGGCTTCCCCACTCCCGCTCTGCCGGGGGCTGCGGATGCCGGGGCTCGGTCAGGGCATCTCCCTCCCAGCAAACCCCGGGGCCCCGCAAAGGCTGCGGCTGCTCCTGGCTCCCTTCCCTCACCCCAAAAGCAGGGGTGGGACGGGCTGCCGGGGTCGCGCTGGTGGAGCCCAGCCAAGGCTAAATAGACTTTCCCTGAGTCACCCAAAGTCTGGCCAAGAAAGCGGGACGAGCCAAGGCGGCACCCACGCGGCCGGCCGGGCAGGTGGCAGTGCCAGCAAGGCCGAGGGGTGTCAACCTGCACGCTGGGGACCTGCCCCAGAGCACAAACCAGCAGCTGTGGCGACCAAAATCTCCATCTGGGGTGTGGGTTTGGTGCAACCCAGAGCGGTTTCCAGCAACAGCCCGATTGAGGCGCTGAAGGAGAGGCCGGGGGCGGGTCTTTCCTGCTGGGCGGGGATGCCAAGTCTCCTGGTTTTGCATCCCACACCAAGCAGCTGCACCATCATTTGGGTTATTTTCTTTTTTGGCAAAAACCTCCCCCGAAGCATTCTACTCTCCGAGGGGGACTGGCAGCAGCAGTGTTTTCCGGCCCGCCGTCCTTCCTGAAACTCTCTGGGTTTCATTTCCGAGGCTCAGCAGCTGCTGCCGCCATGCTGGGGGAAGGCGGAAGCTGCTCGGCCCCACATTGGGGCCCTACAGTGGAGCCTCCAACCCTCCCCTCTCCAGAGTTGGGAGCCACAATGCGCCAAAGATCCGCATGATCCGGGGCTCCCTCGCTGGCAGCAGCAGGTTTTTGCCAGCGGGAAGCAGGCAGCTGTCGGGTGGCAGGGACTGGGTTTCAGGGCGGGCAGGGGTGGCTGGTGGAAGCGTGGGAAGAGTCCTGTCGGGCAGATATATTTTGGGAAGGGGAAGGAGAAGGAGCAGCCGATGGGGCATTCAGGCAGCTGCTCCTCGGGGGTGGGATGGAGCAGTAGGGAGGAGCTCCCCTTTTTTTACTGCTCTTGTCAAGCCTTTGTCAGCCTCTGACCCTGCCCAAAGGGAACCATCGGCATGCTGAGCCTTCTTCTCCCCACAGGCAGGGCTGGCAAGGCCCTAGCCCAAGACCTTCCCGGTGTGCAGGAGGGACCTGTGAGTGTTCCCCATGGAGATCCGACGCGCTTTACCCCAGGATATCTGGGAGCTGCTGCACTGCTTGAAGGTGAGGAGCAAGTACGCCGTGCTGCTGGTCTTTGTCATCAGCCTCGTCATCATCGAGAAGGAGAACAACTTCATCTCCAGGTAGGCAGTGGGTATCTGAGCCACCCCAAGGTTTGCAGCCCCTCTTCCCCAGTCCCAAGCTCCTATGCAGCAGGAGCCCCCCAAGTCCCCCGCTGGGACACAGGGTGGTCCCTCTGTCCTCCAGGTTGGGCTGGGTCTCCCCACAGGGTGTCGGACAAGCTGAAGCAGTCCCCGCAGGCCCTGGCAGAGGACAACAGCACGGAGATCAGCCCAGAACTGGCCAAGAATGGCTCGCTGGCCTCGCTGCAGGAACTGGACGCTGCCTTCTCCCAGCTGAGGTCCCACCTGTACAACATCACCCTGCAGCTGGCAGGTGACGGGGACTCCGGGCCACGGCGGCACGTCCTGCTGATGGCCACCACCCGCACTGGCTCCTCCTTTGTCGGGGAGTTCTTCAACCAGCAGGGCAGCATCTTCTACCTCTTTGAGCCTCTCTGGCACGTCGAGAAGACGGTGAACTTCCTGCCGGGGGGAGCCAGCGCAGTGGGCTCAGCCTTGGTTTACCGAGATGTCCTCAAGCAGCTCCTCCTCTGCGACCTCTACATCTTAGAGAACTTCATCTCACCGGTGCCCGAGGGCCACCTGACACCCTTCTTGTTTCGGCGGGGCTCCAGCCACTCGCTGTGCGAGGAGCCCGTCTGCACGCCCAGCACCAAGAAGGTCTTTGAGAAATACTACTGCAAGAACCGCCGCTGCGGCCCGCTCAACATCACGCTGGCGGCCGAGGCGTGCCGGCGCAAGCAGCACGTGGCCCTGAAGACGGTGCGCATCCGGCAGCTGGAGTTCCTGCAGCCGCTGGTGGAGGACCCTCGGCTGGACCTGCGCATCATCCAGCTGGTGCGGGACCCCCGCGCCGTCCTGGCCTCGCGCATGGTGGCCTTCTCCGGCAAGTACGAGACCTGGAAAAAGTGGGCGTCCGAAGGGGAGGCTCCCCTGCGCGAGGAGGAGGTGCAGCGGCTGCGGGGCAACTGCGAGAGCATCCGCGTGTCGGCGGAGCTGGGGCTGCGGCGGCCGGGCTGGCTGCGGGGCCGCTACATGCTGGTGCGCTACGAGGACGTGGCGCGGGCGCCGCTGCGGAAGGCGCGGGAGATGTTCCGCTTCGCCGGGCTGCCTCTCACCCGCCAGGTGGAGGAGTGGATCGGCAAAAACACGCAGGCTCCCCGCGACGGCAACGGCGTCTACTCCACGTGCAAGAACTCCTCGGAGCAGTTCGACAAGTGGCGGTTCAGCATGCCCTTCAAGCTGGCGCAGGTGGTGCAGGACGCCTGCGCCCCAGCCATGCAGCTCTTCGGCTACAAGCTGGCCAGCAGCCCCGCGGCGCTGGCCAACCGCTCCTTCAGCCTGCTGGAGGAGGCACAGCCCGCCTGGGTCACATAACGGCGCGGGGCGATGGCGGCGGGGTGGAATGAGGGGCTGCGGCCGTGCTCCCGGCCGGTCCGGAGACGACCTGGTGGTCCCTGCTCCCAAAAAGGCTCCTTGCTGCTGCCAGATGGCAGCCCCGGGAGCTGGAGCATCTTGGCAGAGCTGGCCCCGGGGTCCTGCAGAGCCTGAATTACACGGTTTCTCTGGGAATGGGGAAATGGTTAAGGGTGAGGGACAGTGGGGTCGGCAACAGGGCCACCTTCCCAGCTCGGGAGCTGCACTGAGGAGGAGGAGGGCGATGGCAAGCAGAGGGGGACAGAACCAAGCACCTCTGCCTTGCCATGCCCCCTGCCAGCTGGGACGGGGCAAGGACAAAATCCCTGTGGTGCCAGCAAGCACCCAGACCGCAGAGACCTTCTTGGTTTAGTGCCTTCATACACAAGCACAGACTGGTAATTGCCCACAGAGCCCTGGACGGCACTTGGGCTACAACAAAATGAGGTGACTATGGTTTGGTGCTCTTCAAACTTGGTTTTGGAGGTTTGGATTTATTTCCTTTTTTTCCTGTGTATTTGCATACCAGGTGAATTTATTTATTTATTATGTGAAAAGGAGGGGGAGACTAGTCAAGGAGCTAACCCCAAAAATCAGAGCAGCACAACATACCACAAAGGCAGACACCCAGAACAGAAGTCATGTTTTAGCTGGAGACTACCACGTGCCTTTCTGTGTGATTTTGGGAGACCCCTAAGGGACTGATGGGCTGTAACCCCCCAGCCCCATGTGGCAGTGACTGCAAAATTCGGTGCTGCTGAAACACAGTCAGATTTATCTGATTAAAAACAAAACCACCAGCACAGAGTCCAAAGCATCTCCTCTCCTTAGTATTGGTGGGTGTCCCCTGCCCGGGGAGAGCCTCAGAAATACATGCTAACAGCACTGGTGGGTGGCCAAACCTGACAGAGGCCCAGGGAGTTTCAGGGTGTTTGCCATTTGCAGATGTTGACCCAGTGCCGAGCTGCCCCCTCCAATTCACATTTCATTAATTAAAATGCCTATTTTTAGCCCTCTTTGTAGCTCATTCTTTTTCTCCCCCAAAGTATTTTGGGTTATGGCAGCCACCTGAGGGAGAAGTCAAGCATTTTGGTGGAGAGTGGTTGTCTCCACCTCAGGCTTGCTGAGGAGCCCTGAGGGGTCCCAGCAGCCGCATGTCCCCCTCTCCCCAACCAGAGCTGTTGGCCAAAAGCAAAAATAAATAAATGAAAGGAGGCGGCAGCTGGCCACAGCTGGGCTGCGCTCTGCCGGCCGGGAGGAACGCGCTGGGGCTCCGGCGAAGGGCTGCGGCTGGGCTGAGCTCACAAAAGCTGCGTTTTTGGCCCAAGAGGGAGAACAGAGGCGGCATTGAGGAGCGCGGGGCCGGCCGGCGGGGAGCAGCCATCCGCCCGCTCGCCCGGCCCGGCTGCCGAGGTTTTCCGAGCAGGGCCCGGCTGCACCAGGCTTTAAGGTGCGATTTCAGCGTGCTCTGTGCCAGCTGGATGGGGAAAGGGCACAAAAGTGGGGATTTTTTGGGCATACCCTCATCGCTCACAGGCGATGGAGAGCGTCAGCCTTCTCCCCGCCTCACACGCAGCTCTCTCGCGGCATCACAAGCAGCCCTGGAGCTGCTGAGTGAATCGGGTTTTGTTTGGAGGCTTCCTGCTGGGAAAGCAGCAGGGTCACCGAGGTCAAATGGATATTCCGCAGCTGCGCGCTGGGAAAAGCCCACAGAGCTCAGCGAGCATGAGGGGGAACGCAGTCGGACTCAGGCTCCTGGTAAGTGCCTCTGGAAAAGCACCGTTAGGTTGGCTTTTGCGGAGAAAATAATTTTAGGGTAATTGTTTATGAAACAGCATGAGTAGTGAGTAGCTACTGAGCTGCCACAGCCCAAGAGGGGACATTGGAGAGTGCCCAGTATCCCACTCCCATCCCACCATGGGTGGAGGCGCTTCAGGGCTTAGAAAGCCGGGTTCAGGGGGCAAGGACAGGTAAATCCAGGAACATGGAAAACAAGTGGGGAGGGAAGCAGGAGCTGGGCTGAGCTGAGGCCAGGGGGGACAGTGACGGCAGTTCGTTCTTACCTGCCTCCTCCTTACCTTACCCACGCTGCCTCCGGCCCGGCTGGCCCCAGCCCGGCACTGCCAGCCAAGCATAAGCAATTGCTCCTGGACACCCTCCAGATTCCCGTCAAAACCATCACAGGACACAGAGAAAACATGCCTCCGACCCATGCAGATTTCCGCGGGGCTAATTGCTCCCATTAAACCCACGAACTCCCCACGCATCGGGAAGCCACAGGGGATGCACCTCCTTGTGAGGCTGGAGCAGCTGGACTCCCCCTGAGCTGGCTGGGGGAGCTTTGTCCCCCCACAAGAGGGGCCTCCTGCTCAGCCTGCTCTGGCTGCTGCCAGGCCTTGCCCGGCTCCTTCTGTAGAGGACGAAAGGCACGGATTTGGGAGGAAAAGCACGGATTGGGAAAGTCAAAGCAAGAGACAGTGCCTTAGAGCAAGGACATACCCACATCCAGACAGACCATGCAGGAAGCCCACAACAGGAGCTGCAGTGGATGCAGCCTCACCCTTTCTCATAGACACCAATGCCAAAAAGGAAAATAATCCAATCCTCTTTTCAAAAGATCTAAGCTTTCTAAAATAAAGCAGTACTAAAGCTTGGTTTAAAATAAGGAAATAAAAGAACCCAAACCTGCAGCTGTACTGCCTCCAGGCTCACCTCCCAGCCTGCTGCAGCTGTGCTTTATGGGGAATTCGGGAACATTGTGGTGATGCTAATTGTCACTAGAGAGACCTTTTCCACAAGCAGCCCAGAGCAGTGAGGGGACATGTGTCCTGTGGGACAGGGCCACCAGCCAAAACTGCTTCTCCTTGGGGTCATTGCAGGTGACTCAAGATGGTGTAGCACCAGTGAGAGCTTTAACAAATGATGGATGTGCTGTCCCCCTCTAAATGGGATCTTTCTGGGAAATGATTCCCTCCCATCCGTCTAACCCGGAGCTGACTTTGGACAGCAGGTGCATCCTGCTGCTTCTCTGCCTCCCTTTGGAGTGCTCAGGACTGCCTGGGGCCATGCTGGCATGGCTGGGCTGGCTGTGGAGAGGCAGTTCTTGCTTGAGGAAGAAGCTGCTGGTGCCAAGTAAGAGCATGGTCAAGGTGGGCAAGTGTCTGAAATGCCACGTTAGATGCCCTGCAATTTAACACCCAGGTGGCCCTGCTGGGCCATGAAGCCAAGCTGCCAGGTTGGTCCATAGAAATCCATAAAAAAGCCTTTTTCCAGCCTGGCATGAGGTTTCTCCCAAACAGCAGAAGTGGTGGCTGCTCTGCAGGCTGTCCTGACCCCCCATACCCTTCTCCTCACTTGTTCCAGCTCCATTTAATGGGATCGGATGAGCTAATCCCCCATGTCTCCTTGCAGTCCTATCAGAGGGGATTTCTGCACAGGGGCTGGAGGGAAGGAAATCCATCACACCAGCAATTGCCTGCCCTCACCCAGCCCCACTGGCTTCTGCTGGAGGCCAGATAAGGCCTTTCCTTCTCTCCATCGTGGGGCTTGGGGTGGTTCTTGCAGGGAGCTGGTCCATGGCTACAACTGCACCATCCAAACACCCAAACACCGGGTCAGCGGGCAGATCCACGAGCCAGCAAGGGACCCATGAGGGCTGCAGCACATGTGGACATTTCAGCATTAAATGACAACCTTGTTTTCTGTTGTGTTTTTCTAAGAGACTGCATTTCTTGGTCTGCATCTCATATTTATCTTGTAATTACACCTTCAGACAAAGGCTGCCTGTCTGTGAGGCCCATTTTTTTCAGGACACAGTTTTATTCTGTGTTCTGCTTTCACTCTAAGGAAATCTGGGTGGCAAGGGGAAGAAAACCCCCCACACTGGGAGTGAAAGTTGTTCTTTCTCAAAAGCTGCTCCAAGAGCAAAGGAGCTTGCACAAGCCCTCTCCCTTTTCCCAAAGAAACCCCAGCCACTGACATCCTTTATGCTTCTCTACCACCCCCCAAGGATTAATGCCACAAACCATATTATCCCATAAAAGAAAGTTGCCACCACACTGTCAGTCTCTGGGCTCTGCTGCTGGAGGA
The DNA here is from genome assembly GCA_013396995.1 of Dicaeum eximium. Classification (NCBI taxonomy): domain Eukaryota; kingdom Metazoa; phylum Chordata; class Aves; order Passeriformes; family Dicaeidae; genus Dicaeum; species Dicaeum eximium. The sequence goes on along the minus strand of VWZP01006149.1, from coordinate 980,723 downwards.
GCCAGAGAATTTCCAAGGAGATCCTTGCAACCCTTATAGCCAGGTGGCTGACATGAATAAAGCTGACAAAGCTTCTTGTTGGCACCTGCCTGGATGACAGCACAATAAGGGATGAATTCCCACAAAATGGCATTCCTGTAAAATTCCCAATGTCTGCTATATGCTTGGCTCTGGAGGGGTAGGAAAGATCTGCATGGCACAAAACACAAAGGCAGTTGTAGGAGCTGTCTGAGCTGGGGTTTCCTCCAAGGGGAAGGACAGCCCTGCTCAATTCCTGCTCACCCTATGCCAGGAGCTGACATGAGCCTGGCCACCCCCATTTCCCCAAAACCTGCCTTGGTTTGAGCCCAAATTTGTAGGCAGCGATGGCAGGTGAGGTGAAGCCTGTCACCACAGCACACTGAGCCTGGCAAACTCATCCTGCTGTATTGTGCAGGAAAAGAGGAGCTGGGGAGAACCTTGCACAGAGCACGCTGTGATCCCAGGAAAAAGGAGAACAGCATTGTGGCCCAGCCCTGGAGTGGGGTGGAGGGAGATCCCAGCTCCCCACGGTTCTACTCATGGATACGAAGATCACTTTAATTAATGCAGAGACCATTGCATTTCACCCTTGGGGTCTTCCCACCCTTTTCTGGCTGGGATCTGTGACCAATTTATGGGCTGGCATGTACAGAGACTCTGCCTATAAATACATGTCACTGGTCCAGCCTTACCAAAATAGGGGGATTTTGGTGCTGTTGTCCATGGGAAGCAGCTTGTCTTCTCAAGCCACTGAAAAACTGGAAGTGAAAAATGAGCTTTGTCAGGGAGAGAATACATAAAAGTGGGACCTTGTTGATTTCTGCTAAAAGTAGATTTTTATGTATAAGGTATAACATAGCCAGTGTTGATGTTTAAAAGCAGCTGGGAACTGTCTGAATTGTTTTTTTCAGGTGATTCTTTGCCCTGAACTGATATGATTCCACTTTTGCTGACGCACAGCTCCCTGAGCATGGGGGGGCAACCAGCTCACCCAGGCAAAATGGGGAGCTGTGGGGCAAGGATGGGCCAGGCAGTTTGTCTAGAGCAATGCTTCACCCCTGGGAGACTCAAAATCCCCCTTTCCCTGAAGCAATGCTTCCAGGGGCACAGCCAGAGAGCTGCAGCCACACTGGTGCCACTGGGGCTGTCACAGGACAATGTGCAGGACATGTCTGCGGGCAGAGGGAATGTGATGTGTGAGGCTGCTGATACAGGAGAGGATTTTGGGTTATGCAAAGATGGCTGTGAGCCAGAAACAGTCTCCAGCAGCTCAGGCTTGGCAGGGAAGTGTCGCAGCCCGAGCTGGCTGCTAATAAAGTCCAGGGTATGGAAGCAAGAGAGGCCTTTGCAAGGTATCCCCAGATGTTTAATTCAGCCACACGATCAGATGTTCAGGGTCCAAAAGCCTCAACTCGTGGGGAGAGATCAGGTTTTGTACATCGAGAGGCCGGGGCTGGCTTAAGGCATCGGAGCAATCTAAAGGTGAGGGGCCAGTGGGGGAATAGGGAGGGAGTGGCTGAGTGGAACAGGAACAAGGGGAGGAAACCCATGGGGTCAAACAGAACTGGGTATCTTAAAAGGGAAGCTTCTTGTGTCTCCCTAACCTAGGGAACGCCTCCCAGGGTCTCCACAACTCCCCCTTTCGGTATTATTAAGAAAGCTTCTCTGAATGATCAGTTGAATAAACACAAAATGACAAAAACAATCAAAAGCACCCATAAAGCAATTTCCAAAATGCAAACTAGCCCGAGTCCCCAACGTCCAAACAGATTTTCTGGAGTGTCTTAGAGCTGGCAGGAGGGATACAGGGTTTTCTTGGCATGGTTTATCAGGAAACTGAGTCAGGAGAAGGTTTTTTCAGCAGGGACTGGTTCTTTGCCACCTGTTGCAGTGTGGTCTGCTGTGATTGACTTTGTACCAGGTAGTGTAGGGGGTGTGTGTGCCTGTTGGAAACTCCAAATATTACAATATTACATAATTGGAAACAACAAAAAAAAGAATCAACACGCCAAAAGAGATCCTATTCTGAATTTGATGAAAATTACGATAGCCAAATTCACAATTGGAACATAGGAAAGCAAATTGCAGTTTCCCTGTTTCTTCCTTGGGTAGCTGCAGCTAAAGCCCTTGGTGAGCTAAATCACCTGGAGTGTTGGCTCAGCAAGCAGGCCAACACAACTTCTGCTGCCCTGAGCAATCTTTTAGGGGATGAGGAGACTAACAGACACATGTCCCTACAAAATCGAGTGGTGATGGACTCCCTACTGTTTGCCCACGGACATGGCTGCCAGGACTCTGAGGGGATGTGCTGCTCCAACCTTTCTTTGCACTAATAATCCATCCATGCAAACATCCAAAAACTGAAGGAACAAGTAAAGGACATAGAAGTGGAGAACAACCTGGACTGGATCAATGATTTTTCGAACAATGGGAATTAACTGGATGGGTTTAATCTTTAGTTAAGGGTATTTTATGGATTTTTATTGTGAGTCTTATTGTGTTACTTATGTTTTCATGCCTTTTACATTGCTTTAAAAGAACTGTTGAGGATGCCGTTTTATTAAATACAGAAGGAGACAGACAGGCACACCAAACCTTTCCCCTGGAGAGATGTCCCGTGAATGGGCTGAGATAAGATCATCTCAATCCTCCTGGATTGGGAAATCCTCCTGGTCATGGTGAAGAGCCCAGCCTGCCTTGGGGTCCCATGCAGATTCCTTGTAACCCACTGGGTTTTGCCCCTTTGTACCACCCCTGCTTTTCCCCATAACAACCCCAGTTTCTGTCCTGCTCAGGAGGGAGCTGTCCATCCCTGGCCTCCTGTGCAGGGTTCCTGGAATAAAGCCTCATCCTGTGGAGCTGCCACACGAAGCTCCTGTCTCTTTGTCCCTGTGCTGGCCTGGGGGTACCTCGCAAGGCAGAGCTGGAATCACTCAGAGCTGAAATCACTGCCAAAGAGCTGATCACTAACAGCCACGGGCTGCCCTGCTCCTTGCTGAGGTTACCCACTGGCTGAAGGACAGCCTGAGACCCCCAGAAAGTTGTCCCCTGTGGGACCTCTCTCTGGGAAGGTTGTGGTGTCTGGATCAAACCACCAGATCCCTGGCTGGCCACCACAACAGGGAAGGATGGGGCCTTCAGCCTGGCCCAGGTGGGAGAACTGCTCCCTAGAGGGGGGTGAAGGAGGAAGGTTATCCCTCTTCCAGCCTGTCTGGGTTATTGCAAAGTTAGGGAGGCAAACTGCCCTGATGATCAGGGAGGGCAGGACAAAGATGCAGAGGCTACAGGGATTTGGGTGAGTGCAGAGCAGGGGCACTTGTGGCATCCTAAAATCTCCCCAGCCAGCACTGTTGTATCCATCTGTGGATTAATCATCTTCAGAGGGATGTCTCTTAGCTCTGGATGATGTTGGATTACACCTGATGAGGAGAGGACTCACAGACAGGTACAAATACCCATGCTGCCTGTCTCAGAGTGGCAAACTGGGGTAAGACCATCTCACAGACCCCCTTCCCTACACCTTCCCACTGGACCCCTGCCATCCCACAGGGAGCATTTGGTCCATGGGGCAGCTGTGAGGAAAAGTCCAGGGAGCTGCAACAGGGCATGGCAGGCCAATCACTGCCCTGGGCCTGCCTACCTGTCTCTGCCCCACTGACCACCAGCAGGAGAAAAACCCCTCTCTGAGGGTGATGAGCTTTCACCACCTGCCTGCAGCCAGCTGGAGAAGTATCATCCAAACATCTCATCTCCCAGACCTGAGCCCTGACCTGCACACTGAATGCTCCCACTGGCCACAGCTTTGGGTATTCCAAGTTTCTTCCTGTTTGCCTGGGGTTTGGTGTGAGGTTTTCACTAAGGCTCCTTTTACCCTCCCTGTTTGCTCTGGGCACTCTTTGCCAGCAGCCTTTTCTTGCTTGTTGGTGCATCTCCAACTCAGTGGCCCAGATTTTTCCTCCTTTTTTTGAAAGGTTGCCCTGATCTTCTGTTGTCCAACTGGGTTCACCTGAAGGTAGCCCTCATGCATACCTGGAAGGGGAAAACATCAGGTGACAGGGGAAATTACCAGAGTACTCCTGGAGTAATGGATTACTCACAACGATTGGTATGTGCTGCAAAATACAGGAAAATGCCTGTCATGAAAAGCCCAAAACTGGAAAAGACAGAGCTGGGCACGAAGGTGCAGAGGAAGGGGGACAGGAAATCAGCATTTGGGAAGCGGCAACTCATCCTCAGCATCCTCACCTTCTAGGATGGGTCTTTGATGCAGCTTTGCTACAGCAACATGAAACACAAAGGAAGTTATACAGGTAAGGACAACCCTGCCCCAACTGGGATGGCTTCGCATACAAGGAGGGCCAAGCAAGCCTGTCCTTGTAATTTTATGGAAGAGCTTAAACCAGATTTAAATTACAGAGTTCATCCCTTTAGAAATGGAGGTGGGTTTGGTTTTTTACAACTTTTAAACTGAATTGTGCTTTCCCAAAGCCAGCCATTGCCAGGCTCTTCCAGCAGCCTCCTCACACAGGTACCATGCCAGTACCAGGAGAAAAGACAGGGACCAGACCTGGAGCACTGTTACCCTGGGGATATTTCCTAGCCTCTGGACATTCATAGCTCCTGGATCTCCTTGCCAGGACAAGTGCCTCTCTATTTAGCAGCTCTGATGGTTTATATTGCACAGATTAATCAAAATTTTCTCCTACTGAAAACTTCAGTATTTCCAGCTGAGTCCTGTCCAACCTGGGTGTATTTCAGTGAGGCCGTGGCCCTTCCCATCAAGGGCTTTTTCCATTCCAGCTTTATTGTTGGCTGTTCCATCGCTGCCCTCCCAGCTCTCTTCCAGGCTGAAGAGCGTGGGGTGCAGGAGCCTGCCCCTCTCCTTTCAACCCCTTTGTCACCCTCCTTCCGCAGCCCCCGCACCCCTCCTGAGGCCGAGGCAAGGATGCGCTGACTCGGACGCGACGTCCCCACGGCCGAGCTGGCTGCACCCTCTGGCGGCAATCCTGAGTCCAGGCCCCGCTTTTCCAGGAAAATCGCTTCTCGTGTCCCACCCACAAGGCCGGAGGGTGTTTTGGTGGGAGGGGGTTTGGCAGCGGGCTGTGTTCCGCTGAGGGAGGGCTGAGGAGCAGGGCGGGAGCAGGGGAGTGTAGGGGCAGCTCTGCCAGCTCACAGCACCGCGGTGTGTGCAGCAGCTATTTTTATCCACAGGGCCAGCAGCTATATTTATCCAGAATGCCACAGGAGCCGAAAGTCTTCGGGGCAGCTTCCGTCCTGCGGAAGAACGCGAGCTGCATGGGCCCTATACTGCCAACCTTCTCCACAGCCTACTCCCCTTCTCCAGGGCCCTTCGCTACCTCCTCAGCCCTTCCCTCTTTATGTCCCACTATCTCCATGGTGCTGGTGCTGAGCTCGTGTCCCTGCCCATGGTGGGGAGGTTGGAGCCAGATGGCCTCTAATGTCTCATCCTATCCAAACCATTCTGAGATTTTGTGATCTTCCCTTTTGCACAGTCACCTCTGGGCTCCCTTTCCTGCTCCACTCCACACCTTTTCTGTGTTTAAGTTGAACAGCAGGAGGAATTTCCTTACGGAAAGGGTGATTATACATTGGAATGGACTGCTCAGAGAGGATTCACCATTCCTGGAGGTGTTTAAGGAAAGGCTGAGTGCCATGGTCCCGTTGACATGGTGCTGGTTTGGTCACAGATTGGATTCGATGATCTCAGAGGTCTTTTCCTAATTGATTCTGTAATTCTGTAATCTTAATTTCCCTCTCCAAGAAGTTTCTCTTCGGGTGGAGTGGGCCATCCTCCGGTGCATTATTCCCCCAGCCTGCAGACTTGTGAAGTTCAGAGCAGAGCCCTCGGTTTGTAAAACCCTCGGTCCCCTTCTCGCGGGGGGGATTAGGGCAGGTGAAGGGCTCTGCGCTCGGGCAGCAGCCCTGGCAGGAGCCATTCCCTGCCCGCGGCTGTGCTGCCCGGCAGTGCCGATCTCTGCGAGCTGCGGGTGCGGAGGAGGCCGGCTCCGCCCGCAGCTCCGCCCGGGAAGGCCGTGAGGGCCCCGCCCCGCCCCGCCCCGCCGGGAGTGCTCGCCATGGGCTCCCGCCTGTCCCTGGACGGTTCCGTGCGGGTCGTGGTGGTCGGGGGCGGCTTCGGAGGGACGGCGGCCGCCAGCCTGCTCAAGTCCTGGGCCGTCCCCTTTGTGCTGGTGGACGTGAGAGATGCTTTCCATCACAACGTGGCCGCCCTGCGGGCCGCCGTGGAGAGCGGTAAGGGCTCGGGCAGCTCCCCTGTCCCGCCGGGCTCTGCGGAGAGACGCGGAGAGCGAACGCGCTGCTCCTACGGTCTTCTCCGCCCTGCGATGATGAAAGACTTGATGTTTTCCAGCTGGAAAACAAATACTTGGCACCGAGAGGACCCACAGCCCGTCTGTGGTTAAATAATTGCACATCCGCTGGGAAAACTGAGCAAAAACTGCTCAGACCGTCCCTCCTTCCCCCCCACCCCCGCCTTTATTATTTTTTTTCTTTCAAGAGTTTAGAAGGTGACTTAAGCTAAAAGGAGCAGCAGCTGGAAGGGGTGAGTCAATTACTTTCTGTGCCTGGCCCTTGAAATGTGGAAGAGCTGAGCAGTGAGGCCCCGGATGAGAAAACCCTGTCAGAGAGATGCTCAGGCGAGGTTGGGCCAACCCCATTAGTCCCGTCACTCGGGCATTTAGGGGTAAAGTATCACGTTCGAGGCTGGGAACAAGCATCAAAAGGATAGCAAAAGTTCGGTCCAAGAGGCGGATTACATTAAAAAAGTCTCTGACACCCAGCCAGAAATTGCCAGGACCACAGAAACCGTTATTTGTAAACCAGGAGATAAGAGGAGCAGAGACAAAGCCATCTACCCAGGGGTATAATCTGATCTGAGGCAAAGGTCCTGAAGCTAATTGCTGGCCAGAGATAACATCCAGCAAAAGCCCACAGTCCCAGATGCATGCCATGCTTTTGTCTGAGCAAGGACAGCATGAGAAGAGGGGGTTGTTAGCCTCCAGAAAAGGAGAGCTCTCCCATTGTCTCCTCTTCCCACAGGATTTGCCAAGAAGACTTTCATTTCCTACTCAGTCACCTTTGGGGACAGCTTCCGACAAGGCAAGGTCGTGGGCATAGACCCTGGGAGGCAACAAGTCATTCTCAGTGATGGTGAGGTGGGTGTTGCAGTGACCTGCCTGCCTTATGGGATCCCCTGCTAGTGCAGGTGGAGCCAGCGTTCAGCAGGCTGTGCTCCATCCTCCTGAAGAGCTTGGCATCTTTCCCTGCAGGGCCCCATCCCTTCCAGCTGAGCTAAGTGGCCTTCAGCTGTGCTGGGATGTGGGTGTGCAGTAAATACCCAACCCCATCTCCTGCTCAGCTGAGCTTTTATTCTTAGAGCTGGATTTAGAGCTCAACAATTAAACCTGGGGCTCAGATCCTTACTTAACTGCAGGAAGAGCCAAGAGCAGCAGCATCAATCACTCCTTTCAGCCAGAGCATCTCACCTCTGCTCAGGAGAGTGAAGGAGAGAAGTTAGTCTCTGGAACCAGCTGTAAGTGTCCAGCATAAATATCAGGTTATTCCCTGTAAATTTAGGGTAATTTCTTTAAAGCTCTCAACTCACCTGAGTGGTGCTTAGCTCAGACCTTAAGGAACAGTTACTTGGTGTGACCTGGACCAGGTCTCTTCCTAAAGTCACTTCCTGGCAGTGACAAGTACTCTCCTGGTTACCAGCAAGGGATGGAGATGTGGAAATGAGTGACCAATACCTAGGAGGCAACCACTGCCTTCTAGGTTCTGTTTTTAAGAGGTCTAATATCCCATTCTACCTTCTGCCCTCCCAGGAGCTTCATTACTCCCATCTCATTCTTGCAACAGGCAGTGATGGGCCATTCCCTGGGAAGTTCAACCAAGTCATTGACATGGAAAGTGCCATCCAGACCTATGAAGACATGGTTAAAGAGGTGAGGAATCAACTCTTAGGAAGTGCTGTCGCCTTTGTTCAGCCTCCCTGTCCCAGATACCGCTGTGGCTATCTGGAGCCGGCTGTGTCTAAGAGAAAGGGACACAGGGAACAGCCAGGACAAGGAGCTCATCATGGCTTCTCTAGCACAAGGGGAAACCTGAAATGCTCAACAGTGTTACAAAGTAGGCAGGAAGAGTGCACAGGGCACTCCTTTCTTGTTGCCTCTTAATGAGCTGAGGGGTTTATTGCTGTTGGGCCTGTCCTGTGTCCCAGAATGTTCATGGAGTGACTGAAGGTATCTGGCTTCCTGCCCTTTGCAATTCGCCTGTAACACCAGTTTTCTCTTGAAGATTGAGAAATCTCAGCACATCCTGGTAGTGGGAGGTGGTGCTGCTGGAGTGGAGATGGCTGCAGAGATCAAAACAGAGTACCCAGACAAAGAGGTAGGAGCATCTTCACCACAATTAACTTCATCCTGGTTTCCAAGACTGTTCCATGATGGTGCTGCTGGAGGTACCTGAGATGACTGCACATCTGGTTGCTGAGCCTGTAGCCAGCCACCAGCAAGGACTGTGGCACTAGGTGTCCCTTCCTGGCTTGTTCTTGCAGAAATCAATTAGGGTGGAGGGATGCCAGCTATAGCTGCTCCAACCTTGCACGCAGTGAGTCCTGTTCTGTTCCTGTGTCCCCATTTGCTGTTTTGTCCCCAACAGGTCATCCTCATTCACTCAAAAACTGCACTGGCTGATGTGGAGCTGCTAGCCAGTGTCCGTCAGGAGGTGAAAGAGATTCTCCTCAGGAAAGGAGTCCAACTTCTGTTAGGTATGTCCTTAATGATTCCTCTGAACACCTACAAGCTGCTCTTCCTTTAGCCAAAGCATCTCCTGATGTCCTTTTTCTGATTCTTTTTGTTACACATGGCTCCCTTGAATTCCTGTTTCTCTGGGTTAGCTGGAAACCACAGCCTAGAAAGGTTTGTGACCCAGGGCTCTCTGTTACAACAGGTGAAAAGGTCAGCGACGTGGAAAACCTCAGGCCAAACCAGTTCCAGAAAGACATGGTAGTAAGGACAGAGAAGGGCACAGAGGTGGTTGTTGACATGGTGGTGCTGTGCACAGGGATAAAGATTAACTCTTCTGCATATGCTGCTGCATTTGGTGAGTGAAAAAACCCAAACCATGGGGTGGGGAGAAGCAACAGTTCTTCAGTGTCTGGTGCCTAAGGGGTGTGGAGTGGGGAATGGACTGTGTACAACCTGCGGGGGTGATGCTACCAAAATATCAAAGGATGATGCATTGCACAAGACTGCAGTGATTAAGTACAGCAAGGCAAAAAGCATCTCTTCCCTGACACGTAGAAAAGAGGGTGGAAAACAACCCCTCACTTTGTGTCAATTACATCAGCAGCATTTTGGGGTTTTAAGCTACAATATGCAACACAAAGCTGCTTCTAAAAACCTGCTGTTTGGCAAAACAGGTGACAAAATGGCAAATAATGGTGCTTTGAAAGTTAACAAGCACCTCCAGCTGCAAGGCTACGAGAACATCTATGCCATTGGGGACTGTGCAGATCTCAAAGAGCCCAAGATGGCCTACCATGCTGGGTGCCATGCCAACATCGTGGTGACAAATATCATCAACAGCCTGACACAGAAGCCTCTCAAAACCTATGAGCCAGGTAAGGTCAGCTCCTAGCACCTGGCCTTAGATGTTGGGCTGCCTTTCTGCAAGGAACAGCTAACCCTTATGAGACTCTGAACTGACTGAATTCACTGTGAAGGAACTCACATTGGGGTTATGTCAGCTTATAGCTCAGGCTTCGTATTAGTCCTTGCCAAAGACATGGTGTAGATATTGATTACCTGTGTCAGTCTACCACTCAACGTGTTCTTTCTTCATTAATGTCTTGATAAATATACTGGTGGGAGTCTGCTATTCATCAAACTTATTATCTTCTCTTAAAATTGCTCACTGTCCAATTAAATCTCGGGAGTAAGATAACTTCCCTTTTCCTTCTTTCTCTCCTTAAACTACAACAAACACAAACAGAACAATCTGGTCTCAAAAATCTAGCTGGGTAATGGGTCTTCTTCTTCATGAGCACTGATGTAAACTTACCAGAACTATGCTGAAAGCTGTCCTACGTGGATGCAGGGGAGCTGGACAACAGCTGCTTCACTTACACCTCTACCTCTTCTTTGCAGGGTCACTAACATTCCTGCTTTCCATGGGCAGGAATGATGGTGTAGGCCAGGTGAATGGTTACTATGTGGGACGTCTCCTGGTGACCATTGCCAAGAGCCAGGATTTGTTCGTCTCCAAGAGCTGGAGGACGATGGGACAGACAATGCCCTCCTAAGAGGGCACCAGTAACAATCCAGCCAGGAGTGCAGCAACTGCAAGAGGGTGAGGGTGCATTTCTATTGCTTGTACTGACTGATACTGTCCTCTGCAACCCCTCCTCAAGCCACCTGTCACCATGACACATAAAAGGTATACCTGCCTTGCTGTGATGGGGAAGGAGGCACTTCCCAAATGAGCTGCACACAAGTTCCCATGATAAAATCAGGGAAGAAATGTTTCTTTTACTCACCCCCTGAGAGAGCTTTGAGCAACAAGCTTGGCTTACCTTGATTTGTAACAATAAATACTGTGGTTTTCAGAATCGCTGTGGTTTGTTTGTTACGTGTTGGTTTTTTGTTTGGGGTTTTTTTTTTTCTCTGGCTTTCTGTATTTTTGCTCTTCAAAGAAGGACCTGCTTCTTACAGATCTGGCATCTGCTCTGTAGCTTGCAGAGAGAATGCCTTACAGTGCTGCCACTATAATGCCTGTCTAAAACCTGGAAGGGGATATGGTAAGCCTGGAATTCAACAGAATATAATTCAGCTTTGTGTCAAAATCTCAGCAGCTTTAATCACGTCACTTATAGCACCAACTTCAGCCAGAAAAGCTGTTGGTTGTGATAGGGCAAGCACTGAATTACAGATGCTGCTGCCTTTTTTTTCTTCTCTGTACCTTGTTTTTTCTTTTCAGGGTGAGAAATCTCCAGAGCAAAATTAGGGTTTATAATAATAACCACACTTGACACATCTTTTTCTTTTTTTCTTATAAAACAAACAAAATCACCATGAAATATTCTCAGTAATTACAGAGGTTATTGTGAGTTAAAAGCAAAACAGAAGCTCCTCATGCATCACTTCTAAAACCCTTTTCACCTCTCTGTGGGCTGAAGGCAGAAGTTTACCATCTACCTTCAAGGGAGAGGAAAAAGGAGCAGAACATTTTTAAGAGCTTTCTTGAAAGTGGTGTGTGTGTGTATGTGTGTGTGAAGAAATCATCACTACAAATCTAAAATGAGGTTACCCTTTAAAAACTTCTAAAGTAACAAAGGACACTAAACTCCTGAAGATGATAACTCAATTGTTTAAGGTGATAAAAATGGCATGAAGAAATCAGACTAAACCCCTCTCATCTCTAATCACAGCTCTCCATCAAGTCACAACACGTCACACTACTACCACTCCCCCTCATAGTCACATTGAAAAAATAAAACCCACCTCTAAGGCTTTTAATGCTACTCAAGTTTGTTGAAAAATAAAGTTTCATTTGGCTGCCGTTGCTACTTCGTGTCTAGCTTGGCCATTTCTTGCACATAGATGCCAATGCTTTCACTGTCAAAGAGCAGAAAGTAAATGTTCTTCAAGGAGGAAGAGCTGGTGCTGTCAAAATGGGTAGAAATAGCTCTGAGGGTCACCTGGGCTGCCGTCTGTTTTGGGAAGCAGTTCCTGTGTGGTTGGGGAAGAAAAGAGGGCAGGTGAGTGTTGAGCAGTGATGCTGAGAGAAGCCAGCCAGAGCTGTTCTGCCACAGGCTGCTAAGATAGTGCCACTTGCATTCTGGCAAACCCCAAGGTTTTGATAGCAATATTCACCTGCTGCTGAATTATGTTTCCTTGCTGACATAGCTTCTGGTTTTGTCTGCTTCTACTTCTTATGACCACACAAATTTTTTTAAACTTCCCCTTAGAATTAAATTTTTCCATGCCATGCTGGGCAGGCTAAACATTTCAAAGGATGATTTTTTTTTTAGCTGAGAACTGAAAAAAAAAAACCAACCAAACCCAAAACATCACCTACTTAGCTGACTTCCTCACTCTGTCATTAAAATACCTTGCTTGGGATTCCTGTGAAAATAATTGAAATTACAACTCCAACCCAAATTAAGGTCAAGATGCATTAATTCACTCCTCTTGATGGTAATATTCTCTAACCTACAATCATATTTATATTGAAACCCATCAAAAGGATCTGGCACAACTGAAGTATATCAGTTACTGTAAATAGTCCCTAAGATGGGACAGAGGAAAATGAAAATTCACATAACTGATATGGTATAATTCTTTATCTACCCACAAAACTAGCATTTCATGTGCAGACATGTAGGTAGAATAAAATGACAGCTAAACCAGGAAGTCCTATTTGAAAAACTGCCTTTTTTTCAGGAAATTTTGAGGTCCTTTGATAAATGAAGTGTAAACCAGCAGCACCTGGTAAGACTCTCTGTTTCTGTTAGGTGGAGTAATTGTAAGAGCAACGGAGTGAAATGGAACAAAGCAGCAGAAGGATCTGCACCAAGACTAATGGTCCAAGAATGGATTATTCTGATTCTATGCTCTTAGAAGACATGAAGTCTAGAAATTATTTCTACTGGCATTAAAAGCTATAGCTAATTTTTATATTAAAGACTGTGAATGTGATACAAAATGTATCACATTTTGCTTTGACTGAAAACCATAAACAAAAAGATCTGTATATTAAAAAACTGACTAAAAATTGCACTGCCCCTCTATTTATTCTTTTGTCCTGATCCATAAAAGTATATTTTGCTTCAAAGAGTAAAATCTGTGTAAAAATGGCATTTTCACCTCCTGTGTATTCAGTGATGTCTGGTGATTTCACTGATCAAATGCAGTTTTACTTTCATTTTATTCACTGTCAGGCCAACACAAGAGGACTCTTCTATGTACTCTACTCTTTGGGCACTATTACCAAAATCAGTAGATACATTTCAAAATAAATATTGGCACATGAATTCTAACACAAAATAACAACTAATGCAGTTAGCAGGGCTTGTGTAAGATTTCTTGTCATCAGAGACCAACACTCTGTTAATTTAAAAAGAAATTTGAAAGAAAAAAAAGAAAAAAAGATAAATACTTCAGATTTCTTAGTCAAGCACATTATTAAAAAATAAATGTGTGGCTTCACACTTGGACTGAAAAAAAAAAACTTTGAAAGCAGAACTACATTTAAGAAAGAGATTTTCATCTGAAAGAAAAGTTTTGTGTGACAAGTCTTTTAAATATCTATTATCAGGAGGGCTTAAGTGAACACCCCACATCCACGTAGCTCAGGTGGCATCACTGTTACCTGCCTTCAGTATTATGCTGGTATAATCTTATTAGTACAAATGCAGGTTTAATAAGACTCCCTACAGCAAAATGAAGGGACACAGAACCCAAGGTGGTGCAGAGGAATAAAAATTACTACCTAGCAATAGAAAACAAGCAAGCCCACTCAGCTCTCCTGTAGTTTGGCTGATTTCTCTTTACAAAGGCTCTCTGGCAGTTTCCTGCAAACACTGCACTTCAGGCTGGATTCCTCTGGAGCAGCTCTGTGTCAGATGGCAGCAGCAGAGGCAGGGTCACAGAGCAGAGGGCATCTCTCTGTCACAGCAGCAGCTCTGACAGCCAATTCCACCTCTGCTACCTGACACAGGGAGTCCTACCTGCCACTGGGAAACGGGGGGAAAGCCACGGACTTCAACTTCTTGTCTTCTGCAGCTGTTAAGCAGTTCTTGACAGTTTCCTCGAGCTGCTCTTCACACTTGTCTGAGCCCCACTGTGGGATGTGACAGTGGATGACAAACTTTGCTGCTAGGCCGCTGGACTGAGTGAGTGCAGCTAACACAAAGGAAAAGAAAACATTTCGTTTGGAACAGAAACTGCCCTGCAGTGGCCTCTCAACACAACGTACCTTCTTCATTACATCACCTCTCCAAAGAAATACACTTGGGATTAAAATACACCACAATGGCTCGCTAGCAGTCATAACCTGTCTCATCATTCCTTTTGTGATCAATTGTTACTTCTTTGGAGACCAAAAAACCCTGGGCTCATTTGGTTAGCACGCAGCTACTCAATAATGGTTTTTAGCTCTCTTATTCAGCACAGCCTCTGGGTTTGTTTTATGAAAAGTACAAAAACCTCACCCTAAACACAGCATCAGTAATCCCCACAGACATTTCTGCAGTGCTGTCACTGAGTGCTTTGCACAAATATCCTGCATCTGTATCATCATCATCATCATCATCATCTTTACAACTCCAGAGTGTTGGGGAGTAATATTTAGACCCACTTCACAACTGGGTAATTTCAGCCAAGGAAATGAAAATCAAAGTTGTTTGTTGAAAGTCCCCACCAGTTATGTCCAATCAGGAATCTCAGATTAATTTTTCAGAAAGTGTAATATTTCTCCAGGACCTGCAGAGCTTACAGCATGGAATCAGTTTGCTATTGTTGCAATTGTCACCATCAGCATCATTGAAAGTCTGGGTGTCTTGGTAATCTCAGGTTATACACTCTGAACCAGATGTGCAGAATGGAATTAGCCCAAGGATGAAAATCCTGGATGTATTCATTGTTCTCCATCACAGAGGAACTCTGTTGCAGGCACAGAGGAATTCTGTAATACTTAAATTTTAACCAGCTGTCTTAATAGTATAAAAGGGGTCTATAATCTAGTTAGGTAGTTATGTTGACAGAGAAACATTTTGATTTTACGGCATATAAATTTGATTTGATATGAAAGTGAAGCAAATTATCTTGTATAAAAATTTCCTCTATAATTTCTGATAGATGATGATAAAACTAGGCTACTCAATTAGGAATTTTCCAAAACTAGACTATTTAAAGCATTTATTTTTTTGCGTACAGAGATACTAAGCCAAATAAGGCATATTGTAACTTTTCTCCATCTGTCTTCCAGACACCTTCAGTTGGTTTAATCTGTTCACAAAGGAAGCACAATCTCAGGTCCCAAACTATTCCCTGCTACAAATGTGTTAACCCTTGAAGGCAGCTCTTCTAATAAAGTAGCTGCAGTGCCTGAGCAATTGTTCTTCCAAAATGCATGCCAGTTCTGCAGATCATATCAATCTTCATTTGTGCTCAAAGTAAGGTAGTTATGTGGGTTATATACATTCATCAAATATGCATAAAGGAGAATAATTTATGAAGTATCACTAATTTTTCCTATGCCTCAGATGTTAGGCTGAGAGCTGTTTCTCACTAAGGCTGAAGCAAAAACAGGGCAGGAAAGATGGCAAAAGATTTCCTTAATTTTTGGACTCCCATGGACAGAAATTGCCTAAGACAAATTGATCAGTCTAAAGACAAAATGTGCACAGCATACAGGTATCCTGTTCTTCCTTTTTTCCCTCTCAGTAGGCTGCCCATATCAGCATCACATAAGCAAAGACACTTAACAACAGCAACAGATCAGAATGTCCAGAGAAAAGAACATATAAAATGAGCCATGTCCAAAAGAGAGCAGAGTATTCCTCTTACCTTCAGCAACTTCCAAAGGTCCTTGAGATTTGCGAAGCTCTTTCACTGTTTCCAAGAACTCTTTGCCTCCAGCTTTTTCCAGTGCCTTGCCTGCAAGGACACAGAGCAGAAGGCCTTGGCTTCACAGTATCGGTGTGGAAAAACAAGTCTACATTATTTAAAAGAACACTGTACACACACTATCCTGTCTCCCTCTATCAGCAGCAGCTGATTTTTATGTTTACCACTCTGCCTAGACACAGATAAAGTTTACTTTTCATGGTTTTGAAGAGCCCTGTATGCTGTTACTGGAAATTTCTTTAATATAAATATATGTAAGAATGCTATTTACTCCAACTCACAGCTAAAACAGTATGGAATGGGATTTTCAGGACTCAGGCTTTCAGCCTCCAAAATGAACCCAACATACAAACCCTACTACTTACTGAAACAAACACAGCTGGCATGCCAGTGAAGGTATTGATGACTAAAAAACAATGATCCAAAAGCCTGCTAATAGATTCTGTGCCCCCTATGCAACTGGCTGAATAGCTTTTTACCTCCCTCCTGCTTAAATTTCCATATTTGTAATAACAGTATTTCCTTATTTCACATGAGCAGAACAAGGCTTTTTACATGAGTATTTCTAAATTATGTAACATTATACAATGAAAGTCATAGTTAAAGTGGTATTAATATATAATTTTGCAATGCAATTTTCAGATGCAAATGTAAAAATAAGCCAAAAAACACCTCAATAATAATTATTTACACCTTTGCTGCTCACGTGCTTTCCTGCTCATGTGCTTCAACAAATTATCTGTGTTTTGCTTGTCATTAAAAGAAGACAAATTAGTGTTCTGTTAGTCTGTTACACCTAGTCAGCTCCAGCCTGATTTTCAGAAGCTGTAAGTGCTATTTTATGGCCTGGGGTAGATTTGGATGAAACAGGATGGGATCTCAGCAGGCAGTCAGTAGACCAGCTACTATTCCAGCTCTAGATGGTTTTTTTCTGCATGTACAGAGCCTCACCTATTTCCTCCTTGAGGTCTATTTCAGCAGTTGTAGGGTGAACAATGCCTTCTACTTTCATGGAGCCAATATGGCTGATGTCACTCTGTGTCAGAGAAAGCTGAAAAATAATAATGAGGGAGGAGGAACAAATAAATGGTAATCCAATTGGAAAAGCATCTCAAACCAAAAAGCTGAAGTGAAAGAAGGCTGGAGTCAGTCTTTCAGAGATCAGCTATTTTATTCTGTTCAGTATGTGTGATTCTGACTTTTAGCTTTTAATTAATTAATTTTCACACCACTCAGATTATTTGGTGATATGCCCACAACTTGAGAGCTTGCTCCAGAGGAAGTTATTGCTAGAAAACTAACGTTCTAACATCACAATCTGAAGAAAAAAAGGCTGATTTTGGAAATGCTTTGGTTTGAGAGAAAAGCATCCTTCCCTTCATGCTAAGCCCCAATCTGTTATTTCTCTTTATTACCTTTTGTCCTGGCACAAGGCTCTTGGAGGACAAGATAGTGAAACCATCCCCAGGTCCATCTTCAGTTGTTGAATTTGAAGCTCCTTCTTTTTCACTGTCCTTTTGTTTGTTCTATTTGATGGGAGGAAAAAAAAAGCAAGACTTCTCAAAAGAAACAAAATAATCAACATCTAGCATTATTCAATAATGGAGAGATTCAATAACTTACTACAAATCTTCTCAGATCAATACATTACTCATAGCCTTGTAATCCCCTAAGATTATATAACAGCAGAAGTCTGCACTGTTTATATAATGCTAAATCAGTGGTTCATCAGAGGCATTACATACTTTTGTTGTCACATTCAGAGGCAGGGCACCCACACCCATCTGTAGATTTACTGACAATTAAGGTCGTATTTATATGGGTGGGCATGTGTTAGTTTATTTTCGTTGCTAACAGAGCAGAACCTCATATTAAATCAAACTTAGTCACTTAGTAACCCAGTCAAATTCTCCAATTTGAAGAAAAAACAACTTTTTGATCTGAAAAACAAATGTTTAAGTCTCAGTTATTAAGTGATAAAGCCATCTTACACCTTACTTTCAGGAGCAGCAAACCTACCAGTCCTAGAGGGCTAAAGGAGCATCTCCTCACATCTCTCAATATTTGCTTTAAGGTATGTCAAGAAGCTCCCACCTCCTAACAAGTCCAAACTCTGCATGTGCACAATTCAAAGTGAGGTGGTAGCTCAGGTCAATACACAGAGGCATTCAATTAAACACCCCATTAAGCAACTCTGTTTTCTTTTTAAAGGCTGTTTCTGCATATTATCAGCTATGAAACTATATTAAAACTTTGAGGACTCCAGAAAAACATGCTTAATCCAAGTTTTCAAAGTTTAAGTCAAAGCTTGATATAATTTAATCCTACCCAATGAAAAACTCAGCAGTTTCAAGGTGCATGCTCTGGAATGACAAACCAAGAGCACTGATCTGGGTTACTGCTTTACCAAATTAATCCATTTTGGATAGTGACAGAGGATGGGCAACCCTAAGGGAAAGTGCAGTGGTCAAGTTCTGATTGATTTATTCTTCTGTTAAAAATCACTAACAACAGCACAGCTAAGAACACATGAAACAAAGAGCTTGTCACACTGACACTGACGTTCCATGTCAGGACAAGTTCTCTGGACAGTGAAACATCTTTAACAGCAACCCAATAACTGTACAAGGCTCAAGGCATGACATGTCTAGTAGAGAATGTTTTAGAACACAGCTTCCCTTATTTTAAAAAGGTTCACTGCCACAGAGTTAGTGTGTAGGTGAGAGATTCTACACAATTATCAAGAAAAGATTGCAGAGGGTGACACGGAATCTGTACCTGCCCCCTGCTTACCTTTTTGGACGTCCGGGCCTTGGTAGACTTTGCCTTCTTCCCACTCTTTTTGTTCACCATGGATTTCCTCCCCTTCTTCTCAGGAGCAGGGGAAAGGATGGTCTCAGATTTGCCTTTGGCACCCCGTTTCTTGGCCAGCAGCTCAGGCTGAATTCTGGGCAGGACACCCCCACTTGCAATAGTCACACCTTTGAGCAACTGCAAAGAGAAGCAGTGTATGGAAGCATATTACCAATCCTCTTAGTCTGCACCACCAAAAATTATTAGGGAGAACATCCACAATAACAAGGAACTTGGCAGGTGACAGCAAAGTCACCCAGCACATCCTGGAGAATTCTGTTGCTGTACAATCATTTCTCCCCCTTCCAGTGCCCAGTCTGAGTTTGAACCTGTCCTTGGTGACTCACAAGCAGTGAGTAAGGGTAAAAGAAGAAGAGTGTCTGTGGGCCACTTAAAAAAAGGTCTGCACCACAGCCTGACTCAGAGGAGGACTGGATGTAAATCTCTTTGGCAGGGAAACAGATGCAGTGAAAGCAAGGAAAAGCTCCAAGGACCTGCTTTGCAGAGGCAAACAACAGGAGTGGGGTGTGATAGCATGTAGAGAACAAAGTCTGGCTAATTCCTAAGAGAACACTGGATCTAGATCCCCGTTCACAGGTCACTGACCAGAAACACAGAGCTGGGAAAGGGCTGGTAGTGTTAGCATACTTTCTTTTCTGACCTGTTTTGAATTTTTACTCCACTTGACTGGAAACAGAGCCACATGACTTCATGGGCACCATATTTTCATTATTTAAAGCAGTCATATGAAGTGCAGGAGTATTCAAAGTGTGAATGACATCATCTATCTTCATACAGAGGAGAAACTCTGATGCTGACTGAACCTTTTCAGCAGCCCTGAATAGTACAATCTGCAACCCATGCTGTGATCTTTGTCCTCACTCAACAAGTTTAGCAGAAGTGATCCCACAAGTGATCCCGGGAGTCAGAGTGCTGAAAACCACAGTTTGGGCAAACAGACAATGAGGCAGCAATAGCAGAGAATGAGCCAGATCCCTACCCAACATGGGCCTCACAGCCAGTATAATAGAAAACACACATTTCTACAGCTTTTGGTAAAAGGTCTTGCACATTTTCTTTAAGTATTGAATTTTTAAGTATCCTGTCCCTGAGGAAAAAGTGAAGCATCAAGACTACTTGTTTCAACACGACTCAGGCTAAGAAGAACCAAAGTTTATGTCCATAAGATTTAAGATGAGGTATCTCAGAACCTTAATTTTTGTTTGCTTTTATTCAAGAGGGCACAATCTTCTGCTCCAATAACTGCGATCTCATTCATGACTCAGACTAAAAAACCTTCCTAAACCTGTTCTAACCTTCCCTGGTAGCAGCTTCACTCAAGCCACAGCACACAACTCCTGCATCAAAATGTAAACAGGCACCTGATTCAGCTCCTCATCATTTGCAACTGCCAGGAGGATGTGTCTGGGGGCAATTCTTCCTTTCTTGTTGTCCCGCGCTGCGTTTCCTGCCAACTCCAGAATTTCGGCTGTAACACATAAAAACCAGTAACAAAAATGCAGCTTAGGTACATGCTGCATACACATTTTACACTGCTTCTTAATATCCATTTACCTTTTCAGGGATGTTTCCAGATACAGAAAGGCAGAAACCAAACCCCACTCAATATATCTGTAAATTTAGATAAATTCATTTGTCCTTCCTAATTCCCTAAAGGAGAAAATATGCTAAGCTTGGTTCACAAAATTTCTTTTAAGAGTTTCAACTCAGAATTCTCTTTCAAAAAGGCAAAAAAACCCCAAAAATGTACATCAGCAGTCCAAAATTCATCAGCAGCCCTGTGACAAGAGAACAGTTGAGCATGCAGTGAAACCCCCAGCCTGGAACAGACAGCTCTGACAAACAGCAAGGATTCTCAGGACCAGGGAAGATGAAGACTGAGGTGCATTTGAAGGAATACTTGGAAAGCCAACACACTAGCCAGGCACTGCTGGATTTCTGCTTTAAAGGACACTGAGAATCTATGAGAAGCTTAATTTCAGAACAAGATATGAAAGGTTTGACTCAGATGCAAGCAGAGACAACATGAGAGCTTCAATGCACAAAATATTGATAGAAGGGTTCTTACACATCTCTGGGAACAGGAGGTCACTTCAAAGGTAGTTTCTCTAAATTAGCAGTATACTGTAACCAAGGTCACTGAGCTTTTCCTAATTATTACAGAAATACAGACACATCTTCCTAAGTTTATTTGGACTGTAGCAATCAGTATAATTCATTAGCTTACATAGTTTGGCCTCTACTCAGAAGTTATTTCTCATATAAGAACTCTACTGAAACACTGAGAAGGAAGGAGAAAGGATTTTTCCCCCTCCAATTACTCCTGAAAATTATATCCACACTTTTTTTTTCATTTTAAAAGTATGCAGTGTTCCTGTCTTCTGGGTTTTGGGTTCGCATTTGTCAGTAACAGGAATATGAAAATTACAGCCAATCAGTATCCTGTTGATAACTTATTGATGTCTTAATGACATCCTACTCCTTTTTACAAACAACCTAAAGAACTGTAATTATTATAAAAAGAAGGACTTTCATGAAAAATCTAGTGGAAACGTACATAATATTTGGCTAAAATCCAAATGATTCCACCATGGGGCTTAGCTCTGGCTCATGGGAAAAATACAAGCTTTCAATTCCACTCAGAATAACCAAAGTACAAACTTGTCTTCCAGTTTTCACTATTACGCAGCCTACATATTTAACTGAATGTTGGACACATAAAAGCCTTTTTTAAAAATGTATAGGCATATTCACAGTGAATTGTAAAAGTTAGGGCAGGAACCTCTCAGCTCTATCATTTCCTAGTCTGTCCTGGATTTTCAAGGAGGAAACTGAAAAGAGATCCCACATAATCCAGCTATATTCACGCTCATGGAGCTGGAAGTGTCAGACCCTCTCCCAGACCTCTGCCAGCAGAGCTAATGCAGCAGCAGACAGCAGGAACAGATTCCATCCATTGTGCAGACCAGCAGAGAGCAAGAAAAGAGGCCCAGGCTCCTCCAGTGGGTTTTGCAGATGTGTGCTGACAGCAGAGAAAAATTGCATCGGGGGGAAAAAAAATCCAAAAACCAACACCTACTTACCTGCGTGGGAACTGAAGTTCTTTCAGGTGTGCCAACAACAGGCACATCCTGCTACCTGTGTGCTCACCCCACTGCCCCAGGTTTGGGTCCTTTGGCCAGCAGCATCCTGATGGTGCACTCTTAGTCCTCTGCCTAATGTTAAGAGCAAAAAAGGCAGAACACTCAAATGCCAGCCATCCATCACAGGACACTGGGAAGAAGGGAATCCGAGGCAGAGGCAATGTATGGCAGATTTTGGAATATGTACATGACTTACTAAAGGATGCCAAACGTTTGCATAGGTAAATTATTGCCTTACCTCCTTCTAGTGAAGGTTTCTATGCATATTTTTTCTAATGGTGAAGGCAGGGGCTCATAATCTTAGGGATATAAAATGTCATTTACAAAATACAATATCAAAACTGGAGGCTTCAGTTATCACATGATCTGCTAACCATAACAGATTACTAAAGGAACTGCTTTACATTTCAAGTAGAAACGTCTTAACAACTGAGGTTACCTAAATTCTAAAAAGACTACTCTGAGCATATAGGTCCTATAATAAAGTTCTGTACCATAACAAGCTCTCTTGGAACTGGGCATCTTGATATTCTCAGCCATCAGCTGGTTTTACTTTCTGTGCTCTAAGCACAGAAAAGAATTACATTGAAATCTCAAATAATATTGCTTCCTGCGAGAGTCAAAATCCACAAAGATGCCTCCACATCAGAAGTTTAACTTCAAATCCAGACATGTTCAGAAGCACATAACTCTCTTCCAGCAGAGACAAGCTGCAGTCAAGCTATGACCTGAATGGGATTACATCTTGTCATCCTGTGACATACAGGGAAAAAGAAGTTTCTTTAGCCGATGGATCAGCAGATTTGAAATGTCTGGGAACTAAAGCATCCTAGCCAGGCCAGAGGTTTTTTGTTCAGCTGAGCTTGTAGGAAGGTGGACTGCTAAGAAAAGCCTATGAGAATTACTGATAGCAAATTGGAAAGATTTCATACGGGTTGTCTTGTTTTCCACCTCCCCTTCAGGAGAAATTGTGTCAGTTCCTGTTACACTACCAAATTAAAGTCTACCAGTAATACCTGTACTCTGCAAAAATCTATTGATGATGGAGTCCTTGGTCCTCCATTTGCAGGTGGAAAGCTATCTGCTGGATTGTCTCTGCATGGCAGATGAGCACAACGGGCAGAAGAGTATTCCAGGTGATTCCTGTGAAGGAGGAAGCCTTTGCTAGTGGTGTGCTCTGCCCTAATTCAGAGTAGGATGGCTTTCCATTGAGATCTTCCATGGGTTCCTCTGACTAGCACACCCTGACATGACTTGTGCCTCCTCATCAAGGGGCTTCTGTATTCTCTGCCTACTTTTTGGGAAGATGCCCCATGGGACATATGCAGTTGATGTTTGATTTAGGTGGTTGTGCATGCAGTCAGCTCTGTGCACATTCAGAGCATGAGTCTGTTGCAAAATCCATCAATCAGATGGGACTCAGGCCAATTTGTCACAGAATTTTAACTCTGAAGCCAGTGGAACTCAGCCTTGTTTCAGCAAACACAACCTTCTGGATGGGAATTAAACTGTAGATTTGCCATATGATTTTCAAGCCTAAAATGTAAAACAGCATAGAGAGATTAAAAAGAAAGGTTTAGAACAGTGAAGAGATCTTCACATTAGCTGACCAGCTGAGGTAAAAGTACCTCTTCCTGAGATTCCACCACCTGTACACTGTGGTGATTGCTGGCATTTTAATGATGGGGTTGATAAGGCAAAGAGCAGATCTGGGGGCAATAATGGCTGTGAGGTGCTGCCATGATCAATCTTGCTTACAAAGGAAAAAAACAGGGTCTAGTATCTGGTGACACAGAACACATACCAAAGCCAAACAACTGTCTCAATTTCATAAACTGGGAATAAGGATGCTCCAGATGTATATGCACCCTCTGGATGATGCCAGCCACGAGGCTCAGTGCTCTGGGGCAACACAAATCCAGGCCAAGAGCAGACTGCTCAGGACTGGTCACTCACAGAGGTCTGCTGATCCATGCTGGTCCCTGGAGGAATGCAGGCACTCAGGTGGTTCTGGTCCTGTTTGACCCTTCCAGCCTCATCCACCTTGCCCCTGTCCCAGCCATGACTCGCTTCCCCACAGCTCCACAGCCCAATGTCTTTTCCCTGGCAATCCACACCAGGACTTCAATCTCACTGGCCTTTCCTGGACAGTCACCATTTCTCCTGTCTACTCAGGCTCAATATTCCTGCCCAGGTTCTTCATTACCAGCACCTGCTCTATCCAATCCTTGACCTATTTCTTATTTTTTCAACTTGCTCTCCAGGTTCCAGGCAGCATATTTAGACACTCCTCACCATTTATTTGCCTACTAGTTATCAGTCCAGCTCTCCCCACTAGCGAGACCTATCCCTGCCCCTGTCTCTAACATCAATATTCTTCTTCCATAACCACTGCCTCCCCACAATGTTATGATCCAGGAGCTGAAAGAGGCTGGAACATGTTCAAGAGGACCAAGTCTTCAGAGATTTTATCTGTTAAAGTCAAAGAAGTCCCAGCTGAGCATGAGCAGCCTGTGTTTTACCAAAGTTAGAGCCTGGCCAAAGAGAGATTTCGCTGAGGTGGCAGAGACCACCCTCCCCCTTCTGTAAAGCATCAAATCTCTGCTCAAACACAGAGAAGCACTCAGGGGTTTACAGAAGAAGTTTTCACTAATGTTTTAACATAACAAAAAAGATATGTTTGACATGCTTCTGTAAAACAGCTAAAATGTCATAGTCCCTTATTGCCACCCTCCCAGATTTAGCCTGAAGCAGTTCCCCTGCATGCAGCCTTTCATCCCAAAGAACCACCATTTCATAGCTGCAAAACCAGGAGAAAAGAATGGCATTTGTAACAGAAAGATCAGATAATGTTAAGAAAATTTAACAGTTTGACATATAATACACCCTTGGAAAAACCTATTTTGTTTCTACAGGCTTCCCAAAACCAAAGACTTTATTCAGCTGTAATATTAGGAATAACTAGATCAGTAGGGTTAGATGCTGCAACACTTTTTTTTAAACTGAACTCTTCACCTTTGCAATATTTCCAAACAAAACCCTGGACAGAGCACAGGAACGTTGGTTTGGAAAGAACACAATCAACCAGCAATAGATGTTTGCTCAGAAACATTACTTCATTCTATCACAATATATACAGGAGTTCTCAGCTGAACCAAGAAGCTGAAAATAGCATTCCCTTACAATTTATGTGGGCTCCCAGCCTACACCTCTAGCAATCTTCTTCCCTGGTTGACTACACATTCTTTTTTTTCTAAAGCAAAGTGTAGGCCCACACATAATCTGGTCATATCAGATTAATGATTTAAATTAAATTGCACTTACTATCCAGGAGCAAAGCCAAGACATACATTGTTCTAGTTCAGGTAATAGGCAAACAGTGCTGACCACAAGTCAGTCTGCACCACTGAAATGTTGCACATACCAGATGTGCTGCTGACAATTTATTAGTGCACCTTGTAAAAATTGCCACAACTCAGAACAAGCATCTCCAAATGTTTATCCTAGAAATATCTCCCCATGGAGAAGGAGAAGAAAAAAAGTATTCCTCTCCAGACAGAAGGTCAGCAGTCACAATGCATCACATTATGTTATAAAAGTTACTGTGATTTCTTCAACACAAGCAATACTTTGTCACTCCAGCTCAAGAAGTAGCCTCAGGGAAAAAAAAAAAAAAATCTATTCTCATCCTAGAATGTACTGCCACAAACATGGAAATTTTTGCAATGTACTACTAGGCTTCATGATAAATTTAATTTTAATAGTGAAATTGTGAAATTAGTGACATCTCAGATTTTTTCCACACCTTTGAAAGAAAAGAATGCTTTTATTGTCTGGCAGTGAGAACAAGCTTCACATGTAAAAAAGACAGCAGTGTTTACATCAAATCTGTTGCATGGACAACCAGGCTCCATGCAAGCTTCTTCATGCCACCTTGGCAATAAACTACACTCCTGAAACACAGCTCACTCAACTAATTCCATCCAGGCTGTGACTCCTCACAGATTCTCTAATGCACCTCAGTCTTGATCTGTAACCCCCGAGTAACCTGAACCAGAATCCTCTCTGCACCATGAATTCTAACCATTTGCTGACGTGCTGTTTTCCACAATTAAACAAGAAACTCAGCAGATATGATCACAGGACACTCTGAAATATTTCTGAACAAAATCACAGTATATTGTATCACCATGGTACAGCTGCCCCTTCCTCAAAGTTCAGTTCCAGAAAGGCAGGAAAAAGAAAAAGGGCATGTGGGAAGATTTAAATCCTGGAACACTTTCTTTATATACTTAGGCAAAGGAAAAGGGGTTTTTAAATTAACAAAACACCACCTTTATATTTCATACCACTTTTACACTGTCCTGCAAGGAGAAATGCAGCCTGCAAAATAGTTTTCTCACTCAAAAAGCACAGAAACAGTACAAGGTGGGTTTGCTTTTTCTTCTCCTACTATTCACATTAGGTGTATCAAAAAACGTAATTAATACCAACTTTCTCTGAGACAGAAACTACACAGATGTGACTCCTCACTCTGCAAAGCAATAAAAAATAACACCCCAAGCTAGTGACCAAGCATGGTGCCTCTAAAGGAGAGAATTTCCACTGTCAGCCTCTCCAGGAAACAAATTAACCTCCTTAGTGTTTTCAGCAGATTTCAACAAATCCTGCCCTTCAGAGCCTGATTTCCAGGAGTGCTCCGTATGTTTGTACCCCAGCCCGTGGGTAACCCTGGCCTGTGTGTGTGAGGAGCACTTCCAGGAGCAGGTGCTGGCTTTACCTGCGAGGTACTCTATGACAGCTGCCATGTACACCGGCGCTCCCACCCCGATCCGGTACTTGTAGGTGCCTTTCTTCAGGTAGCGCATCATCCTCCCCACAGGGAAAATCACCCCAGCCCTGCTCGAGCGGGACAGTTTGGACATTTTCTTCTTCCCGCTCCGCCCCGACATCTTGCAGCCTCGTGCTTCTCAATTTGCTGGTGGTTGTCAATGCTTTGCTCCAAATCCGAGGGCTGCAAGAGAAAACCAAGAGGATTGGTGAGAAACATCTTCTGCTCCAGAAGCAAAAATCCAAACCTGCCCTCAATGCCTGTTGAAGTGCAGGTATTATTCATTAAAAGCGGGATAATTGGAATATTTGCTGTAACTTTGCTTTTGAACTGCACTGTCAGTGTAGCAATACCAGGAGCAAAGAAAACAAACCTTGTTTTCTCCTTATTTTTCCGGCAACCACAAGATTATGGATAAACAGACAACAAACCCTGGAATCTGTCACTCCACTCCAAAGCTTGCATGTGGTCACAGTTACACCCCTAGTTCTCACTCTCAGTCAAATAATGTTTGGGAACGTTTTAACTCTATTTATAAAAACTGGTTTAAACTCTATTTTGACAGCTGCCCCGGAGGTCTAATTATGAGCCTGGTTACTCCTTGGAAGAAAACAAAGAGCAGGTCTGCCACAGATGGTATTCCTGCCAAGGAAGGCACAGTTACTTCACTCCCAGCATTCATTCACCTCAGTGAAACGAGGAAACACAACGAGGGAGACACTTTGAAAAGCATTAAAATGAATCCAGGTGATACGGCTAAATTTTATCATAATCTTTTCATTTTTGATATCAAGGATATAAAATCAGAAGGGACCTGTAAAACCTTGGCATGTCCTTGTGTATCAGCCAGACAATTTTTTCTTTCTGTGTGCAATGCATTATGTGGACATGATAAAACAAGTTGGGAAAGATTAAACCAGTAAACCAATCAGACACAGACATGTCAAAATTGGCATTGCTCATCATCCCACTCTGAATTCCCTGCCAACTGCCAGCCTGGAACCACGACTGGTGGTCACAGAGCTCAGAGGGAAGGTGAAAAGAAGTGAGGAGGCATCCTACTGGTCTTTAGAGATGCAAGAGGATGCTGTGAAGGTGAGAGAGCAAGTGTTCCCTATAGCAGTGGCTCTTACAGAAGCTGTATAGCAGAGGAGACAGAGGAGCATCGGACTCGGTCAGACAGGGGATGACCGAGGCAGGCAGAACCTTCCCATCAGGACTTTAGAAAAATTTGAGAATGTATGTCAGAAATTACTGGAGCAGCACTGGATCTGCCTTGGGACTGGAGGCTGGCTGGACAAGGTGATCTTCCAAGGTCCCTTCCTAAACAAAACTTGCAATTTGTGACAAACCCTTGATAAACTTTCAATTTTGTAAAAATAACAACAACCCTTAAAATGTGTCCTTTTCAGTTTGTGACAACTGACATCCAAATAATAAACCTAGGCTGGGAATTAGGCTTCTAGCCATCAGAGGAGCCAATTTCTGGAACAGCCTTCTCTAGAGCAACAATAACTCATTTTGAAGTGGAACTGGGTACAAACAGGTTCCTGTAATGCTGGCAGGACAGGTGCATCGCCCAAGAGTTCAGTCCAGCACTGAAACCCCTACAGAGAGCCATACTGAAAGAGTACACTACCTGTATTAAAATCATATTAAGCTAACCTCTCATGTATTTGTTCCCATAGCATCACATCCCAGTTGAGTGAAAATCAATG
This sequence comes from Dicaeum eximium, assembly GCA_013396995.1. NCBI lineage: Eukaryota > Metazoa > Chordata > Aves > Passeriformes > Dicaeidae > Dicaeum > Dicaeum eximium. The sequence goes on along the minus strand of VWZP01006149.1, from coordinate 952,468 downwards.
GAAAAAGGCAAACGTTAAGGGATTAGATCCAAAGAAAATACCATCGTTGCACTTGATCTCCATGATAGAAAATCAAAACATATTTTTATACAACTAACCACACTTCTCTGGGCCATGCTGCTGCATTATATAAATTTATGTTTAATTACTCACTTTTGGCTCGTCCTTCTGTTGCATCAATGAACTTTCCACCCCTGCCTACTCCTTTATTTTCCTTTTCTCTCTCACAGGAAGCCTCTGCCATTATTTACTCCCCTGCTGCCAAGCCAGCTTTTGGAATCCCAAAATATTTTCCAAATGCACTTCACGTTACATTTGCAGAATTTTGTGAGAGCCTAAATACAAGACGTTGCAAAACTCTGCTAACATTGTCTATGCTTTGCAACTTACATGGACCAGAGTGCACTGAGGAGCAACAAACACTACAGTGTGCTCTTGTCTTGACTCCTACAAGAGACAATTTTTGGTAGAAAGCCAAGCTCTGGCATAGTCACATCAGGACCTGGACAAAGAAACATGCTGAGAAAACTCCAATGCACCTGAACAAAGAAATCCCACAGACAGGGATCTGGTTTCCTTGCAGGAAAAGGCACACGAGCTCAGCCCTGCCATATTAACCTGAACTGCAACCAAGAGGTAAAGAGCTACAAGCTGAGCACTGCTGTCCTAATTGTTCTCTTCAGATGACACAGCCAAGCCTCGAGGGCTTATCAGTTGAAAAGTCTGCCCACACACATTCCCTCCCTGCCAGCTGATTCATCATCTCTACGTTTCTCCTCACGAAGCTCCATTTAAAAATAAACCTGTGCCACTTGTGCTAAGTCCGTCCTCACTGAGCTACAAGGACTATGTCTGTATCTGGCTGCCATGACATCTGGCTTGGGCAATTTAAAGCAGTTATATTCCCTATCCCTTCATTGGTCACAGCACACTCCCACTCTGCCATGACTCCAACATCCCTGTGTTGCTATGGGGGGTTGAGTAGCTACCACATCTCACAGAGCTCTCTGCAATATGACTGCGAGCAGGGCTTTCTTCTGTTGAGTTTTGCCTTCTTCAGAGCCCAAGGCAACCAGTGACATTTTCCTTCTGCCTCCTAGAAAAATACCTAAGAGTCCACCTTCCACTAGACCAGGTTGCTCCAAGGCCCATCCAACCTGGCCTGGGGCAGTTCAAGGATGGGGCAGCCACAGCTTCTCGGGGCACCCTGTGCCAGGGTCTCACCACCTTCACAAAGAATTAGGGGAAGAGTTCCTTCATAACATCTGATACAAATGTCTCCTTTTTTCGATTTAAACCGTTCCCCCTCGTCCTGTCACTATCTGTGCATGTAAAAAGTCGCTCTCCCTCTTTCTCACACGCCCCATTCAGGTCCTGAAGGGCTGCAGTGAGGTGTCCCCAGAGCCCTTCATGGCCAGGCCGAACACCCCCAGCTCTCCCAGCCTTCTCCAGAGCACAGAGGCTCCAACCCTCGGAGCACTTCGACTTCCAAACACTGAGAGAACTCGAACTCAGCAATCAAAGACTGAAAAAAAGGACTATCCACACACCTGCACTTCCCTCATCTCCAGCTGAACATGTATTAGGAGTTAACAAGGAACCCACAGATACACCTTGGATCCAGTTTAGGCTGCACATTCATTTACAAACGAAGTATTTGTGAAAAATAACGCAGAAGACCTGAAGCAGGGGCTGGTTATCTGACCAAATTGCTACTGCACCAAAGCACAAACACAGTGCTATTCAGGTGGCAGGTGGGGTGTCCCCCGGACTCCACAACCACACACAGAGCGCGCTGCCAGTGAAAGAAGCTTCCAGGGCACTCCAAACCCCGGGGGTCCCTGCACAGGCAGCTCCCACTCACTAACAACATGGGGTGGCGCCGCGCGGCTGAGAGGACGGGCCTCGGTACGGACGCACGGCGAGGCTTTGGAGCCCGCTGACAGCGGCCGAGCTCGGGGGACACCGGGGGGACACCGGGGGGACACGACAGGCACCCCGCGGCCCCCCCGCGCCCCCCCCGCCCCCCCCGGGCCCCCCCCCCTCAGCGCCCCCGCCCCGCCCCGCGCACGCCTCGCCGTTGCCCGGACACCGCCGCCCGCTCACTCCCCGCGCTGATTGGCCGCTGCGGCAGCCCGGGCTGGGGAGGAAGCGCGGTGATTGGCTGCGAGCCGCTTGATCGACGGGAGAGGGGCGGGGGCAGCAGCCGGGCGGCGCAGGCGTCCCGAGGCGCAATGGAGTAGCGGAGTGTGTGTGTGTGTATGGGGGTGTGGCCGCCGGCTTTCCCGCGCAAACGCTCCCCCCTCACGCCCCCCCTCACACCGTCCTCAGCGAGCGCCGCCGCCGCGGAGCCTTCGTCCCCTGCCCGCCAAGGGGCGGCCGCGGCGGGGGCGGCCCGGCCCCG
>VWZP01006149.1:838533-949951 GCA_013396995.1 Dicaeum eximium | reverse complement strand
TCCTTGCCCCCCCTCCCCTTTCCTCCCCCCTTTCCCTTTTCGGCTCCCCCCGCCCTCGCTCCGCCTCAGCCGCTCTCCCGTATTGTATGTTCAATGGCGATGGCGGCTGCTGCTGAGGGGGGCGGCAGGGGTTTCCTCCCGCTCCGCACATACCGCCTCTAGGAGGAGTCACCGCAGCCCGGGCCCGCTACAACCCCCCTCTCTTGGCTGCCGCCCTCCTCGCCCGGGCCCCAGGGCTGCAGTGGGGGCAGGAACCCCTTCCCCGCCCAGCAGAGAAAGGGCCCCCCTGACCCTAGTCCCAGTGGACTTGTGGTGGCCGGGAGCATAAAGGCAGAAAGCCTTCCCGTCCTTTCTCACGGCGGAGGAGTTTGGAGATGGAGAGGTTTCAAGGCATTCCCAGATTGGGCTACAGCTCAAGGAGTGCCTGGTTTTTGTTAAAAAGAGCCACCCATCCCACTATCCCTTCGGCAGGGTGGCCTGTTTGCCTCGCTGTGGTGCCTCTAACCCAAATATTCCAGCATCCCAAGTCGGCTTGGAACGGTTGTAACAAAGAATGCCGGCAGCTCTTTGTGTTGTCTTGCTTTGGAGGGTTCTGGGCACTCAGAGGCTTTCCGACTCGTCCATGAGGACTGCAAACTTCCCTTCTGAATGGAAGCTGAGGGTTTTTCCTTTCTTCCCTGCAGTCGCACGGATTCAAGAGCTCAAGCTCCAAGAGACGCAATAAGCGATTGTGTTATGAGTCTTGGCAGCGCCAAATCTGTGAGCAGAGGCTGGTGCAGACAGGAGAGTACAGGGCTACACCTCTATAACTCATCTCAGGTATATTTTTACATCAAACTGGGTTTATATCATCATTCCTATACAAATACTTTGCATTGTTGCACTGATTTCGCTATAAAGACATTTGGGTGCTATTGTAATGCACTAGGAGATACATTATTAACACAGACCACTCCTGCTTGCTTGCAGTGTTACTTTAGGAGGGTGTCTGGGAACAACAGAGAGAACGAACCATTCATGCATTCAGCATTCCCTTTGCCACTGTAAAAAAACTGTAAAAGATCCGCTTGAGTTTGGTTTTTGCCTCTGCCAAAGTAAGCAATTTTATGTCTGCATAGAATTGAATTTGGTGGGTAAAAAAGCAATGGAATATTTCCCCAGGTTATGTTAATTGTGGATCGCACCATCTCATGAAGAAAGAGGGCATGAGTTCAGGACCTGCGTTTTCCTGGGCTGCTGTGTGACCTTGGGTAAAGCCCTTCACTTTACACAGCTGTATTTTGACTTGTTAAAATGGAAATAAAGATACCTTTTCTCTTTTCAAGCATTGGGTAAGAGCCTCAATGCATTGCTGTGGATTATTTCTTTGGAGTCTGTTCTTTTCCCCACTTCTTTTTGAAAACAAGGTCAAGATGCCCTCAGACCATAGGAGAAAAAAATTCATGTATGAGTTTGACTTATTTTACATGTTAGAGGAAGCCTTACCTTGATCTTGCCCACTGAGAGTTGGAATTTATCGAAGGAAGAACATATCTTGTATGTACATGACAGGCTTGTCAGTGTATTGAACCATATTGGGAGGGTAGGAGGAAGCTCAAGAAGATTTTCAAGCACTAAGCATAAAAATTAATGACAATGTAAAACCCATGTGAAAAGGAAGAAAAGCATTTACATTTTTCTATTTCCAGGTACAAATAACTGCATCCAGTAACTCTTACAATCATGCATGTGGTACATGGGTTTGTAATTAAAAATAATTTGAGATGAGGCAAAATAAGCATCCCAAGTTTTTGAAAACGTTCCCAGTTTGTTAGAGCTTAACATCAAATAGTTGCTGTGTGATAAAAACACAAGCATGTGGGAGGTCTTTAAAGGAAAAAAAGTCATTGTGTGAGGCAAACTTTCAACATTAGGAGAACTACTCTGTTTATAACAACATTTTTCTGTTTATAAACATTCTCCTGAAGGAAACAGGAGTGCTGTAGAAGTGTGAGTGAAGATATCAAAGATTTTCACAGTGTAACACTTTTTAAGTCAGTCATAGATGTCTGAATTTTAATACCGATTTTTGTGCTGTTGTGATTTTTAATAGTCTCACCATAAACTCATATTCCACTTTTCATTTCTCCAATGGATACAGCCTACCTTTAACCTAAATATTAATAGCATTACATGGGTATTTTATGTTGTTTCAAACATTTCTGGAAGATTCGAGTCACTTTGTGACACAATAAAGAATTTTTGAATAGAGCAGATCAGAGCAAGGCAGCACTGGAACAGTGACCGGGTGTGCCTTGTTCTGCAGCAGCAGCGCCCTTGGAACCAGCTGCTTTTTAGAGCAGGCAAGAGACTTCTGCTCACAGTACCTGTATGATCCAGCCATTTAGATGGAGTTGTTCAAGGAAGAGCTGTTACTGACCCTCATTTGTGCCGTGCTGGAGGCAGGCAGAGCTTTCCCCACTCAGCAGGAGCAGGGCCTGCTCTCTCTAGATTGTGTGAAGACCATCGGCCTGTTGCCTTCTGAGCGCAAATGCAATCTGTTACTTTGTCAAAAGAAACAACACATCTATCTGATGATTTCTAGCTTGCTGCCTGCCTCACTCCCCAGCTATGGGGGAAACAGCCTGTTCATGGCACTCTCATTTTGGGGCAGAAGCTGTTATATGTCAAACATTGCAATGAGTATTTCACAGCTGCAGAACCCAGAGTAGGGCTTCGCTCTCACTCAGGCTGGCAGGCATTCAGGGTCATCCTGGCAGGACAGGAACGCCAAGTACTCCTAAAGCACTACTTTATGTGTGTATATAATCCAGGAAACTTGATCAAGTCAGTGTAAGCATTGCCCTGACATTAGGATAACCAAATGCAGTCAAAGTTGATGTGTGTCTATACTATGGTCATAGAGAACAGCTGTAACAACTAAGTTCTGCAACTAATCTCTATTTCTGTAATGAAATTATTTTTCCCATATTTTAGCCATTTTTAAACTCTTCCTCCACCTTTCATATTGCTTGTGTGTTTGTTATGCCAGTAGATTTGGTACAATGGTCTAAAGAAGCCAGAAAACCTACATCCCAACTTTCTGGAGAACTCTCTTTTAATAGTACTTTCTTAAATTACACCATCCCATATACCTCAGAATTTAAAGTCTTTGTGTGTGTCAGATTCTGACATGTTGCTTAATGTGGGCTGATTAGCTGCAGTCACAGGTTAGCTATAGTGTGTAAGCAAGGGGAAAGGTCTTTCCTCCCCAAACACCAACTCTAAAGTTCTAAAAGTTAAATGTAGCTTATTAGCTTAACAAAATATCAAACATGTCTTTTCATCCTTTAAAAGGAGGTTTTAATCCATGTTACTTATCCTTAAATGCAGCTATGCTGACTGCAGAGATCATTGTCTTAATTATTCCTTTGTCATATAAGTAAAAATACCAATTGAATGTTTAATCATAATCAACATGACTTTTTTTTTTGTCTAATGGAGATTTACAAATATGTTTTTCAGAATGAAGTAAAAAAGAATAAGGTAACAAAGCCCAGAAAATAACCTTGTTTTCAGCTGAGGAATACATTGTAGGATCCCTCTCCACAACTCAGAAAGAGTAGCCAGAAGGGGATAGGGAAAATTGTGGGAACCACGACTGTAGAATGTCTTCTCCAAAGAATTAGAACAGGTCAGGACTTCTAGCTAAGAAAACTGCCCCGAGAAAGGACTGATGCTCCTGGCTCGGTGCTCTGTGCCTCCCAAGGATTGCAATTTTTACATTAACTACTAAAATACCTATTTCAGTTTCTGAGTTTGAGGAACATAACATTTGTGAATGGTGCTTTTGGCCACAGATCAATGTGATAACCAGGCATTGCCAAGCTAAGAGGCAGAAAAGCCTCTATCCCTGTGAATTTCTTAAAGAAAACTACTTGCAACAATGTGCATTTACTATTGCACAGGGGAAGGGAGGGGAGGGGAGGGGCTGTAACCGTGGGCTGAGGGAAGGGAGAGATGGATGGACACCTTCCCATTGTTTCAGTTTCACGAAAAGATAGCACACAAAGCTGATAATTACAATAATTTTAGTATGGGCATAACTAGAGAGAGTCTGTCTCTTCCCTCTTTGCCCTTGCTCTCTCAGTTCCACAATTAGTGTGGGTTTGTGACTTATGGTTGGTAAATTCCTGTTGTAAGAGCAAGCCAAGGGAGGTTCGTGCCATGGGAGGTTCCCGGCTTCCTCCCGTGCAGATTCCGCAGTGTCCAGTGCTAGGGCTGAGCGGATGTGGCTGCCTTTCCCTAAGCACAGGCACTAGGCAGGACTCTGTCCTCTCTCCAGCCATCTCATTTTATAGGGATAACAGTCTTTTGGAGGTTTCTGTCTTAAATCCGTTGATGTTTCTCTCCCAAATCCATTGACATTTCCCACCAGTTCCACAGTTCCCGGGCCTGACTGGCAAACAGCAGATGGCGTGGTTGCCTCAGCACAGGACCCTAAAACCCACCCCCCAAAAGGGAAGTGCATTCACCTGTAAGTGAATTTATGGGCTGTGATTTGCATGTGGTGTCATTTACAAAAGACACAAACTATGTGTAGGTAAACAGGCATTTTTATAAAAGGAGAAGAAAGTATGTACATCGTAGGGAACAAACTCAGACTGTACTGGAATAGGTATCTATGTATGTATTTAATTTATAAATTAAAATAGAAACCTCACTAAAACATTGACACAAAGGACTAAAGCTTCAACACAAGGCACAGGGAATTCCTCAGACTCCTCTTGGAAAACAGTGGGATGACACTTTAAATATGGTGTCATGTTTACCAGTACAACCACCCCCCAGCCAGATATATTTTTCATAAACTCCTTCCTGGTTTTTTAGCCCACTTTTAGTTATCAAAAAACTCATTCCCCAAACAAACTTCCTCCTAAAATCTCACATATTTGTTCTCCTAATGTAGATCATTAATGTAAATACCTATGGTAAGGTATTTAAAATAATAATACACACCTCTGCATAGGAGTTTTTATCACAGTATAAACCAGCACCTCTGATAGTATCAGCACTGGCTTCTTTATCTTATAAATGGGTACTTGGTGATTAAACATAAAACTCTCATCTTTTACAAGAAGACAAGAAATGCTTTGAATGTGCTATATTTAAGCAACACTTTACTTTTACAAAACTCAGCTTTATTTACTACTGAGGAGTGGATTCAGGGGGTTCTTAAAGTGTCTCTCTGGTTTCCAGGACAGAGATGGTTTCATTGAAATCACTGGATTAATTAATGGACTCAGGAAATGTGTAACTGAAACTGAGCTTTTGTTCTGACAAAAATTCCTAAGCTATTTTTCACTCATACAGATGGAAATAATTTACTTAAATCCCATTCCTTGTACATGTTGAGTGTTTAGTCCTTTAGTGTCTTTTTTATCTTGTATCACACTGAGAAAAGATTTGCTTAAAAACTTAATAGTGGAAAAATATTTATAAAGAAACACCAAATAATTACAAGATTTAAATTCTGTCATGATCAGCGTAACTCCTTATGGCATAGCTGTCTCTGCTTTTGTAAAATATTGCTAGGAATGGTCAACATGGAATTCAGGATTCCCAGGATTAAAAACCAAACAAATCTGCACTAACATATTAACAAGAAAAAAAGTGAAAAAGAAAAGCCAAAGGCTCATTTTGGCTGAAGAAGCTCCTACTGAGGTTAAAAAGCTTGTGGGAAAGAACAGCCCTTTGTTCTCTTCATTCTAGCAATTATTTAGTGTGGAATTTTGTGCAAGTCAAAAAATTCCAAGTAGCTAAACTATGTCAAAAGGAGTTGAAATAATGCCTTTAAAACAGCACAATGACAGTAAAAATTACTGGTAGCACAAAAGTATACACAGCACATATATGAATCAATGCCAAATAACATTGGATATTCAATATACAGGCTGAAAAGCTCAATGTGGAAAAAAAAAGTGTACAAAATGTATTCAGATTTAAACATCTCAATCAATCTCAGCATCTGTAAGAGAAACATAGAAACAATGCCCTGTCAAGATCTACTCACAATTCATCACTTTCCTACAGCTACAATAAATATTCTACATCTTATGCCATCAAAGGGGAAAAGTCTCTTGTAAAATACAAGGAAACCAGATATGTAAGGACACAGAGTTGCTTCAGAAATCATTCTCCTGCAGGTTGTCAGTCTGGTGTTGGCTGATGAGCAGATCTTGGACAGAAAGTGTCCCAGTACCAAAGAATTTGGTGTTCAAGTGACACAAAGATGAGAAACAGGAGCAGTGCCAATAACACAAGCATTCCAGGTGTGGGAAGGGCCATCAGGGACATGTTTCCTGTTGCTCTGAGGACTCTGAATGCCAAGGGGGGATCAGTGTGACCTTTTGGAGGAGCTAAGTCACCTGGATGGAAGATGGCCCACCCACCTCCAAGGCAGAGCATCGAGAGAAACCCCTCCCCACAGCCTCTCACTGCACCCACTGGTGATGGAAGCGTGGAGAGCCCGTGACATCCGCAGCCCATCCCCATAAATCAGGAGATCCCTTCCATTGCTGCCCTGCTCAACATCTGGAGCTCATTGTGCATCGCTACAGCCATGAGGATGGTGTGGGCTCAGGCCGTTCCTCCCTGCATCTCAGCCCTTTTGGGGTTCGGTGCACACAACAATGAGCGCTCTGCCTCAGTTTGCCCATCTTTAATTGTAACGGTGAGTGAGAACAAGGAACAGCAGAGCAAAGGGAGGGGAATGGGACAGCTCATGAATGAATGCTGAAGGATCAGGCTCAGAGGAGTCTACCTACGATGGCCTGCACAGTCTTGCTGCCAAGTGTCTCCCTCTCCTTTTCACTGACATCACCCAAAAAAGGCTGTGGAATTTAAAGACCTAACATTCTTCCTTTGGAAGGCTCAAAAAAGGGGTGAAACTGCTCAGTCTGTGGCACTGCCAGCAGGATGCAACATCAGGGTGAAAGCAAATCTTTGCAGGAGAGCAAAAAGGTCGATTTACTGAAGCAACATTTTGAAACATGACTGAAAAATCGTAAGAATGCTACAAAACTACACTGCCCTTGCTGCGTTTTAAACAGTAAAAGCTTTACAGTCAACTCTAAAATAAATGACAAACATCTACAATCTTAATTCATGTTTTGTCACAATGTTATCATCAGACCAAAAAGTTTACCAAAGCAGGCCTACAAGGAGGGAGGGGGGATAGCAGGAAGGGTACATAATAACAGTGAGTGGAAAACGATTAAAATGTGACCAACAAAGATTTTCTGAGAACGCAGAAAAGAAAGCAGTTATTTTGTCTGGATCAAAGACATCTGGAAGATATAGGGACAAAAAGAGTGGAAGGGAAGAAAAAAACCCAAAGTGTAAAATAAGGGGAGATCTTCATCCAGCAAAGCATTTGCACATAGGCTCAGGGTGAAGCACAGCCTAAAGCTAAGCTTGCACCTGAGCGTGCTGCTGGATTCAGAGGAGGGAAAACAATAGCAACAGACAGTAATACTTGAGCAGGTACCCTCCAAGAACTTGCCATCTTCAAATAAATGTCTTCTTAATTTCATTTTTCAGCTCCTTCTAGGCAAGCCTGCTATTTCAGGCTGTAGAAGGTTGCTGAAGAGGACACAGCGACCCTTGCCAGACATCACTGCTTTCAGACAGACCTCCTGAGGTGGGGACAGACCGTTTCCAATCGGCTGGTCCCTAACATAGCCCTTTCCATCTTTGTAAATGTAAATGAAGAGTTGTGGAGTTTTGTCTGGGAGAGGTCACTGGCACCTGGTCCCTAGGTGTGGCCTTTGGGGATATTTTATCCCCTGAAAACTGGTTTGCCGATAGAAAGCACCTTTTCACTACTCAACTTGGGGAGAAAAAACACGACAGGAATGTCCTTAGGACATTTTGGGTGAGGAACTTTTACGCACTTATTCCAAAAGCCCATTAAAAATATACCTAAAAGAAAGCACAAGAAAACAGAATAGAGCAAAAAAATTGCCTCCAAAAATCATTAACAAAAAGTAAAAGTAATATTATCAAACTATATATATAATGGTTTTCATTTTTAAAAAAAGGAAAAATGCACACCTACCGCCTGCAGTTCTGGTCAGGTTCTCCCTCTGCCCACCCCAAAAAAGTAAAAATAAAAAAAAAAAAATACAAATAAATTAATCATTCCACCAGCCTGGTTCCCAACTGAAACAATTTCTTCCCCCGCTACTCTATTTCCTGAACACATCTGTTAGAAACCTCAATTTTAAAAATCTGCAATTCTTCAGATGAACCTGGAAGTAGGACTTTTTCCACAATCTTTGCAAACCTGGACTTATTTTAACAGTAGACTTTCTGTGCACTGGAGAGAGGAGATGGGTGTGAGGTACAGGTATCCTTATCAGAAGATCAGAATTCTTCCACTTGTACTGACAAAGAGTGTTTGAATCTGGGATTGCTCTGGGTTAATGGCATGCCTTTGAGCTTGAAATCGGCACTTTCTCCCCAGCTGTAATGTGAATTGCTTAGCACTTGGATCTGTCTAATGACTGAGATAATATCATTCATTAGCTCTAATAACAATGGCTTTGGCTCATCAAAGTATTTCAATATACAAATGGCATCATTCAGGCCAGCGGGAATCACTCCCTCAAAGTTAAGTATGTGGTTTAGCTCTTGGGCAAACGGGATTCCCAATGCACTCAGGGAAGTAGAGATGTTTTGTCATGTTCAGCAGATAGGTACTTATTTTAAGTTTGGGGTTTTTTTAAATAAATTGCAAGAGCTGTGGTGGAAAGACACTGGGCTTACATGTTAACCTTCAGCAGTGGAGGCTGAGTAAAGGATGCCAGGTTTGCACAGCAGCTGGTAGGAAGTATCCAGGATTGTATATTCTGCCCTTCAGGCAGCTGGGAAACGTCCTCTGAACCCCTCCGCACTTTGCCAAATCTTTATTTCCCTTTATTATTTATCTTATTTCCCTTTAGTGAACATATTAAAACACGTAACAGTGGAATTGAACTCTTGTGATCCTTCTCTTCCATCTGGATGTACATCTGTGGAGATGCATCCACAAAACGGCTTTAATGAGCCAGCAGAAAACATTTCCAGACAAAGTACATTCAGAAGGTACAGTGGAGACAAAAGCAGAAGTGCAGGAAGCAAAGGAATTAGTCAGTGAAACCAGACTTTTTCCACATTCCACATTTTTCACTTCTGACCACATATTTTATGCCTTCAGAATCCAGTATGGTTTAAAAAACCCTAAACAAACCAATGTCATTTCCTTGTAATTAAATGGGAAAAGAAAGTTTGTGATGAAAAGGTTAAAGATGGAATCATCAATGATACAGGTGGAAGTTTGTCACCTGGTAACCAGAAATGGTAGCAAAAACTGTTATCACATCCTCTCTGAGCAGCACTCTGAACTGAACACAGGACTCTGCCTTTCTAAAGAGAAGTGTTCAAGAAGGGTTTCTTTCTTGGATCAAAGGATCCCCTCCCAGAAATATTGTCTATGTCTTGCACTCATTTATGTAGCTGCTGCTGGAAAATGAGCCTAATTCTTCATCTGAAGAGTCTGACCACAATAGTAGAGTGAAGTAAAAATGACCAAAGAACAAGAATACAAATGGTGCCATTCTCAACCCCTGCCACTGGCCTCTGGGAGGAAACAAAGCAAAGCAGAAAGTGCTGGCACACCAAGCTCCCGTAGCCCCAGCATCTGGGCACACATTCCTGGTGCACTGCTGAGGAGCTCTTCCCAAGCTCCAGGGAGGGAACTTGCAAAACATCTGCAGCAAATCTTCAGGAAGGTCCTCCTCCTCCTTTCACTCTGCTGCCATTTCCCAAGCTTCTCCACCCTCAGACTCACTTTCTGGCTATCAGCCAAGGAGTTTGACCCTTGAAGTGGCAGACAAAAGGTTTCACATGAAAACAGACAGGCAGAATTGACAGGAATCCACAGCAACAGCAACCAGGTTACAGGTTTTAGTAGGGACAGAGCCTGAAACTAAATTGCCACACTCAGGATGGTACAAACCCAGCTGTCCCACTTGGGTTTCTTTTGACATGTAAGGAGGTTAGGTTTGGGAAGAGCAGCAGGTCAGTATGGCATCGCTGATTAGAGCCCTCTTGTCTATCCCCAGTGGCTGATGAGATTGTATCGGTATTGGGGCTGTAGAACAGCAATCCAAAATGGTTATCTGGTACTTCAATTAAAATCCCAGGGTATCATCTGCCACAGCCACAAGGAATATTTGTCACCATTTTCCCAACCTTTAAATGAGTAGGTACCCTACACATCTTCCCAGTAGTAGGTAAGTCTTTGCTGACCCAAGTCAGGTACTTTCAAGAGTTTTGGCAATTTCACTTCAAGGTCCCTTACACCTCAGGCAAGAGCTTTCTCACAAATATAGCAGTCAAAAAACAGCCCAAGAAATAAAACAGGTACAGCATCACCTCGAGAGTCCTTAACCTTGCAGGAGCTGTGTCAGGACAGGGTAGCAGATGTGCACTTGCTCTGCTCTTGGATCAGATAAAAACAACCAACAACAATCCCATGCAGTGCAATCACAAAAACCATGCTACACAGACCAAAGAGAATACAAAGCATTGACAGCTTCTCCTAGGGATCTCTGTATTTTTAAGGATTAAGAATAGCCAGGATTTTTAGAAGGACTGAAGCATTCAGACATGCTACCTTGCAGCTGAATGCTTCAAGATCAGAGCAGGAACTCACTGCTGCTGCTGCTACTACAACCTTCCAAACCCAAAGCAGGAGGAGTACACCTGGCTGGGTCTTTAGTAACTGCTTTAACAGGTGTGCAATTAAAACACAATTGGAATATTAGCTGTTCCAATCAGCTTCACAGCTGCAAAGCCTTTTAACAGGGAGCTGGGGCTTATATTAACGACATCTATTACTGAGAAAACCAAGGAGAATCCCTCAGTGCTTTGTAGTTAATTTTCTTTCTGGGCCTTTTCAGCTCCAGTACGCCAAGCATCTCATGAAAACATCATGCATGGAAACGTTTCATCCCAAGGACAATGTTGGCATGAGAACAAATGGTTGTAAATACCATAAATTAGTTTAGGTTGGAATTGCAAGGAGTTTCCTAACTGCTAGAGCAATGGAGTCGGAACAGCCTGCAGGGCAGGGAAGAAAAGGACATGGGACAGTGAAAAACTCACTGGTTTTTAGATGAAATTCAATACATTTCTGAAAGGGCAAGGTGACAGATGGACTGCAGCAGTCAGAGGCTGGGCTGGGTTCCTTGGGCAGTCCCCAGCAGGCCTTTCCCTGTGTACAAGGGAACTACGTCCCTTGCTATGTCACTTTATTATCATGGTGCTAAAAGGCTGCATGGAATTTTCTGGAAAAAGAACTGATTAATAGTTTGTGAACAGATGAATATTTGAGTATAGGGAGGATGATGGTGGTGAGCCCTTCCACTGGCACAGCTGTAGCCAGGAGAAGCCAAATTCCTGCTGTAGTGGCAGCATCGTGCAAAGAACAGGACTTCAGTGGATCAGTCTCACTAATAAATCACCACTCGTTTCTCCTTTGGCATCATTAAATACTGCTACCTTCCCCCTGAGACTCCTGCACTGCCCACTGCCTTTGCCCACTATGTGAAGGGCCAAGGCAAGTGGACATGGTTTAAGGAACAGATTTAGACTTCCACTTTCCCCCTCATATCCTAAGGAAAGCACAATGCTATGTTCACTTTAGTCTGGCAGTGTTTTCCTCTCTGGGTGGTTTAGAGTTGAGACATCAACAAAGGTAGGTCAGGAAGGATAATTAAGATGTGCATATGCAACTGATAATTACACACTCTGCAAATTTGCATGCAACCTTTGGTTAACATTTTAAAAAGCCACATGGATTGATTTTATAAACATTTGTTAGGATATAAAGGTATGCTGCGTTATGCTTAATTTTAAATAAGGCTTTAATTAAGTTGCTTGAAAGTCTACAATTTAGAAAGCAATTAAAATTTCTTTTCAACCAGGGCTCCTTTTCATGAGGGTTATTCCAGCTCATGGGAGGTTAATTTTAAATCATGGTGTCTCTACATTACCAGTGCACGGGGACTACTATGAGGTTTTTCAGCAACAATTCATTCACAATAATTCATCACAACAGAAGTGTTAATATTTCACTTTAATAAAAAATACATAATATTTTGAAATATTCTTGAATGATCCAGCTTGAAAAATGAGAATGATCTTTAAATCTATACAGGGCAGTTCCTTTGGGCACTTTAAATGCAATAATTTATTAAGTTCCTATATTCATCATGTGTGCACAAATATCATGTAAATATTACAGCTGTACTCCATGACAAAACAAGCGTAATGCAGACATAGACTCATACAGAGAACTGACAAATGGGAAAAAGGGAGATCTAGTATTTTCTGTACAAAAAATATGCCACTTTTTGCCGATTTGTAAAAATGCATAACTTTTGGCATTTCAGAGAAGAACACCGTATAAAAATAAATATTCTATGTACAGTAACACACACAGGTCAGTCCAGGGTTAGAACCATCACTGCAAAAGAAAACATAAACAAGTGTTAGTGACAGCCATGGGGGGAAGGCCACTGTTAGGGAAGCTGACTCTGGGTTCTCCAGGAGGAAAAGCAGCAGTGATGGATCTCAGTAGGGACCCTTTCCACCTTTCCAGGTGGCAAAGTGAGAGCGGGAGATTCAACCCAGGCTGACTCTGCCTCCACCTTCTTCCTCCCACTGTGGCTTTAGCACTTGGCATTAACACCCACAGCAGGCACTGAAGGTGGGCCAGACCCCAGGGAGTGTGGGGTATCTGAGAGAATCCAGGTGGAAATCTCATCTTTGTGCAAGGATCAGAGCATTTTGGGGCCAGGCAGCTCAAAGGCCACAGATACAGTTCTCTCCCTTTCAGCCCACAGAGCTGAACTGTGATATACAAATAAGAAGGAGTTTTGGTTGCCACTTTTCTGGGATACAGTCCTGGAAATCCCATCCATGCATCCACACCTCTTCTGTCCTTAGTCAGATTCAGGGAAAAACATTAGCAGGACCCGTGGCACTGCCAACTCAGCACAGCAACATTTCCAAGATTACTTTACCTTATTCCAGCAGCCTTGAACTGGAAGGCCATCTTCTCCCTGTGAAAAAGATGGATGAAATAGCAGTTTAGGACACAGGACGTAGTACAGAGATGGAGAAAGGAAGGCATGGGTTAACTGTTACTGCAACAAACATTTTGAACCAGGGCTGGAGGAATAGTCTGAGAGATATTCCTCATCCTTCAGATGAGCCAGACTTGCGGCTGGCAGAACCAGCGCAGCCTGAAGTGGGGCTGGGGTGAAGAGGGGAAATGCCTGCAGGCTGGGCAAGGGATCACCCTCCCCTAAGAAGAAAGGAGTCTATCCAGGCTGCCTTGAAGGAAGAAGAGAAGGAACACAGGAGGTCCAACTCAGCCAGATAAACACTTCCAGGGGCCGGCAGTGGAAAGTGAGAGGTGGCTGCTCTGTGTCCTCAGGCTTGGCTCTGTAACATTGAGCTTAAAAGCCAGTCCAAGAGTCAGAACTAACCTCAGGCCCTGAGGAGGATCTGGAAAAAGAATCTCTATTTCCTTTCTGCTGTCTGTTAAAGGGTTTACTTTGTCATGTGAGACACTGTCCAGTTATCCCCTCTGGCCTCTGGGAAGATCCTGCTCCAGGGAAATTAGAAAGGCAAGCAGCTGGGCAGCCCCTCTGCTGGTTCAGGATGTCTCAGCTGATTCCCTGAAAAGGGACTTTGGCTTCAATAACATCAGTGGGATTTCTGTGGAAACCCCCTGGCACTTCTGCAACCATGATGTCTTGGGCTCCATGGCCGGGTAATGCTTTGTAAATGACTGCCACGCATTTCAACCCTGTGCAGCCCTCTTTGATGGGCTATATATGACAGCAGTGCTAAGGTGCTCTGGAGCAGCAGATAGTCAGGTGTGGAAATACATGTCTGACAAGAGAAGTCAAATTCTTGTGCTGTGTGCACATGGCAGATTCATGGTCTATCACTATTCCCCAGGAATCCCCAAAAAAATACAAACAGAAAAGCAAATGCACACTAATATATTGAGAAATGAACTATTTACTGGAGATGCATTCCAGGGGCCTGATGAACTGAATGTTGCTGTTATGTTATAACAATATTGCTTTTCAAATCCATTTTTTGGACTTTGGTCTCCTTGTGCTGTTTCCTCCCCTTCCCCCAACTATGTGGAAATACGGAATTACAAGTTATTTACTGTGTAAACTGTGGTATTCCCATTGGTACACTGGTGGTGATAGGAATGACTGGTATAGTGCATGGCAGGAGGGATGGGAAGTTAGGTGTATGAAGGAATGGGAGGCCAGGGAGTCTCAGCTTAGGGATCAAAGGAAGACCAGGGTCACAAGGAAGTGTTTGTTGCGGGCCAATGTGCCGAGAACGGAAACATGACATGCTTATTAGTACCAAGGATCTCCTTCCACATATCTCAGATGTGCAAAGAGTTAGTTCAGCCTCCATAAGCTACACACATGGATGTGTCAGCTGGATGCCATGCTTTTAACCTAGTTGTATCAAAAAACATGCTTATTCACGTTCCCAAGCTAGCTTGCATGCCAGAACAACATGTATAAAAAATAACAGCATCTGTATTTCATCAGATTTTCTGGCAAGTTTCCCTTAAGGAAAATAGGTATGAAAAGAAGTGTGAGTTCTAATATGGCCATGTGCAATGAATCCTCACTGGGAGCAGTGACAAAACCAGAAAGGTCATGTGCCAGGGCACTGGTGGAATCCTTGCACCTGTGAAATTAGGTGCTTTACTCAGCCAGAAGTTACTCCACAGAAACCTGCCTACGATCATTGGGAGACAAAACACATGGCTCTGTGGTCGTCCTTCTTTGTGCACTGTTCTGGGCAGAAACCCCAGGTTTCACTGTGGGACTGGAAGAAGTTTCTACTACCCAGAATTTACAGAGCAGCAACTGAGACTTTATGAGTGGTCACTGTCCCAAAGAGGCAATGGCAGTACCCAAAGAAGGGAACACTGGAAGGAAAATTATGTTAGCTCCTCACAAAACTCAAATAACAAAGGCTTTTGATGGCAATTTCATGTTTGTTTTTTTTTCTCAAGAAACTAGGAAAGCCTTTCAAACTAAATGTGGCTTTTTGCTTTGGGATGCATTTTCCCAGCTAGTTGAACTAACAATATCCCATCCCTTGTAGATGGCATCAAACATCCTTAAGTGAGCATAAAGCTTTATTGGTGACCTTTATTGGTCACCAATAGTATCCTTAGTATCCTTTATTGGGATACTAAGAAATCACTTGGGGTTAAGTGATTCTGAATACTTTTGTCCTACAACAGTAGGGCTAGATCAGCCACTAATACATAATCATTTTATCACTTGAATAAGATGGATGTTGGGAAACACGCAATTCTAAGTTCAAGTTTTTTGGATGCTATGGGTACAATTTGGACTTTTGGGGGGAGTCATAAATAGGAATTATCCAGCAGGGAGGTTAAGTGTCCCCATTTATATGTTTCATATGGGCTTACTAATGGGATAACTATTATTTTCAGTCATCTTCATGTATGGGGTGACTGAGGTCATATGGAACCATGTCAGGCTGTGCTCAACACACACAAGCACTTAAAAATAGAGTTAATGAAGGCCACAAGCACTGCAGCTCCTTGTGAGGAAGCCAAGCCAGTGCAGAGCTGCGTCTGGGCATACATTGGTTTACTGAAAATTGTCAAAGGGAAGGCAAAGGAAGAAGTGAAGCAGTTGTAAATAAAACCACATTCCAATTCTGTTTTTTCTCATGCCACAAAGTACTGCTGACAACAGTTGGGAATCAGAATGAAGGGAAGGGCCTGGTTCTGACAGCAGCAATGAGAGGAAGGGATATGGAGACAGGTAAGGAAGGAACTGTCAGGTGTTTCTAGGGCATGCAGCTTTTTGGGGGGATCAGAAAACAGCACCAAGAGCCAAAAAGCAAACGAGCATGCAGGAAAGGGAAGGTACACCATACCAATGGGCATGGGGCATCCAGGCCGTCCAGCCCAGGTAACCCCGGCTCACCCTTCTCGCCTTTAAAACCTCGGAGACCCTGTTTATGAAATCAACCACTATCGTTATTTCAGTCAGTGCCAGCCAGCTCCATGTCCCAGGAGGAGAGGCTGAGTCCCTGCTGGGACTGGCACAGGGCACTCAGCTGCACACCCAGCACAGGTCCCTGCCTGCACAGTGAGCTGTGTCTGCACCACCAGCAGGAGCAGCTTCCTTGCTGGCTTTCTGTCATCTACAAGCCAGGAGATGCTCCTCTGAGTTAAAGCCAAGAGGATGGGAATGGCGTTTCCTCCCTTCCAAAATCATCCATTCCTCCCATCCTCACTGAGAAACCCAGCAGCTGGATTTCTAAAAGCACGATCCCCAAGTACTCCTGGAATTTGTGGCACTGCTATCAGATTTTTGGCAGCGTTTGCTACAGCATATTAATTTCGATAAAAATGTGTACATATTCTTGTATTTATTAATTTGCCTAGACTTATAGCCAATCTGTTTTGACAGACACGCATCCCATTTAGGATAACTGAGACTTGTTCTCCCTCTGGGTAGTGCAGTTCAAGTGCCCTGTGTGCTCTCAGGCCATCACTGATACCAGCTGGCTGTTATTCCAAGGCAAGGAAACCAGCATTCCAGTTTTGCTGTCACGTAGATTTGATCCCATCGAGCATCTCCAGAGAAGAGCCGTAACCAGCAGCAAAGGAGACAGGGCTCTATCTGCAGTGCAGAAAGCCCTGAGCTCCAGCACATGGGACACCCCATGTACCCAAACCTTTGTGAGGTCTGGAAGAGGAAGGAACATAACCATGGTCACTCAGCAGCCTGATCAGAGGATCAGTTGGTCCCACAGCTTTGCAACAGGCTGTGGTGGAAACCCAGCTGGGCCTTATCCAAATGTTGTACTTTTGCAGGACCATTATTTATGTTATGATTTCCTTCTGTCTTCCCCATCAACACATCTTAAAACAATACATTTGATGAAACAGGACATACCAACGGACAGGGTGCATCTAATCCAGGTGCTCCTTGGTCTCCCTTATCCCCTTTAGACCCTCTAGAGCCTTTCTTGCCCCTCTCCCCCTGTAAATAATAGTTTAATCCAAGAAAAAAAGAATACACAAAAGCTTTAGGATCATCCATTTCAAACAAATGTCAGCAATAGTTTAAAAAAGGATAAACATTTAGGAAATATTTAAAAATAAATCTCCCTCTGAGTGAAGATCAACGTATGGAGCTGCTGAGCTGTAACTGAGCTGCATAAACACTGTGGCTGTGGCTGCAGTGACAGACTGCAAGGGCTTGGCATCAAAGGGATCAGCACACCACTTCTTGGGGCTGCCCATACATCAGAGAGGGGCACCTTGGAGAGCTGGCTGGCCCCAGACACACAGGATGGGAAACCACCACTCTGGCCAGCAGTGTGCCACCTTATCTCAATCTCCAGCTGGCTGGGAAGGTCTCTCTTCCACTGGAGCTCTGGGATAGCACTGAGATGCTTTTTTTAACCCCTCTGAATTCCCATTCTTAAAGAAAGTCTCAC
This sequence comes from Dicaeum eximium, assembly GCA_013396995.1. NCBI lineage: Eukaryota > Metazoa > Chordata > Aves > Passeriformes > Dicaeidae > Dicaeum > Dicaeum eximium. Next base: position 932,320 of record VWZP01006149.1, on the reverse strand, counting down.
TCAGGGAACTGTCAGTCAGGGAATGAAGGGAGTACTCAGCTCTGAGTCTGCAGAGTCTGGTTGTCCTTCGGGATGCTCAGAGTAGTGCTCTCCCAAAAAACCTGTCAGACCAGGGAGTAGTCCTAGGCAGCACAGCCACAGGCCAGCAGCTGGTCCCTGATCCTTAACTGGCAGCACAAGGCAGGGCATAGTGTGGTATTTGCCAGTTACATCCATACAAATCCTTCTAATAACAGGAAATCCTCAAAGCTGCTGAGCATGAAACCGAGGGAAGGGGCTGCTGCACAGGGAACTGAACTTAGGGTCCTCATGGGGAGTGTTAAAGGAATTATGGGATAAAATCAGACAGCACGGGCTGTTGCTTCTTCTTTTTAAAAAAAGTGTTAAACCAAAGCTGGCAAGAGAAATGGATTGGAGAGGAGAGGTAATGAGAAGTCACCCAGAACCAAGCATTGGAATGGAGAGGATAATCCAGGAAAAATGCAGCATAGGTTGCTCTGGAGGAAGGAACCAGGAAGAAAGGTGGAAGAGGAGGAAGGGATAAAGGGGACAAAGGTGGACCTGTAGGAGCGAGGACGATGCACGAACACATACAAACAACCCCCCCACCCTCCCCCTCAGCATTAAAATAACAGCAGGACAGGTTCAGGGTTCACACTTTTTCGGCTGGATTACACAAAATGCCGCCTGTTCCCACTGCCATTAGAGCCACAACCCCAGGCACAGCTATGCTCATCTCCTGCTCCAAGCAGAGAGCAGCAGGAGCATTTCTGGGATTTAAAAAGCATAGCGGAGAAGAGAGGATTCTGGCAAACTGGGACTTCAGAGTAAGGAGAAATCCCTGTAAAACGGCTCAGTGGCAAAAGGGGTATTTTCTAGGGTCCCCAAAGATATTGCACTTTCCCATTTACACTCCTGAATTTCTCACATTTTTCCATTGCAAACCATGGGCTGCAGGGAAGCAGATTGCATGTGTGCTTCAAGGGGCCAGCAAAACACCCCACTCGTGGTTTCCAGCTCATCCTTTACAAGGAGCTGCAATTTCTCCCAGTTTTCACTTGCTTTTATGCCAGAGCTCAGAGAAATCCCATCTAATGAAAGATCCTTCTTTTAACTAAGACACTCAGTTCAAAAAGAAGCTGAAAAAGTCTAGGAATTAAAAATTATATTTTTTTATGAGAAGCCACACAAGCAAAACAAAAGTGAAGAGAAAGTTAAGAAGCAAAGCCAGAAATGCAATGATTAAAAAAGGGGAAACATTTGGTGCTTCCATGAAACTTGAACCTTTCTCCCCTAGTTTAAGATGCCAGTTGGCTAGTGCTGTCCAAAACTGTCCTTTCTGTGCAGAGTAAGGTCAGAAATCCATCACAGATAGAGAACAGATAATGAAATCATCACATGGGCACATGCACTATAAAAACTTACACTTCCAGATAAATTTAGGTGATGCCAGAGTCTTATGAATAAAAGGTGTGACTACATACACTTACACTGTATTGAACTACTTGACATTTATACAATTGTAATATTACAGACTCAAATCTAAAAGTAATTTGTGTTTCTAAATATAAATTATATCCAATCATAGCTCCTAAATGTTTTTTATCAAAAAGATTCCAATTAAAAGCCTTAACATGCAAGAAAACCTGATAAAAAAAAGAAGGAGCTTCTTAGCAATTTTTATCTTCCCATAACATAGGTGGTATGATGAGGAAGCTGCTATTCCTGTTACTGGGTTTGACTCAGCTCTTCAGCATCACATCCATTCAGGACAATGCCTGAGGAGACTTCAGGCCTGATTCTTCAAGACAGGCAAATTTAATTTATCTTTTTGAAATTTTCATCTTTCCAATTTTCTGCAGGATTGTTTGCTTAGAAGACAACCTTCTTTTTCATGTTTCAGGGACAATTTACAAGTACTGAAATAAGATTTGCTGGCTGCATCTCAGCTAATTCTCCCAGGAACCCCGACACACATCAGTAACTAGATAAGCAGGATTTCCTAAAGCACACCATGCTGGCCTAAATCAAGTCCTGTGCATCAGTTAGAACAGAGGTGTGACCACAATTAAGACATTAGAAAATCCCTCCTACAGCCTTCAGTGAGATGTAGCACAATGTTCCAGGTGATGGAATAAGCTACAGGTATCACCTTCTAAAAACAGGTGTGTAAAGTTACTTGGATGAAGGTCTGGCACACAAACACATGCTGGCTGCTCCAGGTGCTCAGAGTTAACTGGGCTGTCACTGTGTACAGGTGTTAGCAATTAAACACAAGGAGTTTGCCTGGTAACTTACCCGGACACCCTTGTCACCAGGTAGACCTTGTAAACCCTGAAATGCATCAACACAGAAAGAAACATTTGAAAACAAGCAGATTTCACCCTATTTCCACTAAAGAGAGGAATGTGTGTTCAGAATTTTGGAGTTTTTTTCCATTTGTACCAATGGTTATGTCCAAAATAAACAAAACTTTTCCAACAGGCAACCTCCTCTTCACCTCTATCAGACCACACAGGTGGTAACACCACTGCTACCTACCCTATGGACTCTTCAGATAAGAAACAAATTAGTTATGACCACACAACAAACTTCCCTTTTTGTGTCAAACAACAAAGCCTCTCCATGACTGCATTAGACCACAGCACCAACACTGGCCCCATTTTGCCAAAAGCAATCCCAGACAGTGGAATTAACCTCACTGAAGGCAACTTCTGTCCCTGCAATGACAGGACAGGGCTCTCAGACAGGTGAGGGGCAGGCACCCAGGCTGTGAAAGGTAAAGGGAGCTGCTCAAAAGCAGCATTTTGGACTAAGAGACACATTCTGAGTGTACCACACAGCTTCTTTAGGTAGTTCAAGGACCAAGGTGAAGAAAAAGTTTCCTTTCAGCCTCCTCCACTCCTGCTGCAGTCAGGGGTCTGACGGCTCGACCCGGACCCACAACCTTCCCAGAGAGAGGTCCCACAGGGGACAACTTTCTGGGGGTCTCAGGCTGTCCTTCAGCTGCCAGGTAACCTCAGCAAGGAGCAGGGCAGCCCGTGGCTGTTAGTGATCAGCTCTTTGGCAGTGATTTCAGCTCTGAGTGATTCCAGCTCTGCCTTGCGAGGTACCCCCAGGCCAACACAGGGACAAAGAGACAGGAGCTTCGTGTGGCAGCTCCACAGGATGAGGCTTTATTCCAGGAACCCTGCACAGGAGGCCAGGGATAGACAGCTCCCTCCTGAGCAGGACAGAAAGTGGAGTTGTTATGGGGAAAAGCAGAGGTGGTACAAAGGGACAAAACCCAGTGGGTTACAAGGAATCTGCATGGGACCCCAAGGCAGGCTGGGCTCTTCACCATGACCAAGGGGGATTCCCCAATCCAGGAGGACTGAGATGATCTTATCTCAGCCCATTCAAGGGACATCTCTCCAGGGGAAAGGTTTGGTGTGCCTGTCTGTCTCCACACTCCACATCACTCTAAGTCTGCTCTGAAGCTACTCAGTTTTTTCTGTCACTCCCAGAGTGAACAGTATCTTTTAACTTGAGTTATGCCTAGCCCAGCTGTGACTGCAAACACTGTATTACAGCAGCATCTTCAGCTGTCAGCCACAGCAAGGAAACAGGCTCTGGAGATAAATTCCTAGGATTTCCATACTTACAGGAAGCCCTGCTGGCCCCATTGGTCCTGCAACTCCAGGATCTCCTTTACTGCCCTAAAATGGATACAAAAGAGTAGAAACTGTTCACATTCCTGTTTAGTACAAACAGGCAGCAGAGCACCATAGAAGAAAAAGCAAAGGATGCATTTTAAAGCACCTGAAAACCCCCAAGGATGAGATACTCAAGCACCAAAGAGGCCCAGCTGAGGCTCTTGTCTACACAAGGGTAGGGCAATTCCAGCTCTGGAAAAGCCTAGAGCTCCTCTACCCCTCAGAGTTGTTGTATCTTCAGAGAAGTTACAGAGCATCCATCAGTTCTGAAGAAAACTCACCCTTTCTCCTTTTGGTCCTGCTGGTCCCGAAGCCCCAATTGGTCCTGGAATACCCTGCAGTTGTAGGAAGGAAAACACATCAGGATGCTTTTATTCCAGGGCCTCCTTAAAGCCAGGAAACTCTGTTGCTCCCTTAGGAAAAGCTTGGAAAGACAGGCTGGTGGTGGAAGGCACCTAGCACCACTACAGCTTTCAGTATTGGTGGAGATGGATTTGTAGTTGGTAAGGCAATTTGAGGAACATGGGAACTGCTCTGTTAGATCACATCAGCACCACTGTACAGAGCCTCATTTTTAATTCTGAAACTCTCTCTTGACAATTATTTCAAGAGTCATTTCTACCAGCTCCACAAACAGGAATTCTTTCTAGTTCATACCAGACAAGGCTGAAAGCTGTAGCAGAATAAAGGCCATTTACACACATGATAAGCAATTAGATTTTCTTTTTGCTTATTTCTTTATTTTCTTTACCCCCTCCCAGAATCAGCATAGTTGAGCAAGAGGGGAAGTGTTGGGTCAATGGTTCATGCAAGCTGACAGACCCCAAGCTGCAGCACTGAATGCAGGTGTGTACAGGCATAGATGTGAGCTGGGAGGGGCACCCTCCAGTCCCCCTGCTCCTTCTCTGCCATTCCTGTCACTCCACCAGGCTCCCAGTCACACTGACAGGAAAACCCAGTGTTTTTCCTAACCCTTTGACACAGAGCCCATCTCCCACCAGCACACCAAACTTCCTTGCTGGTACTCCTGAGACTTGCCTGGTCTCTGGGAAATTAATCAAAGTGATCTTTAATGTTGGCAGCATGGTGGTTCAGTAATAGTCCCTGTGGCTAAGAACAGGATTCTGGCACCTCCAACTCAGACTCCTTGTACAGATCCCTTGAACCACATAGGTATGGGTCTACAATTCCCTCATGGAGCCTCGATAAAGGGATACTTTTGAGGCACATGACCTGATTCCTAGGAAGAACCAAGGAGCAAGATTCCAAAACAGGAGAGTCTTTTTCTAAAAGCCTTAAAGCAAAGGGTCCTGCACTTTTTAATGTCAGTCTGCAATCACTAGGCACTAAAGTAACCCCTCTGATGAGAGCAGGACAGCTCAGGTAGATCAGGAGAGCTTTTCAGAGAAGTCAAGATCTGCAGAATACAAGTTGAGGAGTAGCTCGTGCAGCATGCAACTTTGGCATGGCGAAGGAAGAGAAAAATCAGGTGCTCCTTAGATTCATGCAATCATGGAAATCTTAACTGCCTTCACTTATGCATCATTTAGTGCTAAGGAATACATTGAAATCTCCCCTGCATGTCTATAAAATTGTATCTACAGTTTCCCCAAACAAGTGACTGTATAAGCTGCCACTCAGATTCTCTTCCAAAGTCAGAGCAGCTGAAATTATTCCCAGCTACACTGAGGAGGAGAAACTGCTTTTTGTTTTTAAATAGCCAAATGGATTGTACATGGGTGATCTGTGATTTCCCAAGAGGGATTAAAAATATTTGGCTGTTATTTAACAGCTGTTATCCAAGAATAGCAGAGTGGTTTGCAGAACCAGGTTGGCATTACTTAGAGTCATAGAATGGTTTGGGATCAGCAGGGCCCCTAAAGATCACCTCGTTCCAAACCCCTCCCATGAACAGGAACACCTTCCACTAGACCAGGCTGCTCCATGCCTTGTCCAACCTGGCCTGGGATACTTCCAGGGGGGGACCAGCCACAGCTTCTCTGGGCAACTGTGTTGGTACCTCACAGTAAAGAACTTTTTCCTAATATCCAATCTAAACCTACTCAGTCTTTCACTTTGAAGCCATTCTCCCTTGTCCTGTGACTATAGTTCCTGATGATGAATGCCTTTCCCATCTCATGGAGAACAGGTTGGAGACCCCTCAGGATAAAGAGGACAGGAGAACAGAGCATCATGGAATCATGCAGAAGTTTCATTCCTCTTGTTGCTGAGACAGAGTGGAACAAGAAGGCTGTGATCCCAGGATCCAGACTTGTAGCATCAAAGAAAAGTGTGTGACATCACTCCTCATTTTAAGTTTAACCCCCTCCCAAGCCTGCTTTGGTAAAAATAAGATTATTCCTGGTGTAAACAAGACTTGAGTGGAAGACACAAAATGAGTCACGGCACTGGGGAGGACGAACATGGGGTAACAGAGAAATGGAACTCACCGGTGGTCCAGGCCTGCCGTCTAAACCTGAAGCACCCTGAACAGGTGGGGAGGGTTCACAAAAACAAGGCAGAGGAGAGGGGAGGAGGGTGAGGAGAAAGGAGAGGGGAGAGGTGAGTAAAGCAGTGACTTGAGACAAACATATGCTTGCAATTAACAAAAATTAAGATCTCAAGGACAGGTGATGCCACTTACAAGCAAACCAACAAAAACACAGAAACACTGAATACATGTAAAGTTGACCTGCAACTTTCAGATCCTCTTAAGAGTGCAAATTTCTCTCTCTCAATGCCACCAGGAAAACTCCTGGGGAAGCAGCTGTTCCATGACAGGTGGTGAAAGGACAACATGACAGTGGAGCTGGAATCTGCACTGCCTTCGTGGCAGTCTGGGCAACGCAGGTGAGACACGAGGCTCAAGAGGCCACTGGTCACCAAGGCATTCACAGGCAGTGCAGAACCATCAGCTGTTCAAATTGTTACCGCGAAACCCGGGGCTTGTGGTGCCCACTAGGTCAGCTGCAGGCTTGCTCCACTCCACATGCAGTTGTTTGGGGGCTTATAAAACAGGTGGCTCATCTCCCTGTGTCACCAGTGCAGATTTACACCAGACTGGGATCAAGTGGCACTTTGCTGTCTGCTCAGCTCTTGCCCTGAATTTTCTGAAGACCTAACAGTGGTTCTGCCCAAGGCCCATCAAGCCCAGTGGCTTGTCTCAGACAGTGGCTGGGAGGGAAAGCTGTGGTAGGATGTAAGTACCAAATACAGAATTTTCCTCCACTTGATCATTACAAGCTCCTCAGCCTGTCACCCACAGAGAAGCCCAAGGCTACTGCAGACAATCAGGACTGGAATTCCAGCATGATGTCAAGCCCTGAGTCAGAGAAAAAGGCAGCAGATCCAGCTTCAGGATTTTACAGTCTGAAATATTTCAGAACCTGCTTGGCACTGCATTTAGTTTGACAGGCTGAAGATACACTGGATCAGGCATGGAAAAGCTTATGAAGAGAGTTCAGTGGCTCTGAAGAAGGATACAAGTTCCACAGTATCTGATCTTATGAGCTGTGCTTCCTGGTTGGCCAGCAGGTATTGCTGATCCAAACAAAACATTCTAAGAGAACCCTTCTGAGCCAGTCTTCCCATCTCCACAGCTCAGGAAGAGTGATGGGAAAAGCCAAGGGACCTTTGGATCCCCATGGGGCTCACTGCTGTAGGAGAAGCAGCTAGCACATTCCCCACCACAAAGATGAGTTGTTGGGATAATTGCTGGGGCATCTTCTGCTCAGACTGTCACAAGGACCTCCTTGCCCTGTCCTGATACCCCACAGGCTTCAGGGAATAACCATTTACACAGAAAACTTCCATTTGCATTTCTCAGGGGACTGGGTTCTGACTTTTCACTGCCTCGCTGAGGCACAATCCCTTGCCTTTGAGCCTTCCAAAAGCACCCCTTTCTCCCCACTGGCTCTGCCTGGAGCCTCAGGGAATGTACTCATGCTGGACTCATTTGAGCACCTGGAGTTCGAGGGGATTCATTCAAGCTCTAGAAGGGAACTACTGTTCAGCACAACTAGAGGAGGAAAGCATTTTACAAACAAAGACACGCACATTTCAGCCAAAGTCAGGGACAAGGGATCTGGGTGGTTGAACATAGGACGACAAGCCACACAGTACATGAGACGCACCCTGCAGTGCTTGATCCAGGCAGAACATTTGGGGAAGGGGGAATGTCTACTGTGCCACCACTCCTTTTTATGATGAGAGAACCTGGGGGCTGGTGGAACAACTGGGTGGGACTAAGTTACCACCAGCTCATCATCAGGTTTACATCTAAAGCTCCTGCAACTTCTCTATAATACATTGCGCCCCAATTGCTCTCACTAAGCCAAGCAGTGCTGTAACACCAGGCTAATGGAACCGAGTTCACTCACAGCAGGGACATGCTGGGTCAGGTGAGCACTGATTCCATGGCAGAAGGGACAGGAATGTTTCAGCTATCTAAGAAGCTGGTTGCATTAAGAACCACCATGCTTTGTACAAAGCTTAGCCCAGGAGACAAATGGCTGGGGAAGACATTTCTCTTTCCACATCTCTGACTTATGTTTCTCATCTTGCCCTGAAGTGCAGAGAATATCCAGGAAAGCTACTGCTTGTTTTTTCCAGTCCTGCCAGAAGCAGGAGGAAATAAAGCGATCACTCATCTCTTCAACAGATCCAGAAGCTGAAGGCTGGGTACAGAAACTGAGGCTTTGGGTTTAAAAAGCAAAGGCACAGTTATTTATAGACCATCTCTTTCTCTGACTTCACATACCAAATCCCCACGTGCGTCTCCTATTGAGGGATCTTTTTACAGCTGATATTAAGTTTGGCTCGCAAAACGCTGCTTGCTTCCTGGATACTTACGGGTAATCCCAGTGGCCCTCTGTCTCCTTTTTCACCCTGGGCACCCTTCTCTCCTTTCACTCCATCAATCCCTGCTTCCCCCTAAAGGAAGGATGGAGCAGAAAATAAACCCACCATAACAGCACTTATATAACAAACATTCCTCCCTTCTGAGAGTGCCAGATAGCAGAGGGAATGCAAGAGGCAGCAGACTAATGCTTTAGCCCAATTCTCAGCCTAATTTGAAGAAAACCACTGTCATTTAAATTACCTCTGTGTGAGCACCTGTTTTAACTCAGTGGCAATAAGAGGAGACTCAGGCCCTGTGGGTAAAGATGTTCAGAGGAGAGCTGAGCTCACTCTGGTGCTGCTCTCCCTGCTGTTGTTGTTGTATATATATTTATATATAAATATAAATAACCAGATGTTATCTGATACAGTGGGTTTACATTTTAAGATGTAGATCCATTGGAAGTGAATGATAGGTGTCTACAAGCCTTGAAGAAAAATCATACAGAAATAATGTTTGGAAAGACTTTTGTAAATCCTAAGGCATCAGTTTCAACATTTTGCAAAAAAAAATCTCACGATTCTTCTCCCAGCTGTATTTTTAAAATTCTGTATTATAAACTATAAAGCAATATTAAACAAAATACTCCTTTTTCTTAAATTCAACGTGTAACCCAAAACTTTTTTCCTCCTCATTGCTGTTCATGAGGCTTTTTAAAACATATCCATCCCTTTTAGCACCCAAACAATGCTGTGGCCAAATAGTAAGGATAATTAGAATTAAGACACTTTGCACATTTTCCAATCTTTGCTCAGAACATCACCAGAAAGATGCAGCTCTCCTTGAACATTTCCACTCCACTATTTTTTGTGTAGGGAACTGTTTTACAGTGGGCAAGCCAATGGTGCAGGCTGAACATTTAGATGGAGATTAGAAAGATTCTCACCACCAAGGATGGTGAAGTTCTTAAGTGCTTTACAGCAGAATGCACAGAGTCATTTTAAGACTAATTTTTAGCTAGAGCTCAGTTACTTAGGTCTGTGGGGCAGATTATTCATCCCACTGTACAGAACTCCACCCTCCAGACAAAGATTTCAAATGGGCAGAATTCCATGGACCAGTGAATTCCCACTTCTCTGGGTGAAAACTGGAGGGAATGACCATTTTTTTCTGGGTCCTAAAATGAGAGCTACTAATCCATTTCCTTCAAGAAAATATCCAGAACGATTTATCCTCTTACCAAGATGGAAGAAAAGCTCCACCTGAATACTAAAAAGTTGTGCCTAAAGGGAATTCTAGGACCTAAGAAAACTTTTATTACATTTTAGTGTGTAATACTTTGTACCCTTACCTTGGGTCCAGGAACGCCATGAAGACCCTATAATTGGGACAAGAGACAAGATACAAGTAATGTTTCAGGATGGGCTTTAAACTCCACTTTCAATCCCAGTTAAGCATGCAGTACCAAGGTTTTGCTCTCTGGGGCACAAACGCTCAGCCCAAAGGCATCTTTACTTGTGTAATGGGCACTTCATGTACTGTTCTCATCTCTAACAAGGAGCCTCCTGCCAAGCACATGCTGGCAGGGGGCCAGGTGTGATATTAAGACAATTTCTGCAGTTGATCCCTTTAATCCCATCCATCCTATCTCACTACTGTCTTCCCTTTCATCTCAGACTAACAAAACCTTCTTTCTTTGCCCTCCCAGCCCACTGTAGCTCTGACCTACCCTGGGGGTGGGTTTGGAAGCGACACTAAGCATGTTTCCATTTCAACACTGCAGTGGTTCTGGCTGTCTTCTCCACACAGAATCCTCCCCAGCCACTGCCTGCTCTAATCCCATTCCCAGTGCCTTGCTCCTCAGGTGAATGACTCAAACTTACTGGAGGTCCTGGAGGGCCTTGGGGTCCAGGGGGCCCAGATATCTGGAAAGCAATGCAAGAGATGTCACCGTCAATGTGCTGCCCTCAGGGGCAAAGTGGGGCTGCTCAGAGGGGAGACAGGACACAGGGTGCAGCAGAGCTCCTCTACTCCCTTACCAGGCTGGGAAACCTGGACACCCCCTAAGGACTGCATTAGGAAGCAGCAGCAATCCAGGATTGAGTGGCTGGGAAGCAGCAGCAAGACTCAGGGGAGGGTTATGCAAAAGTTGCCAATATTTAGGAGGAGGGAAAGCAGTGAGGTTTTTTCCAAATAAAGGTCTACTTCCACTACTCTACCAACATTCCTACAAGGAGGCATAGGGTCAAAGAGTAGAAGATATTCAAAGGAGGTGTCTGGCTCCTTCACGTGTCAGTAGCCTGTGGGATTCCTTGCTGCAGGGCACTCCAAAGCTAAGGGTGAGCTTTGAGGGGAGAATGGGCAAATTCAAGAACACCAAAATCTTAAAAAAAAGAAAAAAGAAAGAAAAGAAAACACATGTGTATATGTACACAGGCAAATAACTGACAGGAAATAATTTACTGCAAATGCTGAGTGAAGTATTTGTTATGCTTTCCAGTATCTGTTCTTCCCTAGGCATTCCTTATTGATTGGTCGTTGTGAGACAGATTGTTCTTGTGTCAGGGGAAGGAGGGCATCAGGAGCCAGAGGTGGCTGGTAATGCAGCTGTCCTCAGCCAAGGGGTGTCACCAGAGAGGGGGCTGTGCCAGTTTCCAGCAGCACTGCTACCAGATCATCCCTCCCTTACTGCCAAGATCACGAAGGAACACGGGAAACATCACCTACCGATTCTCCAGGCTTTCCTTTGTCTCCTCGCTGCCCAGGCTCACCCTTCTCTCCCTGCACACAACAGCAGACCCCGTCACCACCAGCTGTGCTCTGCAGTCTCCCTCCACTGAAGCTGCCTGTGAACCACCCATGTGCTGGCAAGCAGCAGCTCCCCCAGGAGAAGAGGGAACAGACCATGTGTTCCACATTCCCTGTCTGCTGCTGGAGGCCTGACAGACCTTCTGTGACACCTAACAAAGGGCTCGGGCTCTGAGGCTCCCAGGATACTCAGCACTTTGGGAAATCAGCCCTCATGTGCTGCTCTATGCTATTTTCTCTTTACCAAGCAGGAAAAAGCAGTCTTTTCTCTTCCATTCTCTTACTGTCAAGCCTGGAAGTCCAATGGGCCCTGGCAATCCTGATGGTCCTGGTATCCCTTGGTCACCTCGTTCGCCTTTCTCTCCAGTGGGGCCATCTAGACCCTATAGATCAAGAAAGATTTGTGGAGTTTTGCACAACTAAGTCAGGCAGATATGTAAGGTATCAGCCTAAGAGCCAAGACTGGCTCTGGTCACCTCAAGAGTACTCTGAAAACCCTGGACATCCACCAGGTACCCAGGGAAATGCAGGGCTTCACTAGTATTGAAAGTGGAGGGGAAAATGGCTGAACAACCTCCTGCCACTGTTGCTGTACCAGTCCCCAGACTGGGGATGGTGAACTGCTTTCCTGCCTCCAAGTTCTGCTCAGGGTTATGCAGTTTGCTGGAGTCCATGCTAGGAATCACTCCCCACAGCCAGCTGTTGAGACAGCAGGAGTTTCATCCTGGTAATCTTGAAGAGAGGCAGGAAGTGGCTGCATAAACCCCCCTGAGCAGTGCTGGGCACACAGAAGCTGTGACAGGCTGAAGCTGGGAGGCTGGGTACTCTGCCCCGGTTAGTGGCTGGGTTGTGAGGGGTTATCCCATGCAGCTGCCCTCCCAGGAGGGGGTGTGCTGGTGCCTCAGCCTCCTGGCTCACAGTCAGACCTGCTTCCAGCAATGTTTCAGTGCCAGCAAGACACCAGGCAGCAAGCTGAGGAAGGGACACAGTGCCCAGTGAGCAGGGCAGGCACCTGGGGACAGCCACTCCAGCAAGAGGACAACACACGTGCCAGGAAGCCAGGATCTCCTGTATTGTGACACTTCACACAGCAGCACCCACCTTGCAGGGGCTCTGAGACATCCCAGGAGTGCTGGGGCCTTGCCCCCTAAGCTGGGTAGCACCAGGACTTGGAGAGGCTTTGATTTACTCACCGGTGAGCCCGCTTGTCCTGGCTCTCCTTTATCGCCCTTTTCTCCTCTGGCCCCGACGTGGCCTGGCTCTCCCTTCACTCCAGGAGGTCCATCCTTTCCTGGCAGTCCATGAGGGCCAGGGGGGCCCACTTCTCCAGGCTTGCCACGTGGTCCCTAAATTAAATTTGCACCACATAAAGTGAAAACATTTACAGATGGAGTAAGGCCACTTCTGCCTGGCCCAGAGCCTCTTGCACTGCTCATCCTTTCCCTCACACTATGTCCTTTGGAGACAGGACAAAGTAGCACTGCCATCACAAATGTTAGGACATTGACAAACCATTAATGCTCCTTTTTGTGAAGTAAAATACTTTTTTCCCTCATGGGAAAAGCAACTCTGTGATGTCAGTGACAGAGATGACTCCAGGTAAGGCCTCTGAAGGGAAGAGCACTGTGCCTTACCTTTTCTCCATCGTGGCCTGGAGGACCTGGCAAGCCAATTTCACCCTGAAACACAGAATTGTTACTTTGTCAGTTTGAAAGCAGCTATCTGACTCCTTCTGTGGGGCACTGTGATGAAAAAGGGCAGGCATTGCAGAAATAGCCAGCACAGACTACTCACAGGAAAAAAAAGCATGAAAAATCCATGTTTTTTCCCAAAATCATCAAAAATAAAGCTTGGAAACCCCTGGGTTTTTCTGCAGTCATGGAATAAAAAAACAAACAAAACCAAAAAGAAAAACATGGAAAGCCCTGTTGAAACATTACATTATGTGACTGCCTGAGAATCTTCCCAATCTTGTTGATCCTGACTGCCAGCTCACAGCCCCAGTGCAGTCATGCAGTCTCCAGCCAACACAATCCTGCAGTTTGGTTCCCACAAGCTGCTTCCTGAAGGGGAGGGCAAGTAGAAAGGATCCTTCATCTTTCAGATTAGGCATTATCATTGTGGGAAAAGAGATTTTCAGGATATTGTGTGTGAGGAGGAGTGGCAGAGGACAGCAGGACAGTCTGATAGTGCTGGACAGGAAATATAGGAGCACTGGGAAGAGTTGTGAGTGGGAATTCTGCCTGGGCCATTCCCTGTGCTTCCCTGAGGTCTGCAAGTGCTGAACTGAGACAATACCTTTTGTCCTGGTGGCCCTGGAGGTCCAGCCACACCGGGACGTCCTGGGGGTCCCTAAATAAAGAAAAAAAATTATTTTTATATTTGTATTTTTGCCTTTTGAAATCAAGTAACTCTAAGTTTAAGGGGAACTCACAGAGGAATATTCCAAGGGATTCCTAAAATCATATTTTATGGGGAAGATGAGCAATGGAGAGCCCTGAGAGTTGCTCTTCCCTGCTCCTTCTGAGCACTCCATGTTCTGAGCAGCATGTACGACCTCTTAAAGCAGAGAGATGAAAGCCCTGATTAGAATTCAAGTGTCAAGATCAGAAGGCAAGAGGAGCTCTTCTTTCAGCTGTCAGCTGCCCCAGCTTCAGCTCCCAATGGCAAAGGCCAAGTGTTTTGCTGCACCTAAATTGTCAGGCCATCTGCTTAGGACGGACATATGGCTACTTGTGTAAAACCCAACAGCATGAACAGGAACTCACCATCAAGGCCAAAGTTCGTATTTCCTAGGGGAAAAAAAAAAAGAAAAAATAAAATTAAAACTCAAAAAGAAAACAGCCATTGGAAAACTAAGCTTTTTCCTGGACTTGGCTTGTTCTCCACTAACATACTCCGCTGGCCCAAATGAGTAAGGAGCTCACAAAATTAACAAGAGGGAAAAACAAAACAAAAACCCAAACTAAAAACTCACTCCAAGTCCCACAGAGCTGTTATTCTACAACTTCTCAATTTTCCCAGTGAAGCCTGGAGCTGGACACAGCAACTCACTCACTGCACTTCATCCACACACGTTTGTGAGGAAGCTTTGGTGACTTGGTTCATCACCCACCCCACGCTGTGGGCCACTCCCAAGGGCATTCATGTGACCTCTGTGTCCACCGGTGTCAAACACCAGCCCAGCCAGGTGCACAGGTATTCACCAAACACTGCATGCAGCGAGCTGTGGGATGATATGGCACAACCAAGGGCTTCCCTTTGCTGCTACTGCCGAGGAAGCAGATCTGCACTGCTCCCTGTCTGTATCCTTTGGGAAATACTGAAGCATCCAGCAGTCACCTCACAGGACAGGAAGGCATCTGCTCACCTGGAGAGCTTCACTGATGTTCCCATCATAGTCCATCATTTCATCCTTCCCAGGCTCTCCCTTGGGGCCCTGCAAAATACCAGATCTTCAGTCAGGGGCTGGCATTGCCCTTCCCTTGGGGTGCTCAGAGCTGTGGTTCACTCTGAAAAAGGGAGCTCAGAGGGGCCCATTTTACGAGTGTCCAGTTTTTCATTTATTAAAGAAAGCCTCTGCACTGCAGGAGATTCTACAGAATTGTAGCCAGCTCAGCTCAGATTACCATGTCATGACCATCAAAGCTGGCAGTCTGGAAAGAGGTGAAGTTGAGGCCAGAATCCAGCAACTGGATTGCTTGACCAATTGTTAGATGTGTGCATGTATCCACCCTCTTGTTACCCTTTTCTGGTAGGTCAAGGCCCTGAGTCCAGATTGGGATGTCCAAACCCACCTCCTCCTATGAAAGAGCCACCCTGAGATGGCCTGGGAGAATTATTTCCTCTAATGTAGGGGTCAGGGTATGGAGTGGAGAAACAGCCCATCTCCAGCTTTGCCACTCCCATCTCTGGATACTTTTAGTGACAGCAAGACCCAGTCTGGACTGCCAGTGTGGTCCCACTTTCCTTAGACCCCTCTGAAGGGCCAAAACTCTTTGTTAGTAAAGGAACACCTACCCTTGGGCCCATGGGCCCCTGGTCTCCTGGTGAACCACGCTCCCCCTGAAACAGGAAGATCACAGTTTTAGCAAAGCCTATCCCTTCACTTTTTTGAACTCCAGGAATCACACTTTGCTGGTTCTCTCAAAAAGTCTGGGCTAGACAGCTTGATTTAAAACTCTCCTTCTCAGCTAAGTTTTGTGCAAACAGGAACAAATCTGCAGGTACCAAACCTCGGAACCCGGAGCTGGGCTGTGCAAAAGCACTCCGTACCTTTTCTCCCTGTGATCCTGCAGCACCAGGCTGACCAACGTCACCAGCTTCTCCCTGACAGGGACAGAAAGGGAAAGGGATGGCTTTGTATTGTGTTGAGAGGGTGCAACTTCACTGGTGGCTTCACTTTTCCAAGAGGAAGAACTGCAGAACTGCACCAGCCTAGCACCTCTCCTGTGCTCCCTTCTCCTCAGGTAGCCCAAATCTCGTGCCACGACTGCCCAGCAGGCACCCTTCTGTTCCACCCAGTGCAGAGGGAGCAGTCAGACTGGTTTCTCACAGAGTCTAGAGGGGAGTTATTTGAGCACAAGAAGGGTATTTTCCTTCCAAAAACAGTTCACAAACTCTCTAACCTGCAGCATATAGAACAACACTACTAGAACACTGTAGAACCTGATATCCCTCCAGCAGGAATCAGAGGTGGGCACAGATGAATACAACCTTTGCTCCTTCCTACACAGCTTGTGCCGGGCACAGTCCCTCACAACATACAACTCTGTGAAGGAAAAATCACTCACCTTTGGTCCAGGGGGTCCAGGCAGACCTGGAGGGCCAGGTTCTCCTTTAGCTCCCACCAAGGCATTTTCAGCAATTCCCTTCTCTCCCTGTTTGCAAAGAACAAGCCACGTGTTTCAGTTCAGACTCTGCACCTCTGTGATTTCACTTGCCAAAATACTGGCTTAGAGAGGCATGGCCAGGAAAAGGTCCATCAGCTGGACTCTTGATAGCCCAGAGAGGCACTGCTCCAGAGGCAGCAGCTGGCCAGGACCCAGGACAGCATGGTCCTGCCTGAGGGTCCTTGTGGAGCCCTGCCAGCAGCCACAGCCACACTAATCCCTCTGGCTGCACAGGGCAGCACAAGGCTGCCTGTGGACAGGCCTCATCCCCCAACCTCCCTCTGAACACTCTGTTCTTCTGCTGTTGAAACAGAGCTGATTAAACCACCTGATGATGGCTTCTTTTGGAATGTCTCCCTCTGGAGCTGTGGTTGTCAGCCACTCAGCCCTGCACACCATGTCCTTAGCCCAGAGCAGGTAACAAAGCAGTAAGACGAAAGTTTTGCCATTACACCCTCATCCCTTCCTGAATGGCCACTGGCATTCACTGCACTGTCCCCTTTCCCAAAGAAAAAGCGCCCTATGGAAGTCTAACTTGACAGGTGTGATTTCTATCCAAAAACCTCAGAGCACAGTGGAAAAGCCAGTTTCAGGGCTTAGCTTTATCTGACCTGCCCTGGGTGTCTCTGAGCACAAAGCTACTCCTCCAACTCAGAGCACAGCACTGCAGCTCCCCAGAAGCCCATTTTCTCATCATCCATGGATCTTGGAGCAGGAGGGAGGCTGAAATGCCATGTTACATCTGAGGTCATGCTTTTAAAGGGGAACTATTGGAACACAATTCCATGGTCCTACTCCCAGGACCACAACCTCCCCCCCTCACCACATGAGGGCATGCAATTCCCACAAAAAGGCATATTTTATGTGGTGCCTCCCTCACATTCACATCCCTGTCTGAAGATGACATTCAGCTGAGCAGTGCAGAACATGCTGCCACAGTCAGCTAAGGGCTGTGCACAGGAGAGAGGGAGGAAAAGGGATGAGAGTGGCCTCACCAAAAAAAAAAAAAAAAAAATTCAGGAAAGAGACAAACCTTTGGGCCAGGGAGTCCAGGAAGCCCAGGGTCACCAGCTCGCCCCTTCTCACCCTGTTGACAAAACAGACATGGTCAAGGCTGACTGCAGGCTCTCCATCCTGAAGGAGCAGCAAAATGGTGATCTGCTCCTGGTTTCTGGTTTCACACCCTCTTTCCCTTCCCTAGGGATTTTCTTTTGGGCACAGACAAGGTATCATCCTTGAGCAGTACCAGCTCAAGACATTACATGTTTCTGCCCATCATTTTGACTATCTCTGCACATCACTGCCATTTCTCTCCAAAGGAAGGTGAGTGAGAAAGGGTTGAGGGTCCTCCCTGTGCATCTTCCTTATCCCTCTGCTAAACAATTTTCCCTGTCACTTCTTCTGCACAGGCTTTCCCTGGTCCATATGCCCACAGAAGCTGTTGCCCAGGGTGAATTTCAGTTGGAGTGCAGGACTTTCTCCATGCCCTGCTCCTCTTCCCTAGCTCCAAATCCCAGACTCATCATGCTCTTAAAAACACCCAAGCAGTGCAGCATCTCAGCTGGCAGCCAAGCTCTGGGACATGCACTGGTCGTGTAAGCAGTGAAGACAGGAGTGGCAAAAATGGCAAAGACAGCAGCTGATGGTGTAAGATGATGCCTGGAGAGCTGCAGGCTGAGCTGTGTGAGGCACCATGGAACTTGGAGGATGCTACGGACAGTGAGCAATGGAGAGCATCCAGCATTCCCTTGGCGAAGTGGCTTTGCTCAGTTCACCATGACACCTGGGCCATATTTTCAATATTGGAGCTCAATTACTGGTCTTTATGTTGAAGTTAAGTTCTCTTCAGACCATTCCACCCAGCTGCAAACCCATGGTTTCCAGGTACAGTGTCCTGTTTGGGAGTCTCCATTTTGCCAGGACAGAGAGACATTGGAGGTTTCTGTCACCCTGAAGAGATGTTTCAAATGCATCCCCAGGGAAAGGTGTGTTCTTAGCCACTATCCCCACAGCTCCAAGACTCAGCAACTTATGCAGATTATACAGAACAACCCTCGTTGTGCCCAGCAGATGCCCAGCCCTCTCTTGGAGCCATGCTGCTGGCCTGCAGAGGCTGGTGCTGCTCAGCAGAGCTCAAGGGCATGCATCTGACATGCAGGGGACTTGCATCAATGTTCCAGGAATAGACATGCACTGGTGACTCCCTGGAAAATAATCTACTGGCAGCAATCCTTTTTTCAGGCAATTCTGGAGTGCAGTGACCCTTTTCTCCAAGGTAATTTGGCTTCCAGCCAACTGTAAGCCCCCCCAGCTTTTTTCTCCCCTGCCAGAGCATGCACATTGCTAAATCAATGCTTCTCTCCCTGGAAAGAGAGAAAACATTTTCAGGACTTGATACCCAAGGAAAAGGTTTGGCATTGAAGGTTTTTGTAAAAATATAATTCTTAATCCTGTCCCAGGGCTCTGTGAATCCCTGATTATGCCTTGGTATCCCACTTTTCATTCAAGGACTGTTTTGAATACACCTGTCCATAAGAACTACTGAAAACATCCTGTGCTGCCAGAACTAGGGTGTGAAGCAGTGGATTTCTTAAGGAAGGAGGTCAGATTACTGAATCCCTGTTTAGGATGTTATTTCTATAGTCAAGAGAAGTGGCACTGTCCTTAATCGTTCCCGGGACAAGACTACATCCCAGGCATCTCATGCTGCCTTGCCTGCCACCAGCCCCCACCTCCTGCAAGCAGGCACACGCACACACACTTCACCAAGGGGGCAAGAGCCAGCACAGGACACATAATCCCTGCAAGCACAGTAATGCAGCACATGGCAGGCTCCTGGCAGCTCCTGCTCACAGGAACACAGCGCAGTGCTGCCAGGACACCCAGCCCAAACACGCAATGTCCTACCCGCTGCCCCCTCTTCCCTGGCAAACCTGGGGGGCCCATCCTCCCTGGGACTCCAGAATCTCCCTTCACAGGGAAGAAAAGAGACAGAGAACGTGCCTGTTATATGGCTGTCACATGCTGTAACATAACCCAGCAAGCCTCAAACAAGAGGAGCCAGCTGCTCCAAAACCAAGCCGGCTGCTCTGGGATGGAGAGGGATGGGGCACCAGTGCACTGGGCCTGCCTCGGGAACTCACACCAGGTCACACCACACTGAGATGGGGACAGCTCTCTGCAGGGACATGGGAAGGCTTCTGGGGGTACAGAACTACTGGGAGGCAGAAGGGGGCCAAGGAAACGGGCAGAGGGAATGTGTTTCCTAAGCAAAGTGTGCCCTGCATCTCTTATGGAGTAGGGAGGAAAAGAGGAAGGCAGCTGGAAGGCATTCCCATTGACACAGACATGAGCAGGAGGCTGGAAATATTTGCAGCATGGTCCCTCTCTCACTTGGTATCCCTGTATTCTACTACCATTTTGCTTAGAGTGGCAGGTGCCATTAGGGCCTGGATTTGGGCACTGGGAAGTACACAGACATTCCTCAGCTCCCTCAGGGACAGCAAACATACACAAACCAACCAGAAGTGCAGGCTCAGAGCAAAACCTTCTGAGAGTACCTTTTCTCCTGGAGTCCCAGGCTCGCCCTGGTGAGAAAGAGACAGGAAAATACAGTGATAAACCAGGAGGAGAGAGTACAAATCCTCCAAGAGCTATCAGAGTGGGGAAAAGAACATTCATCTATGGGGGCCTTGTGATGGTAGGTAAGGGCATGAGAGTGCTTCAGTTGTATATTTTTGTGCCTGGAACTTCTTTTATCTTCATTAGCCACCTCCCTGGCTGCTGTAAGAAACCACCAAACCTCAGACTCATGGCTTCCACAGAATGGAGTAATTACCTTGCAGTACTTGCAGATGCTGACCAGATACAAAAGAGCAGAGCAAGACAAGACCCATGCACTGGCACAGAGGAATTTGCCACTCCTTGCTCTGTTTTCACCGGAGAAGAGCAAGACTGCAAGTACAGCTGGGGGAGGCTGTGCTGATGGAGCTCAGCAGACTCGCTGCAGGCTAGCAGGGGTGAGGCTGGAGACAGGTCTGGTACCTCTGCCAAAGGCACGGCAGTTCTGACATTCCCCATCAGTGGGAGCTGTCTGACCATTTTCTAGCGCCTTGCACTCTCCCAGCTCCAGCCCGTGCCCAAGCCAAGGCATCGCAGTGCAAAACTGACCTTCATCCCTGCGGCGGCCATCCCAGGAGCGCCCTGGCAGAGAGAGGAAAGACAGCAACACCTTGTTTGAAATCAATTGGACAGACATTTTTTAAAACCAAACAGTATCAGTCAGGTGAAAGTAAAAATGCAAAAATCCACATCTTTTCCTTTCCACAACTCAGAAGTAATGCTGTAACACCACACAGCACACGTCCTCATTCCCTGAGCAGCCGTTCACCTATGGCAGTGGCTCAGGGTTCCAGAAAGCTCTTCCAAAGGCAAGCACCATGAGCACAACCCAGTCAAGATAAAAGGATTTCCACTCCCACCACCCCTGGTTTTAGTCCTGCAAGTGAAGCAAAGGCCAACAAGCAGAACAGTGTCAAATAACTGAGGAATGCAAAGACAGACCGAGGACCAAACCCCCACTTCAAGGCTTGAGCCCAAACACCTCAGCTCAAGCATCCTGAGAAAGGCCGGCTCATACCCCAGAGCCTTGGCCTTGCAGTTCCCCCTCAGCCTGTTCTTATCACAGAAGACAAACCCTGCAGTAAAATGTTTCCAGGAGAGGTCTGAAGCCAGACACCTTAGGGGGAAAACCAGACTTCCAAGCACTGCAATTCAGGTGTCATTCTGCAGTGCAGAGCAAGCCACTGCCACGGGACCATGAAGCGCCGGCTGCACTGCCACCCCAGACAGGTGCCCTGAAGCCTCAGGAGGCAGCTGCTCCCACAGGGACTGTCACATTTCCCTCAACAGCACTGATACAAAAAGCAGGTTGTCCCTGTCAACCGTCCTCTCTGAAATCTCTGTATGCCCTGTGTTAGCATTAGTTAGGTCTTGGTTAGAAAAGATCCAGTTAAAAAAGCAAATGTGAGGGATAACTAAGGAGAGGGGAGGGAGTGAAGTGGTGTTAGAAGTTGAGAAATATGAGGGCTTGGGATGTAGCACATGAGGCAGTGTGGAGGACCAAGTTCAAAGTGAAAAAAGCTTGGAAAAGTTCAAACAAGGAGGAGTGGGAAGCCAGAGCGCAGCAGGATCATACCTCTCAGCTTTCTGAAACAGAAATCAGGGACAAAAGCTAAAAAACACAAGGACAGAAGAGGGAGATCAGGGATTCTATGCAATAAATGGGGGAAAAAAGCATTCCAGCTTGTCTTGGGGTCAGTAGGTTTCAGCGAATACAGGCTAGAGTCATGAAAGGGGTAACGTGCAGTAAGTGGCTTTGGTTAGGCCTTCACAGAGCCTTGGGATGCCTGCTCCTCATTTTTCAGCCTTCAAATAGCAGTGAACACAGATCATGTTATTTTCTAGTATTTACCCTTAAACTGCAATCCACAGACATGCAGGGCTGTTCACACACCAACCCTGATTCATCGCTGCATTAGCCCAGGTTCCCACCTGGCAGCCCTGCTTATCCCAGCTGGGCTAACACACCTGCAGCAGTCATCTGGGAATCCAATTTACAAACACCAATTCCCTTCAAACATCAGCAACTGGTTGCTCTCACTGGCATAAGGCATTAAGATCCTGACGTTGCAAGTCAGCATCAGACTGAGCATGCCATTTGCTCTGTAAAACACCTCTTCTCCCACCACTGCCTTCACAAATTAGGCCCTGTATTTTGCAATTTAGAAGCATAAATAACTCAGCTGAGGACAGTCACTGGCTCACAGACACACACACAAATGCCTGTACATCAGGGGCAGTTGAGTGCTACAGGTGAGATCAGGCAGACAAGCATCACTCCTCTGGTTACAAGGTACCTTAGAGCCATGTCTTCCTGGCAGCCCTGGCATGCCTCTCTCCCCCTGAAAGCAGAGCAAGACACACAGAGAAAGACAGCAAGAGACAGGAGATGAGTCCTTCCAGGGCTCCATGAAGAGAGTCCAGGGCACAGATGATGAGAAACCCTCCTGAGCAAGGTGAGCGTTTTCCCCACCCGACTGCCACCAGGCTGACTGCCCTAGCTGGGGCCATTTCCCCTCAGTGGCCCCTCTGAAACCTTACAGCAGGGCTGACCCCACAGGGTGCCACAGCCTCTGTACCCTGCTGCCACATCCCATGTCACAGCATGCTGTAGGGCACAGGGAGGCACTGGGCCTGCAGTGACTCTGGTATGAACAAACCTACTTAGAGAGACAGAGAATCCAAGGGTTGCCTTGTGCTGTTAACCTGAATTTTGTCTGCTGGAACTGGAAAATAAAACATCTTCAGGCAATCTGCATACTGCTGCTGTCATTTTGTTCTGGGTGTTTAGTCCTTGCATGGAAGGGATATATATATATATATATATGCTTTTTTAAAAAGAACTTTTTGTAATTACAACATCCTATGAACTGTATTTTGTAAAACACCTTCTAATATCATAATATACATGACCTAGTGTGGGCACCTGCTGCCCTACACAGCCTACTTAACTACCATATTTTCAGGAGTCAGAAAAGTAAAGCAATCATTAGGAATACTTTGTACTGGAGAACGTGGATTGGTCTCTCTTTCCTTCCCAACTATGCTCCCCATCTTTTTAAAGTGAGACCCAGCAGGGAGGACTGATGCTTTCTGCTGGGAGAAACCCACCCTCCTTGCAGAGATCATCCCCATAGGGCAGCCCAGCCTGTGACAGTAATTCCCCTTCCCAGAAACTTTCCTGGAAGAGCTGTTTAATTATTTCACCCTGCAAAAGCAAAGCCCCCTCGGTGAGAGGGAGCACACTAAGCCCCACAGGGGCAGCTCAGAGCAACCACCCCCTGCTGTATTTCCTGATGACGCTGGCACAGCCCCCGGCACCGGCGGGATCACACAGGCACTCGGGCTAATTACAGAGGGCAGCAACAAACGTGACACTACGCCACTGAAGAAGAAAAAGAAACCCAGCGCCAGAGAAAAAGCAGGAAAAACAACTCTCCAGAACATCTTTAAACCCTTAAGTGTTTGAAAGCCATTGTAGTACAGCGAGTACCCTCTGGGCTGCTCCCTTTGTGATCCCCCGGAGCTGCACACTGTGCCGTGGCCAGGCAGCAGCAGCCGCCCACCAAAAGCAGCGCTGGAACCGTGCAGCCAAGTCAGGAGCCGGGTATAAAACGCAAAACATCCAGCACAGCTCCGCAGGGGGCTTCAGGAGGGCAACCAGTAGCATCCCGCAGCTCTCATGAGCCTCATGCCGATTTAGGAAGCATCTCCCCCGTGTGTCTGGAAGAGTTAGGATACACCTCTCCCCTTCACACAGAAACCTCCCACTCTCCTCTACCTGGTGTGAGCAGCTTTATCCCCACTTGGTGCCAATGATGCCTCACGCTGATCAGCTGCCAATTAAAGCAGACACCCTTCCTTTTTCCTCTTTGCTGTGAGAGACAAATTATCAGGGGTTTATTAAGAAAGGCTGTGGGCACTTTATGGTTCCTTCCCCAGAGCACGAGAAAAAACCTTATCCTATGGATCTTTCAGAAAAAAAAAAGTAAGAAAACACCAGTGAAGCTGAATGTGATAAGCTGGGGGCACTAGGTCAAATGCTCATTCAAATGGCCCAGGTGATCACAATCACTGCCTAATGACCTTCATGAGACACAGGCTTAGGTCCTTACATGATCAAAGTACAAATGGTGACCACAGAAAAAAACAGCTGAGAAACCATCTAGGTTGTGCTGCACCTGCCACTGAGTGGGGAGAGGTGGTTAAATGAACAAGAGATCTGTGTGAATCTAGGAAACCTCTTCAGGCCAGAAACATGCATGCAAAATTGGCCAATACAGCTAACCTATAAAACATAGTGTTTGTCCAGGGCTTCTGAAGGCAAAGAGAAGGTGAAAGCTCCTAGGTGGGAGGACAACAAAATGAAGCAATTTCCAAAGACAACAAATGCACGTGCTGTTGGATGCTTACTGCTACTGGGTGAGGTCTGGCTGCTGATTTAAGAATGTGTCTGCACTTCCCTTTCAACTCCTCTGAGCAAAAAAGAAAGGAAGTCAAGAGAAAAGTGACCTTGACAGTAACAAATGATAGCCTGTGAGTGAAAGAAGCTGCTGCTTTGGGGCTGCAGAGGTGCCCCTTAGGAGCTGCAAATAACTATCACAAAAAGTGTGGTGGGTTTCATCTCTGCTCTTTCTGAAGTGGGGTGAATAAGGGATAAATGGAGCACTAAGTAGCAAGTGTCTCCAGGGTGGCCCTGAGTCAGGGAAGGCTCTCATCTCGTGGATGACCCTGAGACATGACTGCAATACCTGGAGACTTCCCCTTTGCCAGAACCCACATGAAGAGCTGGCTAGTCCTTGTACGTGGGCATGAGCAAAGCAGGTGCTCCAATGCTAGCAGTGAAACATGGGAGTTTAAGCAAGGACAAACACAGCTTCTCCTTTCAGCCTTTTCTCCCTCCCAGGCCACATTCTGACTTCAGTCCTTCAGTTCTGCTTAGTGGGAGATCTGCTGTCGAGAGAGCAGCAAACTCCAAGCCCTCAAAATAATCAGTTCTGGGTGCAATTCCACCTTTATTCACACTGGAGCACACAGGAGCAATACCTTTGTGCTTGACAGTATTACACTGATGTAGAGATGGACACAGGGAACCTCTGGACTCTACATGCACTGTAGTATTTCTGAGGAGGAAGACAAACACTGCTGCTCTATCCAGCTATGAACCCAGAGCCTGCATTCCCAAAGAACATTTCTTTAAACTCCAAGTAACGCATCCTTGGTAAGCTCTGAAGGGGCCTTTTCTCTCTTCAAACAGTAATCCACCCAGATGGAAAAGATACAGAAAGTGTATGTGCTGCACAACAAATGAGCTGCATGCCACACACTAAATACTTGAAATGTACGTGTCACAGTTAATGCCTTCCCAAGTATTACAGGACCAGTCTTTCCTCATGATGTCTAAGATGTATGGCATAACACAGTGTGCTCTGACTGCCATGAACACTTGCCAATGTTGTAATGTTTTAAGCACAGTCTACATTGAGTAATATACTTTAAATATATGGGTACAGTGAATTTCAGTCAAATAGATAACATCTGGGCAGAGACCATATGAGCCTGTAAAAAGTGTCCAGAAACAGACAGAAAAGCTGGTGCCAAACCTCAGCCTGAATCACAGAGTTTGAGTGGATTTGATGTGTCAGCTAACCAGATTTTATGAGGAAACCCCAACCTAGCCCATCAAATAGAGAGATGTAACAAATCACCAGCAAGCTTCATAGACAGAGAAATGCCTTTGGTAAGAATCGAATTCCACCGAAGGGATAAATGCACCATTTATTGCCTGAGCTCGGAGTGCCTGTCTGTGGTTAATCAGAGCACAGATGTGTACTCCATCAAATAACCCACAGAGCTGCCTTGGACCAACTTCCCCTTACAATCCATCAGCCCAAGGAGCAGTATCTCCCAGGTGACCTACTGTGAGTTAGAAAAACATATTTGTCATGCCTACCTTTATGCCAGCATCCCCTTTTTCACCCTGCCCAGCAAAGGAGAGAGAAAGTGGGAAAACAGAGAGGGACAGTGAGCATAAAGGGAAACCAAGCAAGCAGTTCAGTTGTAACAGCAAGAGACAAAAAGAAAGTAGCCAAAAGAGGGGTGTGATAAATGCAACCCCAGCACTCCAGTTCTCCTCACAGCAAAGTGGTCCAGTCAGGCACTGGCTGCAGGGAGTACAAAGGCAGTTTAGGTCCTTGGAGTGGATGCTGCAGGTTGCCCATATGAACGCTTTTCTACATGATAATGGTGTAGAAACCATTAAAACATTTCATGATCCAGAGTACCCCCATTTTCACAGCCCTGGTGCAAAAGCTTCAAAAGACTGGGTCGGTTTTATACTTTTATGGGGGACTGTGTAGGTCCTGGTTCAGGACAGCATTGAATCACCTTGGCCAACAATTGCCCAGATTCTTCACACAGGAGCAAGTGCTCTTGTCTATGTGGTTCATTCCAGGCTCTAGAGAACTGTCTCCAGCCCCTGGCCTTTGATATCCCTTTAGGACAGGCTTGTGACATTTATCTGCCCCTGAGAGGTGCCCCCACTGACTCGAGTTTAAGGGTTACCTTGGGGCCAGAGGCTCCAGGGAGGCCATGGGCACCAGGTAGGCCTGACTCACCCACCTCACCCTGAGGAAGAGAACAAAGAAAATAGTGGAAGAAGCAAACACTACAGCAAGAAAAGTAGCTGTGGGTCGCCAGAAAGGCCAGCAGAGGTGTGAGAGGGATGTCCCACACTGGGGTGGCTCACACACACTAACTTACCCCTGAGTCTCTGTGAGAGGAGCACCACTCAGCATCAAAAAAGATATTCAGTGTATGAAATGTATGGAGTGAAGGGAGCAGTCCCATATCCTACATCATATCTGAGTTAACAACTTTCCTCAACATTTAGCCTTCTTTTCCCTTCCCATTAGGATTTGGTCCCCTACATTAATCCATTCCTTCCAGCTTTCCCTGAAAAAGGTCACAGCCTTGGGCTCATCCTTCCAAGATCAGGGCAGGCTCTTTGCTCAGAAGTGAATTAGCCAGACAAGTTGTTTCATGTAAGAGGAGCTGGTAGGAGAGGCCCTCGCTGTGGGGTCGCTGCCGAGAGCCACCCGCCCTGCACACACAGAACAGGATGGGCTCCTAATGGAAAATCCAACAGTTCACTGGGAGAAGGGGCAATAAATTGTGTCTGTCTGCAGGAGTGGGCTGTGGTCTGCAGGGGCTATAATTTCCACTTCCTGACATAACAAAAACTTTTCAGTTTATACAGAGCTAATTAAAAAGCTCTCAGGTCTTGCCATTTTGCTTGCAAAGCACCCATAAAGCAATGTGGAGATAACAGGGGACACAGGATTCCTTCCTGCTGGGAACATTCACCTTCCCCTTCTCCAGCTGACATCTCTTTAGCAGTATCTCTTCATTCCCCCTCTCCTGTTTGATCTTCCTTTGTGTCTTTCCCTGTCTCTCTTCTTGTCTCTTCATTATACCCTCCAGGCTTGACAACCCTGCTGTTAATCAGCTGCTGCTGAAGGCATTTGGGCATTGCCAGTTTCTGCCTTTTAACCCAGAGCAGGATTGACTCCTTCCTGTGTTCCAGAGAGCAATAGCCAGGGATTTGACCCTTTCCAGCCTCCCATATGGGTCTGGATTCATAAGAAATGCATTTCAGCCTGGAAGTGGTTGTAGAGAGGTGCACACACACACAGGGAGATATTTGTTCCGTAGGTGATGGAGATTTAAAGAAACTCTGAGCCCAGGCTCTCTTTACACAGGTGGCAGCAGGGAATCTGTGGGCCTGTTGCAAACCCAGTAGGAGCAGAGCTCCACAGGAGGCTCCAGCATAGTCCACAGATTTTTAGCCATGATTCCAGAAAGCATCAGTGCACTTAATTCATTTAACAACATTGCAGCTTCTCTCCTTACCTTTCTGCCAGGGTATCCCTGAATCCCAGCATCTCCCTGCAAAAGGCAAAAAGGCAAAAGAAAGTGAGGCTTGACCTGAGAGGGATAAATCTCTGCCCTTTTCCCTGGGGTATTGCTGGGATGGGAGAGCATTCCATGGGGAAAATTTGCCTTTTGCTCGGAGTGATTCCATTGAGCTCCTGTCCCTTCAGACCCACAGGTCAGCGTTTCCTGCACTGGGCTGAGCCCTGTCAGGAAAGCCCTGGCAGACAGCTAACATGTGTCAGCTCTGTGCCCCAACTCCATGGTTCCTATCTCCTCACCCTGGCTACATATCTCAGTTAGAAACAAATTAGGCTGGGTGGCTGCAGCTGAGGAACAACAACAACCACCCCCTCCCTCGCCCTTTGGCAAGTGAATAAATGGGAAACCGTGGCAGAGTTAACAATAGCATTGCAAAATGCATTCCTGAAACACTGGTGAATGCTTTGAGAATGGAAGAAGCCAATAAAGCTGTGTGTGGCAAACAATTTTGCAAGATGGGCTGATGAGGCGTGCCTGGCTCAGTTGAGATGCAACTCAGACGTGTCGCCTGGACAAAACCCATGAGTCAGCACACGGGCTGGACCCCAGAGGCAATGCTGAGCTGGGTTAGAAATCTTTCTCAGCTATTTGATGTAACCTCTTTCACCCCTCCTCCATCCATCAAAATGTACACATCTGTCCTCATCAGGAGAGTCCATCTCTGTTCATCATCTTTCTACACCTCTAAGTGAGGTGAGATGTCTCACCTTCGGTCCAGGAGGCCCAGGTAAGCCCTGTGGACAAAACCAAAACAGACACTGGGGTTGGAAAGTGTAGACATTACATGGACAGCAGTGTGATAGGGGGATGCTGGCTGGATTGATTTGAAACACCCCTTAAGAGATTCGGACGGGTGAGCTCAAACATCCCCAATCTATTCTTCATGTAGATAGCTACATCCAAACACCCAAATAAACTTATGCCCATAGTGCTCCATCCCCCCCAGGTTTGTTCTCAGTGAATTTGAAGACTAAAAAGCTGCTTTGCCTTATGCATCTTTTCTGTTTCTCTGGCTTGCTTGGGGAACTTGTTCCCAGCCCACTGCAGCTCTGGAGTAAATCAGGCATTTGCAGCTTCCTCTGGCAAGCTAAACAGAGAGAATATATTAACAAACAAACCACTTGTGTCTTTAAATGCGAAATAACCAAACAATTTACCTGATATGAACCATGAAGCATACCAGACATACTTGTGTGTAACTATAAATAAACAAAATACCTATGCAGGAGCTGCCTGCGAGCAGGCAGGAAAGGAAAACTACTCTAGATATGCTCTGATGCCTACACCACCCTTGATGTTGCCTGCTTTGGTAATTCAGGTGTTTAGGCATCCTGTCCTTGGCTCCTCAAAGAGAGATGAAGCCCTCTCAGGGAGAAATGAGGATGCTGACCCCTGTATTGTGCGTGGAGAGGTGCATTTGCCTCCAGGGACGAAACCTGCTTGTCCTGGTAGCAGGCCTTGGAACCTCTTTGAGATGGAAGCTCCTTTCATTCTGCAGTGGCTACAGAGCCAGCGTGCCACGTTTGCCCCTGCAGCTCCCAGGAACAGAGCTGGTTTCTGATACCCACCTTTCCATCTCTGCCAGGCTTTCCAGGTTCTCCTGCTCTGCCCTGTTGCAAGAGAGAGGTACATTAGCAGCAGTTTCTGT
Source organism: Dicaeum eximium (assembly GCA_013396995.1). NCBI lineage: Eukaryota > Metazoa > Chordata > Aves > Passeriformes > Dicaeidae > Dicaeum > Dicaeum eximium. The sequence goes on along the minus strand of VWZP01006149.1, from coordinate 902,842 downwards.
CCTCTGCCCTGCCATTCAGCAATGGTACTATTTTATAAATTGTGCTTCTGTTCCCACCCTCCTCAGCTGCTTGCTAGGACAGGGACAGGACTTCAAAGGGGTGGCAAGGAGCACAACAATTACATTCCACATGTTACTTCCTCCCCAGGGCCATCTGCAGGGGCTGAGGAGGAGGAAATAAGCCTGGTGTCACCCACTGTGTGTCCAGATAGCAGCAGTGTCCAGTTCACATCTCTACCTTCCCTCTCACTCCCCTCCTTCCCTGGAACTTCTTCCTCTCCACACATTCACATTCTCTGCAAGCCTCCTGTCCATGTCTATCTCAGCTTCACTAGAAGCAACAGAGGCCAGAGGAAACAGCCTGTGCCCTAGGGGATGGGGAAGCAGAAGGATTTAGGTTTTGGTAAGGACTTACAGGGGGTCCAATTGGCCCAGGACGTCCTGGGATTCCTTCAGGTCCAGCTGGTCCAGCGGGCCCTGGTGGACCAGGGGGTCCCGGGGGACCCTGGATCCCTGCTTGTCCTTGTTCACCCTGCAGTTTGTAAAACAAGAGTTATCAGCAGGCAGAGCAAACCCTTCACACCACCACCCTAAGGGCCCAAGGAAGGCCAGCCTGACTGAAGCAGAGGAGATAGAAGCAAGTCCCAGGTTACTGCCAGGAGAAGTTTCCAAGAGTGATGGAGAGCCCTGCCAAGGATAGCTGGGCTGCCTAGGAAGCAGGATCCAGCACCCAATGGTTTGCAAAGACATCTGAGGGCACTTGGTCAGAGCTCCCTTCTGAAGGGATCTAGTGATGATAGAACAGTCCAAAGAGAGCTCTTCCTTCACTGAGCCAGCCAAGTAAAATTTATGCGTCAAAGACCAACATCTCTTGAGTCTCTGAGGAGGCTTTCCAAAGCACTTGACAGTCACATGTGAAGCAAAGCCTCCCTTGACGACACTGGCACTTCCAGTCAGAGCCACAGTGTCTTACCTCAGCCTGTTTTTCCCCCATACTATATTTGTTGGACACCACTCCCTGTGTTTTGCCAAGGACCAAAAGTAGAAATGCCACAAACGCAAAAGAAAATAACAGGATCATCATGGCATTCCTGGAGCCCACCCAAGGCAGGCCCAAGCACACCAGGCAGAGCCTGTTTTTCTACGATTGAACAAGGCAGTGCATGCTGAGCCACCTGCCATTCTCAGCTCTCTGAATGGAGCTGTTTGAGCCGGTTCCTCCCCAGGCCCCTCAGTAGCCATTCAGTGGCTGTGGCTCATGCCCCAGCAATGTCATCTGAGCCAAAGGACCTGGACGTGGCATCAAGCGGCACTGAGGAGACAGTGGGCTGGAAGCACCAAGTTTCAATACCAGACTGCTGACCTGTAATTGATGAATCCAGTGAGCTCTTAGGGCACTGTGACACCCATGCTAAGCTGTTCACTTATTAGGCTCACCTCCCCACAAAAAATACCACAACAGCCTACTGCTAGTGATCCAATTTAAATCTGAAAAACTTTCCTTGTTGGATCCATGGGAGCTAGAAACCAAACATGGCTCTTTCTCAATTAAAAGTCAGTGGGTGTGCAGTTGGGTCTCCACATTTATCCTCTCTACAACCTTATAGGCTGGAGGAAAATGCATGAAATCTGTCCCCTGTGTTCCTACCAAGTGCGCTGTTTATCCTGGCTGCCTTTAGTTAAACATGCAGATACAGGGATGATTGCTTTATTTAGAATGATAAATGAAAGTAATAAGCTGCAAATTTCATCCTTTCTGCCATGAGCTCTATTTAAAAGGAAATTTCCAACACGTGGGCCAGGCTCACGAGAAGCTCGGTCATACGTGGAGCAACAGCCCTTTTCCTGTGCCTCAGTCCAACCCACAGCCCACACTGGGGCAGGCAGGAGGGGTGCCCTCGCTTCTCCCCATTTTTAAAGCGGATCTTCATTCATCCTGTGGCCCTTGCAAGGGAATGCAGGTTCTTTTCTAAGCTTCCTTATCCTCCATACTCAGTGCTCTTCAACTATCCTGTAAATGGTCTCATAGCTTTTAAATATGGAAGGTAATTTGGATCTAATGAAGATGTTGGGAGGACACTGGAATCTATTTCTAGATTTTCTCTTGCCTTGACCTCTCATTCCAGCTTCAAAGACTTCCCTCCCACTGCATGTTACAACACCCCCAGCATGGGTGCGCCACGGGAAGGCAAAGGAGGCTTTGCCCATCTCACTTTGGCTCTCTCTCATCTATTCCCACCTCAGCTGCTCTCTGCCAGCCCAGTCCATGCTCCAAATTTAGGGCACTAAAATGAAGCATGGTGCTGGAATGGGGTGCTGGCAGGGGACAGGGAGCTGGGCAGAGCAGGAGCCCCACACCAGCACAGGGAGTGGCTGGAAGGAGCTCACCCCAAGTCCCGTTTGCATCACTCTCACTTTGCTGTCTTGGGCACAGCAGGCTTTGTCTAGGCAAGTGCCCATCCTTGCAGATCCCTAAACACACAAAGTGTTATTACCACATCATTATAGTCTCATTAATGTGTTCAGCACAAAAGGACCCCCACAGAGCTAAATGGACAGTAAGTTGATAGAGTAAGTGGATACAGTAAGTGGGAGATCAGGTGTCATTTTCCTCAGTTGTCATTCTGTATTTTTAGCTGTTGACTGGAACTATTTTTCAGTTCTTTAAACACCAGCCAGCCACACTGACTGAGCCTCAGCAATGCAATGCTTGCTCAGCCTCCTCACAGAGGACCCACTCAGCCCCCAGCCCTTGGCCAAAGCACTCCTGCTGATCTGCTCAGAGTCAGCGGCACGATTTTCCTCTCTTCGAGGCGCTGGTGCTAACATCCATTTTGCAGCCTCACTTTTTTCTTAGTATTCATATGCTGGACTCCTGGAATTGCCCAGTGCTGGCAGATCTGTAGGAGCAGACCACACCCTGTTGCATTTAGAGAATGAATACAGCAAAGGCAAAACAGATCATGGCAAAACTCTCTGGTGAAGTTTTCCTCTGTGGACAGAGGGAATTTGCAGCCCTGGCTGACGACAGGATGTAGGGCAGCTATTCAAGTTTCCCACTTCATCCTGGAGAGGAACTTCAGCTTTCAAAGCCTTCCCAAGAGGTCAGTCCTTGGCCTGGCTCTCCAGACCGTCACTTTGAAGGGCAAACAGTGCAAACCATGGGGCTCTGTGTGGTGCGAATGCTGAATCGATAGAAACTGAACTGAAACCACGGGCTTAAGTGGTAAGGTCAGGATTTGTCCAGCGCTGGGCAAGGACCAGGCACCTCATGGTAAAGGTCTCTTGCATCCTGCAGTCCCCTGCCAGCATACAACTGTCTAGACGGGCAGCAGGGTAACAAAACCCAGCCACTTAATAGAGAGTGCCCAGCACACTTCAGTGGGGTAATTGCAGCAGTTTGTCCACACAGGAAAGCTAATCCCAGTTGATGGAATGAGGGAGCATAAAGTGGGCTCATTAAAAGCCACATGAACTCTGACTATGGACACTCTTATTCACTATTCATATGTCCGTAATTCACTTTATGAATTCATTCCCAAAATAAACTAAACATTAATTATGGCCCTGGAAACCAAAATAAATGTGTTTACACAAAGATTTAATGCAATTTAATGAAACCATTCTAAGAGCTTATTTAAACACATTTCCCCAAGTGCCTCAGACTAGACTAGCCCTTAGAAGAAGCGTTTGCCTATTCATTCATCTCAGTTAAATTTCACAGACATTAGATGAATTTCAGCAGGAGGCTTCCAACCTCTTCTGGAGATTGAATATGCAAGAACTGACTCCTTAAGGGAGAAGTCTTCTTGTCAACAGCCCCAAGAACAGCTCCATGGCCCATTTCTTTTATTTCAAAAATTTGGCTTCACTGCATTTCTTTTTAACAACATTATCACATCAAAGATTTCCTCCACTTTAAAGAAAGCCCCTCAGCTCTGCCTGAAACTCTTGGAAAGCTCTCTGTAGGGGAAGAAAGACAGGTAGCAAGCTGATTAATTGCAAGCATTGGGATAAGCTCAGAAACAGGCAACAAGGAGGAGAAGTCTACCTGGAAAGTGCGTCTCTTTATGACCGGAGGTGGAGCCAGCCGCACTGAATTGAGGAGAGGCAACAGCTGAAGAAGATCAAACCAGAAGGTCACAGGGCAAAGGAGGCCATTATGGCACCAAGAGTCAGAGAGCAGCCAGGGGAGAGAACAGAGAAGAAGGGAACAGAGAGACTGCCATGAAAATAAAGCCCGGCATGAGAGCGGCATGGGGCGGGCGCAGCGCAGGTACCTGCTGGCAGACCTCTGAGCTCCTCTGTGCTGCTCACAGGGACACCCACCAGGTGCCAGCCAGGTGGCACTGGGGTGCCCACTCGCCATCCTAATGCTCCCACTGCACTGAGCTTTCACAAATTCCACTGTTTGGAAACAGATGTTACCCAGAGGATTTCTGACTCAGCCCTGCTGATCTCCTTAGGAAGTGCTCACTGCAAGACATCCCCTCACTGGCTCTGCTACAGTGTCCAGCGATGGCAGTGTTTCTCTTAACTTCTCATCATCATCAGATTTGGGGCAACTATCAGAATTACAATTTTCTCCATGTCTTCCAAGTGTAGTTTTCTAGTTCTTTTATAGGAAACCCAGTCTATCTCCAGGTCTCACCCTTCCTCCAGGTGCAAAAGGGAGTGGAGAAAGGCTAGCTGAGGTCAGCACAGAGGTCCTGGCCTGGTTCACTTGGCAGACACATGGCCAAGGGAGAAGACCAGGCCTTGGAGCTGGACACCTAAGCAGGGCATTGCCTTGGCAGCCTGCGCTTTGTTTTTCCTTGCTCAACAGTATCATCACCTTCTGACTGCTTATAGCCAGGAATGCTGCCTTAAGGCACAAAGCTGACCCGGACACACAGCAATCAAATGCACTAAAGCTCAGGAGCATTTGTTCATCCTTTTGCCGTATCCAGTTTCCACTTGCATGCACACTGCTGTCACCCTGGCACCCACCGTGTCGGCTCCAGGCCCAGGAATGCTGCTCTGGCCTGATCTACTTTCCTGTTCCTATCAGTTTTCCATTGAAGCTGCTCTTGATTTACATAGGGAGAAGCAAGAGAGCCTTTCTGTGCTTGGGCACAAAAACGTGCCTATGTGTGACATCTCCCCACGTGAGCTGTGCACTCAGATCCCAGAGGTGTGCCCACAGGTGTCCCACCACAGAAACCATACATTTCAAAGCAGTACATTTTATTCCCTTTAAACATTGTACTTCATGTGTGCAGTGAAAGCAAGGATCCAGTCCTGTTGCAAAGAGAAGTAGTAACCCAATTTTGCAGCACCACGATCAGGTGGTTGTGCTCAAATGCACTGATCCAGACAGCCACAAGCTATCATTCCAAAAGCAGTGCTGCTGGAAATTCAGCTGGGCTGATTTTATCCAAAGGCAAACCTCCCCTTTCTAAAAGACAGTGCAGGAGGCTCCTTAGCTCAGGAGAGCCAGCTAAGCTGGCTTTGCCTGGTTTTCAAGTGTTGAAGGGCACCTGAAATATTGTACAGCTTACAGGGAAGCTGAGGGAGGATGCTGGAAAGGATAAGGAGGAAAATGGGGAGAATCAGTCCTGAAAACAGGCAAGACAAGATCCTGCAAAGGATTCAGGTGCAAGTGAGAGAGTTCAGAGTAAATATCTGAAGGCACTTCCACCCAGCTCCTTCCCTGCCCCCTCTGTGTTCCAATGGGAAGTTTTTTCAGAAGGCAGCATGCAATATTTGATCTGTACCCTTGAGCCTTTGCATCAGAACTGGGTCCCCTCAGACCGCTACCCACAAACCTTCAGCGTAAGGATCTGGTTAGAGCGCAGGGCTGCAAGTGTGGTACTTAGGTATTCCTGGGGAACAGTGAACACACATGAGACAAACGGGGTCAGTTAGACAAACAGCATTTCTGAGAGCAAACGCAGCATGGCTGGTCCCCCCCGTTTCCCTGAGTGGCACTTTGCAGCAGCTTGAGGGGCCTTTCACCCTGAATGGGCAGACCCAATGCTTGGACTCATCCCTCACAGCAGTGCGGGCCACCCAGACTCATACTGACCAAAAAAATAGGAAACTACAACAGGAGCCAAGGCACATATCCTAACCTTGTATTTCCTTCCTAAGAAAACAAACATGAAACAAAACTGAAACAACATCCCTGGTTTGTCAGGATGCTGGTTTTAATTTCCTCACCCAGAACATCTGACAAAGAACCTTATCAAACAGAAAAGCAATAATAAATTGCAATTCGGTCAGCAGTGTTGCATTTTTGCAACAAGGCCCATCCTAATTTTAATTCAGGGAGAAAGAAAGAGAACTGCACCTCTACTGGCTGGTCTGTGCCTCTGGCTCCCTGAACTTGCAGTTCAGGACAGCCTGTCCTTGAGTTGATCCGAGGACAGCCACCCTTCCCATGAGCATGTCTCAGCCTTGAACAACTCATGGGCTTTTTATAATGTTGAGCTTGGTGCCTCATGAGACCAAAAGTATCTCCATGAGAGGCAAGGAAACACTGCCAGGATGTGAGGCTTTGTACTCACCCTTTTCCCGCTGTCAAAGCCCTGCAGCTCATCAGCCACCCTACAATCCTGACCCACAAAACCAGTGTGTCTCTGCCCCAGGCCTGAGCCCAGGCGATCTCCAGGGATGCACCAGCTCCCTTTCCAGTGTTACTCTGGGTCCTGCCACTGCTTTTCACCTTGAGCACTGGGGACAGTCAGAGCCAAGGGCTGTAACAGGAACTCAGGACACTGCTCGGGTGACCAGTGTTGTTGGCTTCTTTTTAACATAACAATCCAGTGAGCGGCTCACTAAATAAACACAGCTGACCGCCTGTTATTGCACGGGGGACTGGCACTTACCCACGGCCCCCTTCTCCCTTGCTGCCAGCCAAGCTCTCTCTCCAGGGGCTCTGCTGCTCCAACCCTGCTCCCTCTGGGCCAGGGACAAGAGCCCAGCTGATTATCCAGAGGCCCATCAAAAATAAACAGAAAGCTCTTAAGCTTGTCGCCCTGTACACCCAGATTACAAATTCCAGCCACTTCATATGATGTCGTTCCAATGCATTTCCAGTGGATTTTCAGCACTCTGGTTGTTTTTAGAACTGGTTAAATCCCCTCAAACCCCATGACGTTCTCTCTCCACTCTTGGCTGCAGCACATGCTGACCAGGCCAAGACAAAGGGGGCAGGTGGGACAACATCCTGGCTTTCATTAAACAGTTGCTGACATCAACCCTCCCGCTCAGCCTCTTCCTTGCAGGAAGAAAGCACCCCAGGCTTGGGGATCAGCATGGGGACCAACTCGCTGGGGACCTGACAGAGCACCATGGCCAGGGGAGGGAGAAGAAAAAGGGAGGAATGATGATAGAGTTTTCCCCAGGTCTTCAAACCCCACACTGCTCTGGGCCACACAACCAGAGCAGAGGCTGTGGAGGCAGCACGGAGCCAGTGCAGCAGCTCAAGGCATGGGCGAGCTCTATTCCTCCAGAAGCCCCAGGTTTCACTGAGTTTTGGGCTGAGGACATGGACCTTCCCCTCTCCAGCACAAGGCACAGGAGGGTCTCCAGGAAGCAGAATTGACAGCGGCTATCTAGGGGTCAGCTCGGGTGGGCAGGAACAGACAGACCTGAGAACCAACATCCCTCCTGGAAAACCTTATCTGCTGCTTTTCTGTGGAACACATCAATCAGCCAAGCACTGCCCTGGGGGCCCAGATGACGCATCTTGTTAATGAAATGATCTCTACTTCCAACAAAAAGCCATCCAAACAAAGGAGGATTAACATGCAGGAAGGCACAGGACAGAGGATAATAACGCTAATGACTTACCCTGTGCGGGTATTCTGCACACTGACCCTGTGAAAGAAGGGAATTAAAAAGGAAAGAGTTTAAACCACAAGCAGAGGCGACCAAAATAGGCGCGGGGTCAGATCCTGAAGGTGTAAATCATTGTGACTGTATCAAACTCAGTGCAGTTATGCCAATTTGCACCCGGTAAATACCCTGCCTCCTGTCCCAGATCCCCTGAGCCCTCTGCTCTTGGTACTCCTCACTCACAGTTAGATCAAGCAGCACCAAGTCCACCAAGCCCCTTCCTGTCTTTTAACTTTTAACAAGGCCTCCATTGAAATTACCTTGTCTCCTTTTTGTCCTGGGGGTCCCTATAAAAGAAAAGTGATCAAAAAAGACCTCAGTAAATGAAGGAACTCAGTGAAGGCAAGGGGAAAGGGATTAGGGGGAGAGATGGAATAGGGATGAGATACTTACAGGTTGTCCCCTGGGACCTGCAGCACCCTTTAAAGAAACACGGAATTTAACATGGGATCATTTTCCATTTACAGTGACAAAGACAGCGTATGGAGTAGGTGAAATACTGAGCTTTTAAAAACAACTGTGAAGAAAATTCCCAAGAGAGATCCGGGTTCCCTTTGTTACTCTGGAGGAGTGAAAATGCACACATGCTCTGGCTGCATCACAGGGGGGGAAATATTAAAAGGAGAGGGGGAAAAAATCGTGAGGAAAACACACCCTTATTGTTCCCAGGACCCAGCTGACAGCGTGGCTCCTCAGCTGAGCACTGGGATGGAACCAGAAGCAGCCAGGACTGAAGCCTGAGCTAGGATTGAGCAATAGGGGAGTGGGGAGGGGGTCTTCAACATGTGCTTACCAGAGGGCTATACTGACACTCAGGCTCAAAAAACAGAATTACAGAATTAGCAGAAGAAAACATTCAACACTTTAGTGAGTGAAGGTAAGTAGAGTGCCTCTCCCTTGACATACTCCTATTTGAGATTTCATCATCAGAGAAGTCAAGAGGAACAAGACAGCATTAGGGTTTCCATAAAGTGCAGTCTAAGTTTATAATTTTCAACCAAAAGCATTTTAGTATGATGCACACATGAAACATAGCTTCAAGGGGGTGGGGGGTGCAGGGGAACCACATTTCATACAAAAAATACGCTTTTTTTGGTTGTTGTTAGGTAAGTTGAAGGCTGCCAGATGGGTTTTCAGAAATCTTTCCATCAACTTTTACTTGTCTTCTGAGGCCAACCACAAAAAATGTCAGCTCACAGAATATATTTAAAGAACATAATTGCTAAGTACAAGGAAAACCCATCCCATGCATAACTAAAGAGTTGCTGTTGTGACATGATGAATGTGATAGCCATAATGCAAAAATTAGAGACATGCATCCCAGCACTGCTATTATGAAGTTACAGAATTAGGGATGCAACTAGTGCATCAGCTGAGGTAAGACTGCTACCCTGCCCATGAGCTTGTTTCCAGCTGAGGCACACATCACTGCAAACCAACCCATCACCCACAGACAAACATACGTATTTTTACCATCTCTCCCTTCTGTCCAGGATGCCCCTGCAAAAGAAACACACATCAGCTTTAGCCACTGCAAACTCTAGATGATGTTGACTTAACAGCTTCTGCTGAGTGAAGTATGTGTCCCCAAAGCAGTACAAGAAAGGTGCTGCCACATCTCTCTTGGGGGTGAAGTTCCCATGGCGAAACAGGGTCCCACTGCAGGAAATCAGAAGCCAGAGGTATGTGCTACCAGCTCCTTCTCCATTACACCACTGGAGGAGTGTGGTGGGCAACCTGGCACATGGCTGCTACATGGAGCTACAGGCTTCATGTCAACTGGGCTCATGGAGAAGTAGCTCATTTGTGCCAAACTCTCCAAAGGATGGGGAAGAACTTGGGTTTCTACTGCAAATCTCTAAGGACAGCATGGAGGTCTCACAGAGGTCTTTAGGATCCTTCTCTCTTCTACTGCAGCTCTTTTTGGCACAGCAGCAAAGAGAAGGAAGCTGTTGGCTGAGGCGGAGGGCTGATACCTCAGGGATCTGCTCTGCCTGTCCGATTCTGGGTGGGAGTGCCTGCTACAGCTTTCCCTGCAGCATCCAGGCTGCTGCACTTGTGAACTGCTATTTTATAGATTTACCTAGAAAGAAATAGGCCACAGTCTGCCTTCCTTAATCTCCTGACTCCTGCATCTCCCCCAAGGCATCTGTGGCATCCTCCTGCCTGCCAACCTCCCGATTTTCTTTTAATCCATGCATGTGCATGACATTGCAAAATAATCCCCTTAAAACATAGGGTGTAACACACAGGCTGTGGCACAGTGGGACCTAGCAGGAGGCAGGGCAGGAAGCCTGCAGAGAAGTTCTTTGCTTACCGGTTTGCCGTCCAAGCCAATAGGGCCCTGAAATAAAAGAGGAAAAATGATGAGAAAAGCCTTCCCGAGGGTGTCTGTCCATCTGCCCCAGGAAGCACTATGTGCCACAATACTGCATGGGTGGGGTGACATGAGGTGACTCCCTGCCCTCCTGACCAGTCCCAGAAGGTCCTGGCCCACTGAGTACCAGGCCAGGTTTCAAACTGCTTCAGCAGGGACCTGCTCACTGTAAGCACGTTTCAGCAGCAATGCTGGACACAGGAATAGAAGCAAGGAGGGATTCATAGGCAATTTGCAAAACAAATCTCAGAATTTAAAATTTTAGTGTTCTGCAAACTAGCTGAATACCAGTTTTTTCAAGACTTTGATTTAAAAGGGCACTCACCTTTGGGGGAAGAGGAATTTTTGCAAATGACAGAATAATAAAAGTGTCCCAGGGAAGAGGCGACATACAGCTCAGCACATGCTGAAGGTACTGTTTGATGAGAAACAGGCTCTGCAGAGGTGTCCCACCCAGCACTTTCTCATGAGCTGGGCTGATTTATTTTCTGCTCCTCCAAAAGCCAAAGACCACAAGTGCCTGGAGATCTCTGCTTCTCCTCAGCCCGGGGGCAGCTCACAGCCTCCCTTGTCACAAAGGGCAGAGCCACGGAGCCCGCTCAGACAACTCAGAGGCTGCCAACTCCTCCCATTTTCCAGGCATGAGAGCCTTCCCCACAGACCTGCTCTGGCACATCCAGTGTCCTGGAGCAGCAGCTCAGCTGCCTGGCAGGAGCAGGGATCTGGGGGGTGTTTGTGTTTGCCTCAGGCTTCCTAGTGGTCCAGGATAAATGCGTATGAATAAATAGCAACTGTTGGAGTTCTTCAGCAGCCTCAATACTTCAGAGAGTGCTGCCAGCAACTGTAGCATTGAAATGAAATTTGCTTTGTCCTCTCCTGGGCATTATCTCTGTTCCCTTGCAACTGTTCTGGAGAATTCCCCCTCATGTCTTATGTTCCTTCCCTCTGGCATGATTAGGGTGTTCAGCCTAGCACAGTCCCCAGCTGACCCTCAACAAGCAGGGCCCTTTTTGGATCCCAGGCACTTGCTGCTATTGGAATATCACCTAAAAGCTCAATTAAATTTGGAATTTCCCCTACCTAGGGGTTGTTTTCTTTGTTTGGGATAGGGGTATTTCTTAGGCTGGCTTTCTTTTAACAAACAGATCTGGCTTTAACTATGTTAATTTAATACTTGGGACTTTTTATTGAAATTAATTTCCTTTCAGAATTGTACGGTTTCGAAGCTTTTTTTACCCTCCCTAAGAATCGTTTAAAAGAAAAAAAAAATCAGAAAAACAAATGAAGAAAAAATTGCTTTTTCCAGTGATATCAGATCAGGTCATTGGTTTCAGGAAGAAATGATGAGATGCAGCAAGCACTTATGAGGCTTCCTAGTAGTATCACACATCCGTACCTCATAAATTAAGAGTTACGCTTACCGGGAATCCAGGAAAACCTCTTGTTCCAGGCTGTCCCTGGGAAGGATGAAACAGAGACAGTTTAGAGGAACTGAAGTGAATTTTGATGGATCTTAAGTCCTCTCTACATAGCCTTTCTTACAGCCTCTGACCAATTATTCCACAACTCTCTGAAGAGATACCCAATTCCCCTCCAAGGGGAAAGTGTCTTGGGAAGGAGGGGAAACCTCTCATCCCCACTCCAATTTGTACAGGGCCAAGAAAATGCTGGAGCAGCTCCAGTTTGGACTGCAAGCAGTTTCCTTGAAGTTTCTACATTAATGAAACGGGTGTCCCTAGCCCATATGTTAGGCTTTTGGAGTATATTCCAGAGGCTGAGCTCATTTTATGGCAGTTCTTGCTGCCATAAAACTGAGATGTTTAATGCAGGGTGCTGTTCTGTGCAAGACAAGCCTTGCAGGTCATTGGTGTCTAAATACAACCATCCCTCTCCTCCTTCTCCTCCCCTCATCTTATATCCCAGCTCATTCATTTTCCTCAGAAATAATTCTGGAGATGATTCTTTTTCTCTTCTGGTTTTTTTTTTAATTTTTATCCTGTGAGAGCTAAGACAAAAAGAAGAGTTAGGCTGTGTGATGAGAGGAACATGAGCACCACCACTTTTCCCCCGCCCCTTCCTGGCTAGCTAGCTATGGCTACCAGTTTGTGATCAGGTACAGCAAACACTGGCTTGGGATGTGTTTGGCAGCATCTTCATTCCCTACTTAAGAACACCAAGAAAAAAAAAAAAAGAAAATGTCCTGGCTGTTAATTTTTCGTAGTTCTTCAATTTTTGGGGCCTGTGACATCCCAGGTCACAGCTAAAGTAGCTTTGTTGGTATTCAGGAAAGATACAACTTCACTTAAGGATTCTTCAATCTGTTTTCCAAAACAAAAGGTCATGAAGCATATGGTCCATTTGGCCCCAAATTCAGCAGATCTTGAAGCACACTCATGTAGATGGAAACAGCCAGATGAGGTAAATCCTGTGCCACATTCATCAAGTGACCACTGTGGCATCTTGCCTATCCTGAAAGCCGTGTTACGATGCCAAAATACCAAGCTTCCTTATGTGTTCTCTCATTTTGGGGAAAAAAATGCTTTCTTCAGCAGTTTGAGCTACCATGACTGGACTGCTGGAGCCCCACAGGGGTTTCCTAAGATAGAGCTGGGCATAAACAGGATGCATCTCTGCCTTAACTAGAGTGATCCCATGTGGTGCTGAGGGAAGGGAAGGGGTAGGAGGAGGTGGGCTTCCTGGGCTGTTAGGTTGAGGTTTGCCACAGTGAAGCAATAACAATCCTTTGGGAGACCTCAGAGCTACACTGATAGAGAAAATCTTCACCTTCAGGTAACATCTCAGCCACCCTCTGTCTGCAGAGAGACTTAGTGGGGGTTTACTCCTGTAGAGGATGGGCCCAAACAGCCTCTTTGCAGGGTTTGAGGGATGCCTCCACCACAAAATCCCTCACGATGCACTGAAGAGCTCTGGTTTTGCATGCAGGACCTAATCACATTTGCACTATTTCTTTAGTTCTGCAAAGTTGAACTTGGTCAGCTTTGCTTTGCAAGATACACAAAAAACCACCTGGCCCTGTTGGCCAGTGACCAGAAGTGAAGATAGGCTATAAATTAAAGGATCTGTCCACCTCTGGCTTCTGAAAAGGCAAGAAGCAAGAAGAGCTTAGCCAAAATTCATTAATTTCAGTTCCCTGCTGGACACCTCCCTGACAAAAAGTGCTAAAAAAAGAATTAGGAAGAAAACCTGGAAATGGTGCAATTTGGCTTCTTCTGTAGACTACAGACTGTTGCTTCTTTCTCCTTGGAGGACAGCAGAATGATTTGCACGGTATCATGCCAAGACAACAGTTCAGCAGCGAGCCATTCCAAGAGACTGTTTTTGTTGGGTGGCTGGTTTTCCTTGTCTCCTTTTTAAAATGTTGATTGTATGAAGTATGTAATCCTGGGAGCTGCCAAATCATGGAGACCGTCTGTTTCTGCCACTATCGGCACACTGTCCCTCTCTGGCCAGGAGTTAAGCAGCCCTGAGCTCCAGCAAAAACTTTAACCTCCAAACAAAAATCTGGAAACTATTTGTCATCCCACATCTTTCCGAGTGGCCCCTTGGACAGGGTTTCCTTGTTTGTCTTCAGTGCTCAGCTATCCTCCTGACCTATCACCAGCTCACCAGGAAACTGGATCATCTTCACAGTAGGCTTTGCAGGGGAAAGTGTGGAGTTGGGCCAGTCCTGCTACCTCAGGGCTTTGATTGCTGGAGGCAAAACCCCATTTGAGATACCGTTTGCCATCTAATTTTTCTGCTGCTCTAAAGATGCAATGTTTTCTGCACTTTCTCAAACAGCAGCAAAGGCAGCAACACCAAAGCAGACAAAATTGTTCTGCAGCCCAGGCACGTGTCCTTCAAGAAAACTGTCTCCTTTGCAGGACCTACATGGACAGCAACTGATGGCTTTTCTTTCTGATTACTATAATTACACTGTTCAGAAGGCTGAGAGCCAGAGCTTGTGAGAAACAGCAAAAGCAACCGGGAACTTACCCTCCAAAATCTGCTGTTTGTGGAGCAGGGTGGTCTTGCTCAGACCTTGGCTTGAGAGACTTGCCAGCCCTTCTTCCTTGCCTGGACACGTGGCCAAGAACCATCTGCTAGGCATAAAACACTTGGGGAGACCCATCTGGGTCCTGGGCTTTGGTTCTGTCTCTTCTCAAACTCCAGCATCCCCAGCAGGTGGGCCTGGGGACTAGCAAAGCTGTTTTTTATTAGAAACACTTGCCATGGGGCTTTTGGGAAGTTAATTGGAATGCCAGATGTAGCCAAGTGTTCGCACTGCCTAGGTCTCTCTCACTTGACCTCCACTGTGAAACAAAAGTTGCCAGCAGCCCATCCTCTCCGCAGGTCAAGGACGGTGCTCTTCACAGGTTAATCAAAATCGGAAGTGCCCCCTGGGAGGGAGAGAATTGAATCTCCAGGTCTTTTTTAATGGAAATCTCCGCTGAAGGCTGTGCAGGGATGGAATGAAGAGGTCTGGCTGCACCCGCACAAAAGCAGAGGCTGCACGGCTGAATCACAGTGCAAGAAGCATCCAGCATTTAGGGCACGTAAACACTCCAACCCTTCATCTTGGCCTTTTTTTATGACCTCGTCTCTGCAAAAAGTTTTGTCTGGCTGACTCCTTGCACCTTAGAGACACTTTCACTGGAAAAGGATACCAAAATCCTGCCTTTTCTCAGCCAGATAAGTGGTAACCATGCTGACAAAGAGCTTCCAAGATTTTGGGTACATGACAAAGACCTCTGAACTACCCTTTGTCTTTGTGAGCGGTGCTCTTCAGTAAAATCAGGGGGCTCGTTCCCTGCTGATTAAACCAAAAGCTGAAATCAGCCAGGAAAAGGGCAAATTTTCTCCAAAAGTGATTGCAGCGCTGTTGCTAAAACGAAATACACTTCTTCCTTTTAAATGCAGGACTTTGGTTTCCTTGCGAAGAGAAGGCTTCCTCATTTGTTCTGGCATGTGAGCTATAATTTCATTATATATAGTATATAACAGCAGTATAAAACCAAGGCTGGCTCAGCATGGGAACCACATTATATAGGGTTTTTGCTCTTTCCAGCTGATGCTGAGTCTTAATGCCCCTCCTAAGTTTTTCCCAGTGACTTGCCCACATCCTGCATCAGACAAAAATAGAGAGAAAAGCCACTCACAGGTGGACCGCGGGGCCCGATGATAGACATGCCAGCTTCTCCTGGAGCACCCTGCAGAGAGAGAAAGCAGAGGAGAAGGGGTGAGAATAGGAGAGGAAAACATAAAGACAACTATATTCCTGTCAAGACTGGGGTTAAATGAGGGTGCCTTGGGTGTGAGATCTTCAGGCCTTATGGGACAGCTGCTGGGCTGGCCTCCCCCAGCTCCTGCCTGACACTTTGGGAGAAAAGGGTTGAGAGCTGCTCTGATGTGCCAGAAAATGCAAGCTGCACAGCAAGGAGAAGCATAAACACATAAAACACTTTCTGGCAAAACAGAGGTTCTGCCCCATTGCAAGTGTGAAAGATGGCCTGAAACCCTTTCTGTTTCCTTCCTGTGAGTTCCAGGAGGATCGTGTCCTGCAGAAGAAAGAAAAAGAGGGATGTGCTGGGCTCCAGGGAAATGGGAGCTGCAAGCAGCTTATCTGGTTGCCTCCAGAATGAGTACTTCTCAAACTTAGTTGAGATGTGGATGAAAACAAAGCAAAGTGCCTGCTGGAAAAGGAAAAAGCTGCCTCCCCAGCTCCTAGCCACCCAGAGCGCGTGATGGGCAGGACATGTCACTCTCTTTGGAAAGATGGTGTATTCCTGAGAGGCAGCTCCAGAAGTGCCCAGGGCTGAGGAGCTTTGGGACGGAGCATCCCATAACCCAAGCAGCCTGCAAGAAAGCAAAGCACTCTGCAAAACAAAGCTATGGACTGCCAAAGACTTAGGGCTGTCATGGGGCTCTGGGGAAGTGGGGGTTATAGGAATTATTTTTTTCCATTGATTGTTTGTGTCTATCTGCTGTCCCTTCCTGAAAACTTTGGCCAGAAACAAATGCAAGGATATGCAGAGAAAAAAGCAGAATGGCTTCAGGTGGGAAATTCTGGTCTGTTGGATAATGCTGGTTGGCTCCAGTGAGCAAACAGTGAACACAAGGATGAAGAATCTCTATCCTACTTTACCCTTCTTTGTTGTGTTTTTCTCTCTATCTATTATGAAGAGGAGCAAATGGGTCTGGTATGGTACTTCATAGATGACCCTCCTTGTCAGGTAAATATCCATACCTTTCTTAATTTCTACACATTGTTATTTAGGTATTCATGAATCCCAAACACCTCCATTTCCCTGCTCTCACAGGTGGGAGGTACTCATAGCTCTGGGGAAAATATACTAACACTGAAATGCCAAACACTTCAAAACAGGGGCCAGCAATAGGATCTCTTGTAAACCAGCACTTCTTTATGGGTACAAATCACAACTAACTGCACAGCAAACAGTTTGTGAGACAGTCTCCCACAGACAGACAGACTACCCCACCAGCTTTCCTCAGGAGGAAGAGGTCCTACTGTGTCAGAAACAAGAGCATGCCACGCCACTTTTATTCCTTGCTCCCACCTGCACCAGGGATCAGGCTAACCTGGGAGGTAGAAGGGAGCTCCAGGTTGGCTGGGGCAAGCAGAGCTGCCAGAGGGGGAGAAAGTCACTGGTTAAAATCCAGAAAGCCTTGAAGGAAGCCCTGCATGTGCCCACTGGCTCTTATGCTGTTAGTAAATTGTCATAAACAAGAAACGTAGCACCTTTGGAGGCTGACTGGCCTAGAAGGAATTTGGGAAATGTATTTGCACTGACACGAAGATGAGGCAGCCCAAGGGTGTGGAAGCCCAACGCTGGCTGCAATGGCCATGACTGTGACAGGGGAGCTTGGGCTGGCCCTAGAAGAGGACAGCTTGGGGGTGCTACAGGCTACAAGGAGCTGACTCACCTTCTCTCCGGATTGCCCTTTTAGTCCCTGGGTCAGTGGCAGCCGTCACAGCCACATGCAAGAGGGTGCAAGGAAGAGAGAGAGAAAGGGAGAGAGAGACAAACACAGGCGTCAGCGGCAAAGGCACGCTCCCCTGCCCCACAGCCCTGGCTACGGGGCTGGGATGAGCAGGGTGCCCTCAGCTCCTGCCCCGGTCCTCTTCCCCACCCTCACCATGGGATGCCCGAGCAAACAGCAGCTCCAAAATACAGCACTCAGCCAGGCAGGGGATGGCCCCCTTTGCTCAGGGCAGAGTTATTTGGAAGGGGCGGCTGCCAGTGGCAAGCAGGGGTGCGTGTTAGGAAACCCCGGGTTAGGAAGCCCAGCTGGCGCACAAGGTGGCAGCAGGAGACACCCAAACGCAGATGCTAAACCACAGGAGGATCTGGATAGCGCAGCAGGGGAAATGGAAACACCTCCCTAGCATGTATGTGGCTTGCAGGGCTGATCATCCTGCTAAGACCAGGGAAGCCCCTCAGGTGTGGGGCTCAGGGAGAGTAGTTTTACTTGAGCTGACAAGGATTATCCTGAAAGCCACCCTCCCCTCCCCAACCATCCTGGGGGTTGGAAGCGAATTGGAATGATAAGGCACACAAGAGGGTTTGACTTACCGGCCGCCCAGGGATTCCCATCGCACCTTTGTCCCCCTGGCAATTAAGGCAAAAATCAGAGGGAATTGGTAACTGGCCAAAAGCAAGGTTATAAAACAGCACAACTGAACTAAGCCACAGCAGCAGCTTCACACTGTGGTGCAAGTGTCCAGGGATTTTGAGAGGAAGAGAGAGAAAGTTGAAGAGTAAAATGTGTTTGCATATGCCCAAACCTGTCTTTAGAATGTATGAGCCACCAGTTCATTTCCATATATGACAAACCCACATGTCTCACAACAGAAACTACATACAGCAATTTAGGCAGCAAAAGGAGGACAGGAGTCTCCCATCAAACAAAGTACTATCCCTATTTCCAGCACTTCATAAAATCCAGGTCCTGGGAATTGGCTTCCTGCAGTGGCCAACTGTCACATTTTTCTCTTTCTTGACCAAAGTCATCTGGGTGTTAGCTATTTATTTATAGAGTTATCACTTTTAAACACAATTCTCTTAGACTTGAAAATACTGTCCTGTCCAGAAGCAAGAGAAAAATGTGAGAACGCAAGCTGACACAGGAAAAAGCACGTCTGGAAGAAGACATGAGCAGCTGTTTTCAGTGTCCTCTACCCCTCTGAGATATTTCCCAGCGCACTGTCAGCATGTGAGTAATCCCAAAAGTGGTTTTGGGAATGACTTTGGGTCAGGTGACAGTGGACAGAGACTCATAAACACTGGTCCTCTGTTCATAAACATATGAACATAGGACCAGTGACAATTTTTTTCACCCACTTACCTACAAGGCAGTTGGCTACCTCTTACAGCTAAACTGTACTATGCAATTACAAAAAAAAAATTACCCCCTCTGCATTTCTGGTCACCAAAACTGAAGGCTGTGCAGATCTGGAAGACAGCACCTCATTGCTAAAGGATCTTGATGATTATGGCTTCAGCAGTCATGTAGCTTTTGCTCTATATTTTGCAAAAATGACGTGATAATAATCCCTCAGTTCTGTTTCCAGCGATGTTTGGGGTTTCCTTATGTAAAACAGAATGTTCCTGCCCCTGGCTGACTGTGTCTGCAGACATAAGCCTGGTTTTCTGGTTTCTGCAGCTGGAGACACCAGCCTCATTGGTGCCACCTCTTCATGCCTCCGCACACGTTCAGTCCCAGCACGTGTGAACATAATCTGAAGTCTCTGGAAGGGGAAGGCACTTAGCTCTGTTTGTTCTTCTGGATGTACACAAAGGCTGTGTATCCCAAACTCAAACATTACTGCTTGGGATCAAACCATTCGCTACTGGAAGCTTAGCCACTTCCCTCTGCAGAGCTGGGGGGGGGGCAGTTCAGTATGGGAGGCATTCCTTTCCACGCAGAATACGTTGTAAATTGAAGAGTCATATACACTTTGCAAAAGCACCCCTTTCAGTGATGAAACCCTGAGCAGCTGCTTGATTTTAAATTTTGTTGAGGATATATTATGAGAAACTGCTTTCTTCTAGGGTTTTAGGTGGGTTCTCAGTCCTGCTAATATTGCCTATCTCTGTGTGCCAGCAGTAAGCGGAACTCCTGGTGTCGGCATCTGGCCCTGGGATTACTTTGTGGCTGCTGGAAAACATAATGCTGAGCTTTCCTCTGCTTTTAGTCCTTTAAATGCTGCTTTCCTCCAGAGCTGAGCCCAGGCTGATTTCTCTCGTGGTTTTTGAGGTAAAAGCTGAATTTGCTTCTTCTGTCTCTGCTGTGGCTGGTGCCTGAGCAGCCCAAGGTTGGGGCTGAGCTGTGTCAGGTCTCCCGTGAATACCTGGAGTGGTACATGACAGCACCATGTCTGGTATGTGACTGTGCAGAGTTACAGCCCTCCAAGCAATAGCAGCAAAGGGGGAGCTCCTGGTAGGACAGCAAATAAATGCCAGATGTTTGTAAGGAAAGGTCGTCTGTGACAGGGAGCCAGGAAAGAGCACTCGTGGGTGGATGATACTGGGCAGGTTGGTTACAAAGTCATGAAAAGCTGCCTGAAGCTACCACATCAGAGTTAAAAGAGCATGAAAGGCAACCAGCAGCCTCTGTCCTAAGCCAGGGGAGAACCAGCAGCACAGTTTACATTTCCTTCACTGGGAACCTGCCTGTTATGGCTCGTGCAGTCTCCAGGTGAGCCGCAGCCTGGGGAGCAGGGAACCACCACCAGGAAATCACTCTGCTGCTGTAATTCCAAAACCCACGCTCCTTCCTCAGTCATGACTAACTCAGATGCAGATACTGTTATTACGGATTTTTGCATTTGTTCCAAGGTGACTCAGGCCTTCTAAATCCTGCTACAACTAGCAAATCCCATCAGCTAGAACACTGAACACTTTGCTTCTTGAACCAGACCCTCAAAGACACCTTCAAAGGTAGTGTTTCCCACACATAGGAGAGTCCATGAGGATTATGCTACCCTTTAAGTTTGGACCTGCAAAGCTCCTGTGGTCCTCTGTATGGGCCATGTTCTGTTAGCAATATTCTCTTCCATGTCCCATTTTTTATGCAAGTCTACTTTCTACCACCTCATGAATGCTGGGGGCCTCCTGATCCAAGTACTGCCAAACAGAAGGAATGAGGGGATGAAACAGAAATAATGAAGTATTTACCAGCAGCTGTGGCCTTTCTGTGAGGCCCTAGAACAAAATATACTGAAATAGCAAAAGCCAGCCTCTGCTCTGAAGAGAAGGCTTGATAGAGACATGGAATCACATGGAAGGGTTTAGGAAACAGAATGGTTAAACTCTCCACAGCTCTTTGACCATCAGCTCTGATTGCTTTGGTTTCCTAATCTCCTGCTTGTGAAGTTTTCCCTCCTTTTGGCACGACTCTACCCACAGCTCTCTGCAGGAGCTCTGAAGGTATCTGTAAGTCCACGGAGAACAAGCTAATTACAGGGCCTTGACTTTCTTCCTTAGTTTCCATCTGCTAAATATTATTTTTTCATGTATGGAATTGCTGCAGTTGCCACAGAAATGTTGCATGATCAAAAATGGGAGAGAAAATGTCCGTGAGAGGATCATTTGTTTCGGATGTGGTCCAGACAGCAAAAGGACGATTGCACGATTTCATCACTTCCTTCCTTCGCCCCTTTTAGTCCCAATCTCATCAAATACCTTACATGACTGCGGGTTGCCCTTGCCTTCACCAAAGCCTTCACTGACTTCAGGAATAAAGGTGGAAGTGTTCTTTGGGCAAGAGAAGAACATGAAGTTCCCTTTTGCTGCTCTGGTGGTGCTCGTCCATTTCCCTGGCTTTTGTCTTTGTAGTCCTAGACTGCAAGCAGGGCTCAGTGCATTTCTAATGAGTATTTCTGCCCATTTCCACATTCAGGCCAACACCAGCACTGGGAGCTAAGCCCTGTCACACAATGTGCCATCTCTTTTGCAAGCTGGGAAACAAAAACGACAGAGAGATGTAGGGTGGTCATTGCTTTGAGGTCACTATCCAGAACAATCTTTATGACAATCAGCCAGACAGGAGCCCAGGTTGCTGCTCATAAAACCATCTCCATTTCAATCATGAGAAATACGGAGGGGTGGGGGAATACTTCCTATGGTAACATGTAGGACTCACTCAGCTTTTCAGAGGTGAACTTTTGCTCACAGTGACTGAGCCCGTCTCTCTCACCAGCTAATCAGAACCCCAAGAGGTCTTGAATGAGATGAGGGTCCTACTAGTCCAAGACAAATTCCACTTCAGCTAAGAACAGTCAGTCTGCCCAACTTCCTCTTGCTGTTTCCATTGGCTGTAGCATTCCTCACAGCCTGTCCTAGAAGTCTGCTTGCACAGACAGGTTCAGGGGTCTCAATAAGCCAGGATACAGTAGCATATAATGTCAGCACTTCTCTGGTGGTCCCATGTGCTTCCGCCAGGCTTCAATCTCTCATTACAATATTAGGTTTCTAACCCTTATTGCTGCAGAGGAAGCCTGGAGCATGCATCTTCCTCACCTCACAAAGGCACTGACTGTTCTCTAGAAGCTGCCTGCGTTGATCTAGTGATTTCTAATTTCTCACAGCAATAACAGAAATGCCAGCACCACTACCAATTTTGTGCCTACCTCATCCCTTTAGTGCCAGCATATGGGCTGTCCAAGCTGAAGTGGCAGGGACAGCCATGGAGGGGCTCCAGTTGCAGCTGCTTGCAGAGAGGTGTGCTCTCCTCCCAAAAAGCCACAGCTAATGCTGAAATACATCTACTTCAGCAGCCAGTCCTGAAAGCCCCTGGGATAAGCTATCGCTGAAGTTTTGTGTGGATCAGGGCTTCCAGCTGTGAAATGCTTTCAGACCTTTTGGCCTAGAAGGTGCAACTTTTTGGAAGATTGCTGTCATTAAATAGGTCAGTGTTCCTGTATCTGTGGGAGTTCAGTCTATAGCATTTCAGCCTGATGAAAGGGGAAAGAAAATAGGTTGTGCAGCAACTACTACTCAGAATGTCATCTGCAAACTGTTTAAGACATTTTTGCATGAACAGACAAAAGATGACTACCGTATGTTTAACTTCTCATGTTCCTTCACAGAAATCCTGAATAGTCCTTCTATTGTACACGAATATAAACCATTTCCTCTGGAAAGACTGTACTAGAGACAATGCAGCATTTCTTTCAAATCCTGAGAGGTAGTGATACACGGCTTCACTTGCATTGCTGCTTCTGGTTCATTGTGGGTCTCGTAATAGCTGCAAGAAAATTTCTGCAATAACCTAGCTATTTTCCTGAAGCCTAAATTGTCTGCACTGAGGTTTTACATTAGCTAACATTTGAAAAGGAAGCTGTCAACACAATTTTTCCTCTGAAATTGATAGTTGCGCAGCTATACTTGAAGGCCCAACAGTTCAGCCAGCCGGGGTGAGTAGCAGGGAAAAAGTCCCTCCAGCTCAGCTCCTGCCATGTGTTTGTGATCTATCTTTCCCTTTTCTGCAAACACATCTCATTCAGCATGTGGCATCCCATGCATGGGAAGCGCACACAGCCGGCTCCCCCAGAGGCTGCGGGGCCAACTGGTAACACACAGATCTCTGCACCATGGTGAATGTGCCATGTCCCGCTCCCTGCAGCTCCCTCTCAGAGGCTGAGCTGCAGCCAAGAGCAAGCCTACCCCAATCCAGCCCTGAGCTCCCGCAGTACTTGCTGTTTGGGATAGCCCAGGCTGCCAGGACTGCAAAGGTGGCTACCACACCAGACACCACAGACAGAAGGCTGCAAGTTCATGCCCCACAGACTCCGTGTCAACAGCTTCCAAAACCGTAGAGGTTTGGTACTTACAGGCGGACCTGAAAGAGAGAAAAAAAAATCCAATAATTAATTTTTTAATGCAATAAATCCTAACAAGAAGAGCTAGATAAAAACATTGCACCATCTTTTGGGCTCAATCCTCAGGCTGCTCCCATTTGCTGATGCACTTTCACCAGCTCCCTGCTTGTTAATTAAGGTATCCCCCCAATTAGCAGCTGCTAATAACCACTGTGAGTGCGGGGCAGCCTCTTACAGCCCTGTCAGAGCCCTGTGTTGGGAAGGCCATGCAAGTCAGGCTCTTGACAGTGCACATGAGAGTCGGGAACTTGTTATTTATATGACTCCTCCTCACACCCTCCCCACCCCTGGGGGCTGAGAAAGTTTAAATTAAGGAGGTGAGAGCCCCTTTGCTGCTAAAATTCTTACCCATTTCCCACCAGCATCGGTAATCTCCCAAATGTGTGAAATGGCTAACAAGGAAACTACAGCTATTTAAGACATCAGGTACCTTTTCTCTTTAATACAAGCAAATTTTCAAATTTTCCCCTTTTCTTCTGCCTCTGACCCCATAGGAGCCAACCTGCCCTCTCAGAAGAAATTCCCTCAAATCCTTTGGGTTTCTTTTATCTTGGAAATCTTTCTTGGAACCTGTCAGTGTGGAGCACTGCATCTCCCTCATACAGAATTGTTGTACAATATGTATCAGGGCTTAAACAGCACATTTCTTTCATCAGTTCCCAGAAAATTCCTCAAAATCCTGACAGATATTGTGTGTGTGGAAAGAAACCCCCGGACTCACTATTTTGTGGTTTCCTCTCTGTGGGAGAAGCAAGACACACCATACAACTGTCAGGAGTTTCTACATTTTCCATACTTTACAGACATTCTGTTTTCTTTTTTTTTCCTTCACACAGAGTGCCAAGAAGTAAGGCTAAGCAGTATAGCAGGCGGGCTGACAGATAACAGGCAGCAACCTCCTCTTTGCACGGGAGGCAGATGTCACACTGAGCACCTGCGGAATACGTCGTCATCCTGAAAATGCCCCTAGCTGAAAGTCCACAAAAGAAACTGGAGACTTTGGATGAACAAACGCTTTCCACATTGGAAATCTCTCACTTAGCATGACTCCCTCATACCAGGTTTGGTGACCTGAAACTGCCCTGCCAAATGCCACTGTTAGACACAGCTTTCATTGTGGTTGATCAGAAGAGGTTACTGCTAGAAAGTAAATTTTGGTTAAAATACAAAGAATAATAACCACCTTCGTGATGGCTGACAGAGCTGAAGTCAACACTCACAGCTGGAAGGCTCAACAACTCAAAACAACTCCATTCAAATTTAGGACAGGAGCTCAGGGATGACCCAGATTTGGTTGGCCTGGCAATCGCCCACCACCGGTGTTGATGCTGAGGTCACTGTCCTACTTGGTACACCAAGTCTAAACAACAAAAGGGCTTCTGATCAGACAGTTCATTTAGGAGGGCAAGGTCAGACTGATGCTGGAATCCTGATTTATGCCAGACTGGGAGAAAAGAAAGAGAAAAAAACGAGAGAGTTTTCTGAGTCTGGCTTGGATCACAATAAAGTTCTGTGAGAGGACTGTTTTGTAGAGATTTTGTTTCAGACTGAGTGCCCTGACACAAGGTCAGGGCTTAGAGCTTGCCAATACACGGACTTTATTTCCATTAGCAATGCTTCAGACCCTTAATAACCCACCTACCTCTCTGCATGGACTTGGGGAACTCATGGACTGCACAAACTGAACTGCTGAGCTAATATTAAAAGAAAAACTTAAGGCCATGCAAACCCAGAGCCATCCCTGCCCTTCCAGCACAAACACAACCAGCCAGCAGCACAGCCTGTAATGGTACTGCCATACCACTGAGAGCAAACATAAGCTCTTGTTTGCTCCAGAAGCTCCATCCACAGAGCAGAGTAAATCAGCAACGCCGGCAGCCCCGGGCCACACACCCCACACAGATCAAAGGCGGGAGGAATAGTGGAGGCCCTTCTCTGTTATGTGCCCCCTATAAAATTAATGGTTATGTGAAGGGGACTGCACAGTCTTGTGTAAACACTCATCAGTGAGCTGCAGGGACACAGTCTTGGCTGCAATAAGTCAATCGGGAGAGACCATCCAGGGACTGGGCTTCAAATACCGGGATCATGCATGTGACCCAGGAGAAAGCAAAACTCTCAGACAGAGTCATTTCCAAAAGCAACATCATCTTGTATGGGCTGGAGGAGGAGAAGGAGAAGGAGGAGGAGGAAAGATGTCCTAAAAACAGCAGGAAGGGAGGAGGTGCTGCTGGATAAGCTGTTGCAAAGCATAGAGGATTTTACGAAGCAAAATAAAGCTTCAGCAAAATGCTTTGGTCATAATTTGTCACAGTGATAAACGACAAGGTGGAGCAGGGGTTCTAAAGTGGCTCGGTCCTTAATACAAGTAGTAAATTAATGCACATTAGAGGAAAGAGTGGATAAAAGAGGATGGAGATACTTGAGCCTCTACTCTCAACAACTCCAACTATCAGCAGTGCAGTGAGCTTGGCCCTGGCCAAAGCTCCAGCAGAGCTGCTCTGGCAGATCTGCTCTGGCCCAGGCAGGGATGTGGAGAACCCTGCAAGCCAAGGGAACAAACCCACAAGTTGACCAGGCTGCATGGGACCCTTTACAAAAGCCACCTGAACTGCAACAGAGTTGCACCACCACTGCATGTAGTCCCTGTGTGACATGTCTCTTGCAGGCCCACCCAGTTTGGGGCAACCATGTGTAAACAGGCCTGCTTGCCCCCACGTGGCCCAGGTCTTGGTGGTGAACTCTAAAGAGCTCCAGAAACAACCAGGAACCAACAGTCTTGACAGCCACAAGTGCAAATTGCACCTATTAGGGATTCCTCCTCTCCTTACAGCAGGCTCTTCTGGGGTGAGACAGAGGTGGTGCTGGATAGGAGATGAGCTAGATCCCCTTTCCATATAAACAGTCAACAGAGAAAGGATGAGTCAACAGGGAAGCGATAAAAGCTACTGTGAACGTTTCCAAGCCCATTCCACAGCGAAGCCCAGCCAGCAGACAGACTCGGAACTT
Source organism: Dicaeum eximium (assembly GCA_013396995.1). NCBI lineage: Eukaryota > Metazoa > Chordata > Aves > Passeriformes > Dicaeidae > Dicaeum > Dicaeum eximium. The sequence goes on along the minus strand of VWZP01006149.1, from coordinate 876,671 downwards.
CCAGATCACCAAATTCCTCTGCCTTGCACGGACAGAGAACCCACACAATTAGCACCTCCAGATCCTGTGTGTTTTGAACCTGATCTTGCTGGGACCAGAGCGATGCCGGTGCTGGCAGCACGACCATCCGCCCACGATGGGCTGCTCAGGAAGCATCTCTCCGTGCCGGCGCCTCGCTGGAAGGCACTGGAGGGCTGTAAGTGACTGCAAGTGCTGTTTATCCAGCTGCAAGGCTTGCGGAGCAGCGGGGGATGGAGGAGGGGATGGAGAAAACGTGTCAGGAGTGGACGAGTGGGAGGAAGCAGTGGTATCCTGCAAAGAGGAGACCTCCACAGTACCTTTGAAACTGAACATTGAGAAAACAAAGAATTCTTGTAGGGGTACCCAAGGTCCCTCCAAACATATGGCCTCTGGAAATTAGCACCATCTGCACTGTCCCTTCTCAGCTGCTCTGGTTTTTATGCAGACAGAAAACTGCCTTAAAGAAGCTCTGCCTTTCCATAGCCCAAGTGAGCCAATGAGCAGCCACCTAAGGGTAAGTGCACCTTATTGCACATACAGAAAGACCACACCTGTGGTGAACTGCAAGGCCATGCTACAGAGCCCTCTGCTCACTTGATCTTCCTCATGGCCTGTTCAACCAACGACTGACCACAACAGAGCTGCAATGATTCCTTTTCTCTCAGCCACTAAGAGAGATAAAATGCCACTCTCCACACTGTAGCCTCTTTGGCCTTAGAAGAGGAGAGGCTTAGTTTTGCAAGTGGGTCAAATTTAACCTAATCTGGAAGGTCTCATGTTCCAGACTATCAGATGTTAAAAGCTACATGTAGAGGAGCAGGTTTGGTGAGAGACCTTCTGCTGATGACAGAGATATTCTCCAGCTTGAGACAGCATTGCTCTCTGGACTGAGAGGATCACTAAAATGATCCCATCCACTTACGGGCATTTCCTGAAGTCTGGAAAAGTGTCCATTCTCAAAAGGTTCCCAAATGCTGCTGCTTATTTTTTTCCCCCTAATTTCTTGGACTCAGGCAGTACAGTGTCTGCAACGTGTGTATCTTCTGCCTGCTCCAAGAGCTCACATACAAGGAGATTTTTCCCTCTTGTACAGCCTACATAAGACAAGGAGGAGGAAGAGGGAACACGAAGACATTATTGTTGGTTACTTGGGTCAGTCTCACTACACGTTGGAGCAACAGGGAAGATGTAAACATGTAATCCATCCCTGTGAGGATATCCACTCATTTCCCAGACCCAGAAGCCAGCCTTAGGGAGTTAGAGAGATACAGTTACTTCCTGACATTCAAGGCTATGTTAATTGATAACAAGATAGCTGTGGCCCGGCTATTAGTTATGAAATGCTGATTAAAATGTCAGCGGCCTGAGCATGACCCTACCCAGGGTGGCATGGAACCCCTAATTCATGGCTCCATGGGCATTCAGTGCAGACTGACCCCATTATGGAGCAGGCATACCCCAGCTGGGTGCATGGAGCACAAACAATGAGTTTGGCCTATTTTAAACACTGGCCCACTATTTAAACATGCTGCAGTTTTCTCACAACAGATCCAGAGTACTCGTATTCTTCTAGAGCCACCTTCCCTACTTCCATCAGGGGACAAATGATACAAGGGGAGGCAGAGGGGAACATTAACTCAGAGAACTTAAAATGAAAAGGCAAAAACGCCATGTGCCTTGCCATAATTCATTCTTGTTACCTGTAGGTGGAATTAAAGACAAAAAAATCTTTAAAATAATAAAAAAAAATTTAAACACTGACTACCCAAAGCACAACCTCCAGTAATTTTGCTTCAGGTTTTGTCAGCAGTGGTAGACAGTATGTGTGGATAACTCACTCCAGAGAGCACAAGGCCCTTGCAAAAGGCCAGGCTCCTCCATCCCTAAAACATTCCTTTCTTGGCTACACCTTTGCAGAGTGGCAAGAGGTTCTTCAAAGGATTGCAGAAATGTTGGACAGTGAAAGGACCATCAGCATTCCACTCCCAAAAAATCTGACCAATGCTAAACTGAGGCACCAGGTTATGCCAGTCATTCAAGCTCGCCCCCAAAATCAAACCCATGACATCACTGAGACTCGGCAGTTAATATCAGCAGCTGTTGAGGATAAAAGTCACTGCTCAGGCACTCTGAGCATCCCAGCACCACACCACCATCCCCAGCCCAAGCCAAGCAGAAGGCCACAAGCACAGCACCAAAAAAAGTCCAAAGGATGCTATGATCAAAGTAGATAGCAAGGTGAAACAACACAGAAAAATGAACATGATTAAGCATTAGTCTCAAAAATAAAAGGGGGGGTCTGATAGTGGAGTTTAATCACAGATCTCAAGTGCATCTCCAAACATCTCTCCTTGTTTCAATATAAGGACAAATAGGAGTCAGTCAGCTTCCAGAGCCAGATGAATCTGGTAAGTGTAAGTGGGGCCTTTGGCATGGCCACAGCCAGCCTGTTAGGCAAATTAAAGTGCTCATAAATAGACAAGCAGAAATATTCTGACAAACATTTGGGAGGGCGCCTTGCAAAAACAAAGGGCAGGAAAGGGTCAAGAGCAGATGGCCCAAACAGTGCTGGCTGCACCCAGGACAAGGACAAACAGAGCACCTCTGGCACTGCCAGAGGAGAAACGGGGGCATGGCCAACGCTGGGCAGCACAATGCTCATTTTGGGAAGGCATCCATGGGTCAGCAAGCTCTTCCCAAGCAGCAAACAATCACATTTGTCCCTGCCATGCTGAAGCACTTAGCACCACAGAAAGCAGAGAAATCTGGGCTGGGAAGGACTCCCAGGGTCAGCTCACCCAGGGGGTTTTCATGCTTGAAGGCCCCATCAAGGTTTTCCAGTAGTGGTGCAGACCCCTGGATGGTAAATGGAAACCTTATGGTGGCAGGCTCATTCCACTCCACCACCTTCTGCCAAAGAGCCAGTGTGCCCCCAGGCTCCAGCAAACCACCAGCCCAATACTGCTGTTCTTGACTATCCCCCTTTCTCTTCCCCTTCTGCCTCCCCTGAGCAAACCAAACAGAGATTAAAGGATTCCTGTGAAATGAGAGTGACATGAAACTGAGGAGGGAACATCTTCAAAGCAACCAAAGGAATAAAAAGTCTGTACCTAGCCCATTTGGGCAAATATTTCTCTAACCTGCTCCTGTCCTCTGGGGATAGCGACACCACATGCTTCCCTAGTGATCCAGTCCAGGCAATACCCAAACCCTGATTCATAAGGCCATATTTATTATCTTTCTTAGAGACTACCCAAAATTTCCAGTGTTGTTGTTTAAGTCAGTCAATGACCTCTGATGCACAGCAAATTCAAAGAAGAGATTTTTTATTTCTCTCCTTTTTGCGGTTACCTCATGTATTTGATGTCTGCTGTCCTGTTCCTCAGTCTTCTCTTTTCTTTAGACTAAACAAAACCTAATTCTTCTAGTCTCTCTGCAGAGGCCATGTTTTCTAGACCTCTGGTTGTTCTCATTGCTCCCCCTCAGTTGCCTTTTTGCCTCTTGAAATGTAATTCTCAAACAACAACCACCTCTCCAGCTCACTGCATGAGTCAACAGCGGACGACTTGGTGAAGGCAGAAGACATGATGTCAATTCACCTTCTCTGCAGGGTCTTACTCACAGAGGGAAAATGAGCTCCTCCCTGTCACTACCTCTGCCTTGCCCCTATGTTCTGACATGTCACTTGTTCTCCATGAGCCCTCAAAGGCTCTTTCCTTTAAGAAGCTGATGTCCTTGCTGCCAGGTGTGACCAGCATTCATGTTCCAGTGAGGAGGAAGGTCTCTTCCTCACTCACAAGGAACAACTTCAGCCTTTTCCTGGTGTCCTCGACAGTCCCACCTTACCCTAGTCTCTCAGATTTTCATCTTGCATACTCATTCATTTTAAATCCTTCCAGTTTTACTTTCCCCCTGTCTTGAATGTCACCTTGCTGAGGACTTCATTATTTTCTTTAGCTAATCTCTTCTTGAAGCTCCTTCGCACAGGGACAACTTCAACTCATGCCTTCAACAGTTTCTCAGTCAGGCTGCTGAGTTTTCTCAACTTCTTCCCCAGTTCCTGCTCTCTAGGGGCACTACCCCACCAATTCCTCAGCTCCTTCTGTGCTTTTGAAATCCAACTCAAACACCTGAGCACCAGAAGCACTTCACAACTCTTAGTCTGAAGACACACACGCCAATTCAATAAGGTACCATTCCAACAAACCCTACCCTTAGGCAGATGTTTGATAATCTCTCCAGAACTCCCACCCTACATCCCCTAACACATCCTTTCCCATGCCAGGAATAAGAAGGTGGCATCTGAAAGCTTTGGTGAGATCCAAACCAGTTTGAAAATTGCAGCTGGTTGTTCAAGAAGAGTCTTTTGTTTCTGCACCGAGGAGCTGGCCACTTCTTCAGCACTTGGCCAGGCCTGCACAAGCCCTATTCCTCAGAGAGATGCAGAATTAGGAAGGAACCACAAGGAAAAAATGGCCAAAGTAAATCATGGTCGGGTAAAGCAAAAACCAAAATCCATGGCATTTTTACTTCCTGCTGAAAATCACAATCTCTCAGACAATGTGGTTGTCTGGGAAAAGTAGAAAGTTGGACTTTACTGTAGATAATAATTATTTGAATAAATTTTCTGCGCATGCACTTCAAATGCAAACGGCACACTTTATTCATTTGGCAAATTGCATCATTCATTTTAATCCTATATAATTTTTGCAATTAGCAGATTTTAATAACTAGTGCACTGTTATTTTTTTCTCCCCCCTCATTTTTGTTATTCTTCTCTCTTTTCCATCTGCTAACTCTTTTCTTCTTCCTTCCTCCTTCCAAAATACTTTGCAACTTTTATAACAGCAAATTCTGTCACCTACCCAGGGACAAACAAAAGACCATTGTGTTCGATTTATCTTTTAATAGACTCCTTCCTCAAATACCTCACGGACTGCCAGTACTGTCTTCCAGACCCTGTCTCACACCCTTTTGAGTTATGAAAATGTTTGGGAGGGTAATACCTTTAGCCCAGACATTTTCTTTTTCCACCCCAGATGATTGATAGCTCCCAGTTACCACTCATTATCCTATCAGCAGTTGGACATGAGCCTAGCCACAGTGCTCTTCCTCCAAGGGCCAGCAATGCATCCCTGTCGCTCGTTATCCTCTCCTTCAAGGATGGAACAAACTGACTAATTAGAGACACCATAAATTCTTCCTTCAGGCTCTTCCTGATCCGTCACCTTGTTTCCAAACAGAGCATGTGGAGGAGAGTGGGGCTGATGCTAGTCCTTTCAAAAGCAAAAATGTGATGGGGTTTATGAGCCTGAGTGGGTTTGCTCAGCGTGTTTTATGGAGCAGAAGAGGAGAATATTCATTCAGCCAACTCTAACTGATGCTTTTTAGCACATCTCAAGCTGGAGAGGTTGACTTGGCTTGGCTACCCCATGCCCAGCGGGAGCCAGGCTGGGGCAGCACGCACATATGGAGACAACTTGTGCTGGCTTACAGGGATAAAGGACTCATGGCTTCCCTTACCTAGAATGAACTGAGCGTGCAGATCCCTTTCCTGCTGCCTCCGGTGCCAACACCAGATGCACACCACACACTATGGAAAGAGCCATCAAAGTGGAAAGGCAGAGAAGTAACCCCAACCAATTGCTGCCTCCCACCGAGCATGGTCTGGAAGGCACCTGTATTCCCTCATCCTCCCAACATGGCAAACTGGTAAGTTTGCTAAATTCTGTCAGGACCTCCATCTTGTTTGAGAGGGCAAGATTTTTTTCTTATTTAGACATACAGGTGGTTATTTTTTAAGGTAATGAGAGATCCCATTATAATCTCAAAAAGAAAAGAGAACACAATGAAAACGGACAAGAAACTTTCCCTTCTCCCCAGAGCAGAGAAAAAATAACTTGGAGGAAAACCAATCAAGTTTAGACATCAGTTACTCTGAAGCTCTTCCTCCCAGACAAAAGGAAAGGCCCTGAGGGCACGAGGGGAAAAGGGCATTATATTCAGAGAGAAGTTTCTCCAAAGTACATAGGCCATGTGATACACCTGGGAAAAAAAAAGGGTGAGGCTCCTCAGCCGCTACTGAAGAGGCAAATTCTACCAAAACAGGAAACCCTCACTGTTCCAGAAAAGAAGAGAGCAAAGCGGAGGAATGAGAACCAAGGTCTGCAACAGTTTGCTGCATGGGAAAGGCACGTAGAAAAACCCATGTGAAGGAGGGGGACTGGCTGAATGCATGCCAAACCACATGGCGCATGCCCCACACAGCCCTCGAGCCAAGAGTCACATGTTTGTAGCTTCTCTTCCTAAAGGGCCTGAGAGCCACTTCCCATCACTGTCTCCAGGACCAAGAAACTCCATGACCCTGCCTATTAAGATACAGTTTAATGCAATAGCAGAGTATGGGGATCTATACAGGATGGCTTTGGAATTCAGAGATAGAAATATTTACAACCACACCTGATAACCCCCGTCTCCACCTGCTTTCCCAGAAAATAAGCATTTTCTATAAGCACTCAGATCATCCATAAGCAAGAGATCACCACCCACATGAACTGGGGATAAACTAATAAACACAAGGCTACACCTTTCAGAAAAAAACACGTCATTTCCCCCCTCTCCTCCTGTTTTTAAGCCTCCATTAAAATACATTGCACAAGGATACACAGGGATGGCAAAAAGCCTCACAATAGCACAGCTTCTCCCTGGGTTTCACAGGGGTCAGAGCCAGGTACATTGCTCCCTGTTGAGCAGAAAGCTGACACGTGGCTCCTTCACTGTGGCCAGGGCCATGCCACAGACCTGTAAGCTCTGCGGGTGCTTTTGGAGTTTCTACCCCTCTTTCATGTCTGTGGCATTTGTATATCATAGAGTCTAAGGGGAAGTTAATCTGTAGGCAAGGACTGCCATTTTGGAAGACATAATTACTCCCTCTTTGCTGCCAAAATCACTCCAATAAGGAGCTAATATTTAAAAACGAAACAAAAAAGGGATTTTAAAAAATCCTAGCCCATTGTGTTCTTCAGCTCCGTTAGGGACGAGGCCAACACACAACTCCCAGCAGCTGCTGTTGCCTCCAGCAACATCTCCTCCCTTGGACAGCAGCAGCAGATGACAATGAAGGACAAGAAAAGAGCAGCCACCAGGATCTGGCTGCATCCACCCAGTGCCACATTCCAGTACCAGGTTCAGCCTCTGGAAGAGCCCCACCAAAATGTTCTGTACCTGCTGCTGGTTGAGCTGCCCAGCAAGGGTAGCCTGGCGTGGATGGGACAGCTGGGTGGTCCCCAGCAAGGCGGACACACTGCCCAGAGCAAAACCAAATCATAATAAACAAGTCCTTCACACAAAGCTCTGTCAGTTCAGATTCCAGTTCAGCTGATACAATCTTCATTTTCTCTTTGAAAGAAAGGAAAAAAAGAAAAGCAAAAAGAAAAAAAACCAGACATCCTCAGGGAGAAGAGTGAGGCAAGCGATGGATTGATACCGCCCGTGTGTGCCTCAGCCCCCCATGTGCTGTTAATCAGCTGCCCCCCCTGGGGAATATGCTGATTTAATTACCGCCTGCTTGCACAGCTCGTCTGCAATCCTGCTCACCCAAGACATCGCATGAGGAAGAAACAGACACTGACTCTCAGCAGCCAGGCTAGAACAGGATGGGCAAGCAGAATAGGAATCATCCCAGCCCTGGTTTGGGGAGTGAGGGGTTGAATTTATCCAGGGAGCCCATGCAAGTGGGCTGCCACCCAATCCCTTATGCGCAAGAGGTAGACAGCATCAAAGGGCACATCACTGGTCCACCAGAGCCCTGGGCACTGCAGAGGGGATGGATGCATCAGGGTGTCACCTTTCTTCTATCTGAAACACAACCTTGTTTTGAGGGGAAACCAAAGACATACAATGGGCAGCGAGGTGTTTCCCAGATTGGAAAGGGGAGAAACAGCCAGATGCAATAAAGGGCAGATGCCCAGTTACCAGATATGTCACAGCCCACTCCTCTTACCAGGTGCATGGCACAGACCCCACACATGAGGGGGTCTCCAACCCCTCTGACTGTCATGCTGCTGGCATTCTGCAGTGTTAATCTGGGATGTTGGAGCATCACCCTAAGGCAAACAAATATTTTCCAGGGCTTCTGTTTCCCAATGCATACATAATGTCAAAGAGGCAGTGCACAGAGGGACACAGACCTGGTACACCTCCTGGAAGGGGAGAGCTGCATCAAGTGCATCCACCCTCAAAGGGGCTCATCAGACAGTCACTTCGAAGGGCTTTCAGCACAAGATGTGGGTTTCTGCTCTCCCACCTGGGGGACAGCCGGGAGGTTTAATAATTAATGGCCATACGCTCGCCTGCGAAGGCTGGCGCAAAAAGCGTCGCTGCGTCTTTAACAGCTGCCAGCGATGGGAAACTCATTGGAGTGTGTGTTCGGAGGGGAAGAAGGTTAAGATGATTAACTGGTGCTAACAAGTTTAGGATGTGGAAGAAGTATTTTCTTGGACGTCCATCAAAGAGAGGATTGAATGTTCCCTGGTGGAGGGGGGGGCGGTATATGTTTAACAGATGAGGTTTCTGCCTCCTGAAGCCCGCCCAGCCCCGCATGATGCAACCTCTCCCTTTTAAAGGCTGACTCTGCCCCTGTACCATCAGCGTACCTGCGTCCCCAGCCTGGCACAAGGGCTGAAAGGCGACCCGGGGGAAGGAAAGCCACCCCACCCCTCTTCCTGTTGATCTGCGTCCTGGGACACCCTCGGTCATCGGCGGATCAGCCTGGTCCTTGGTCCCCACAGGGCGAAGATGTAGGCAGATGCCCGGAAAAGCCAACAGGGAACTGGATATTACCACACTGAAAGCAGAAACCTTGGCGAGGACGGCTCCTCGTGCCTCTGCATCCCACTGTAAAACCCCTCTCTGCCGCACCACAGGGACACCAAACAGAGCCATCCTGCCACTGGCCAGGCCAGCAACCCACTTTTTACCTCCTCATTGCCCTCAGGCACATGGCAGCATCTAACATGGGCACCGAAGCGAAGTCCCCTCGCAAACAGCTTCAGAGCGAGCCGCTTGGCGCCTGCAACATCTCCTTTAGCCCATCCCGGGTATTTTCGGTGCTCCTCGGCGGCTGGCGGGCGCCCACGCTTTGCGCAAGGGGCTCGGCCACCACCAGGCGCCGTGCCCCGCTGCGGAGCCTGGCGGCCCGTACGGCTCACCCTCATTCCTCCGGCCGCCGCACGACTGCCAGCATGGGCAGCACACGCGAGAGCCACGTCGCGGGGCCCGGACGTGCGTCAGCAGCTGACGCAAACCAGCCCGGCCATGTGCACACAGCCCAGGCCTGGGGAAAATCCTCCACCCCAGTAGCATGCTCGTGCTCAATCAAAGCCGTTGCCATACAGTAGCAGTGCAATGTGCTCTTCGGGTTTCCTCAGCCAGCTGGGATGGTTTTGCCTCGCTTTGTCAAGGCACTGATTTATGCCCATATGTACCATATACACTGTAAGCACAGGCACGCAATGGTGTAAACACTTGTACCAAACATCTGTACACAAACCCATCAAACATACAAAAGCTCCCTGCTGCAGCCCTCAACATGCGCCCTGGTGCCCCACAGGCAACCTGTAGGGGCCCAGTCTGCACGTGGGGTGCTATGTGCCACTGGATTGTTACTCAGACATGGACGGTAAAGGTCACGTCAGGACCACTGCCCGATGAAAATCAGCACAGCCACAACGTTCTTCTCCTGCCTCAATCTGTGCTTTGGCCAGACCAGTTGACGGTGGGTATCTGCTCCAATATCTCTTTTCCATGCATTTAATTCTCAAGGTCTCTCTCTGCACCATACCTTTGCCTGAGGAATAGGTTACTTTATCCCTGGTTTTGCATAGGGAACGGCTGTCTCAAACAACCAAGGTTTATCCGAAGGTAGGATATAACATTTGGGCCATAATATACAAGCACCATTAAAGTTAACGGTTGTGTCACCAGGACTCATGCACCCCTGAATATAAATGTTCATCTGTTTGCACCTTTGGGCAGAGCTCAACCTCCAGAGAAAATGTCCCATAGCAATTCCATGTCTTTGGAGGAAATTCTTCTCATCTTCCAGCCAATTAAAAATTTTTAAAAAGCCAAAAATAAAAAATTTAAAATAAAAAGACATATAAAAGACAGAGAGGGGAGCCCTGGGGTGTACCGGAAGCAGACCTGAGCATGGCAAGGGGGAATTATGTGAACAAGTGGATGGGTGTAAATAAACCGGCCACCGCCTTTCAGAGCACCCCTGTTCCAGGGCACCTTCCCTTTTCAATGCTTTGGCTGTTTCTAAGCATATTTTGGATAAAGAGGGAAAGGCCAAGGTGTTTGCCATCCTAACTCTATTGCATGGTAGCACCACAGGGATGCTTTGAGCCCTCCGACCATTCTGCAGTGCAGGCCACACTCACAAGTATGTAATAGCTTACACAAGCCCTCCTAGTCTGCACTGAGACAACAGCAGCTTAATTAAAATCAATTAAATACTCCTTAATAAAGTGGGTTTAAATCCCAAAAGCAGACTAAGCCGGATGAGTTGATTCTTAGAGGTTTAAGGAACATCCTTTCTCCTTCTTCCTGCCCCTCAGCCATGGATGTGGCAACATACAGGTGACAAAAGCCAAGGTTGGGGTGACTCCTCAAGCCACTCCAGTTAAGAGCACAGCAGCCTACATGTTTAGAGAAAGAGAGTTAAGTGACCAAATAAACTATTTGTTTGGTTTTTTCCTGAATTGTTCATCCCCATTATTCATAACTGCTCACAGAATCTATGGAATTCATTGTGTGGTTTGCATCTTCAAAACAAATGAAACAACAGTATGTCTAAACCAAACAAACCCCAACTCAAAATACAGCCAGCAGCCCAGGGCGCATGAGCAACTTTCCAGGCTGAAGTGTGTATATACTCTGGAGGGCCCAAAAATGTGGATGGGGGAATATATTTAAATTTCAGGGAACAATAAAATTCCCAGGGGAAAAAAAGGAGGGTAGTATTTAAGCAATGATTATACTGCAATTTTCCTTCCAGATGTGCTAGGGGGTGAACCCCATTTTGTGACACAGCAATGTGCTGCTGTGGCTGCAGCGGTGCCGGATGCCCATCTCAACAGCCCAGGCACTGCTCCCTCCCCATCTCGGCTCTCTGGTCAAGGCTTAGTCCTTCCAAAGGAAAACACAATGCAGAGAGCTCAAAGCTTTTGGCAGGGAGCAGCTGCTTGAGACAGAAGTCCTCTTTTCCAATTTTTTTGTTAGTGCTTGTCAAATAGCTGCACTGAGCCACTTTGAAAGCGGAAAACACCTTTTGCACAGTCAGCATAGAAAGCCACGCTGAGTTGCTGTTCTCAAAAGGGGTGAAATACAAAACCATAGCACTTCAACCAGTTCAATGCACCTCCTGACAGTAAGGCCATGGGGCCAAGGGTGTTCCATTGCACCCTCCCACCTCATCCTCCTCATGGCTTTGAGCCAGGGCCACTTACACAGCTTGTGGCTGCTGGTGTTTAAATAGCTGGAGTTGACCTTTCCACACCCTCACCCCACACCAGGATCCCAAACACTTCTTTCACCTCTCAGGGCTCACCAGCATGTTCATGTTTTTAATCTCATGGGAGTCCTTGAGCAGCATTAAGACACTGGTACAGGTTGCCCAGAGAAACTGGGGCTGCCCCATCCCTGCAGACTTTCAAGGTCAGGTTGGATAGGGCTTGGAGCAACCTGGTCTAACAGAAGGTGTCCCTGTCTGTGGCAGAGGAGTGGAACTAGACAATCTTTTAAGGTCCCTTCCAACCCAAACCAATCTATGATTCTAGGATCTGTACAAGCAGCCCCAGCAAGCTGAAAAAGCATCATGTTAAACGTGACAGTGAGAAAATATAAAAGCCATGAAAACAACCTGTCAAGACACGGAGCATCCCAGCTGGGATTTGGGGAGAAGGTAGGACTTGGGCACTATCCCACTTTTTGGCTCATCTCCCTCCATCTTCGGCTCACAGAGATGTGTGGGGAGAAGATACAAATCCCAAGTTACAAACGGATACATCCACTTGGATACAACATCCTGCCTGTCTGCTGCAGGGCCAAGGCTCAACCCACACTGCCCAGGAGTCTCCCCTTGCTCCAGCCATCCCCACCAACCCCTCATCTGCTGCCTTCCTCAGCATTTTTTCCTTCCTTTGCACCTGTGGGGACAGGCACACGTTGGGATGTGGGAATCCACTTCCCATCAGCTGGCCCCCTGGCTCTGGGTGTCACATCCTGGGTGGAAGCCAACATCCCACTGCAGCCCTACACTGTTTCTTGCTGGCCTCGTCCAGCAGCTGCCAGTGTGCCGAGAGATCTGGACAGCACAGGATGGGTGTAGCTAAGAAGGAAAGCAGAATGCCTCTGGACGTGTGCACCATGTGCCACACGTCCCCTGGGTGCATTTGGGGCCACCACTGCACCTTGGCTCCTGCAAGCTTCCCTGCAAGAAGGGGAACAGTAGCAACAATTCTGAGTTGCAGTATCTCCTGCTGGTATTTCTGTAAAGGCAATCACAGGTGAAGGGTGGCTAAGCAGCCTTCTCTGTGCCCCATGGTGGGGCAGATAGGAAATGTGGGTGAAATTTTGTATGACAAGAAATGCCCAGGGGACATTCCTTTGCAAAGCCTCAAAGACATTCCGGAGAAAACCTCAGTTCCTGGCCACTGCCAAAATTCTTGCGGCTGCCGCACACCATCCTCCAAACCCCTGTAACAACAGAAGGTATATTAGTTTGTGGCGGGGCTGTGTAACCTTCCCCTGACTGCCAGTGCCAGTCCCTGGGAGCTGCTACCTCCTGCAGCCCAGGTCCCTCCTCTGCCCCCGAGTGCTGCCTCAGGGAGGGATGGAAAAGTCATTCAGCATCCCTCTGAGCTGCTTCCCTGCCTGCATGGCTGACCGCCTCCAGCACCACAGGCTCCCAACCTGACCAAGGAGAAACTGGACCAAAACAAGCATTGTGGAGGCAGAAGGAAAGCAGTCAGCCTTTTTTTTTTTTTTAAAGGGATATTGAAGACCAGAGCAGAGAGCCAGCACAGTGAAAAACAGCCACGTGGGGACTGTGAAAATCAGAGCTGAGGAGAGGAAAATGGGAAAGGTCTAATAAAGAGAGTCACAATATACAAAATACACAAGCGCTCACCTCTGCCAGGAAAGCTGTGGGAAGGGATTGTGGTGTAATCCCTGGCTGTTTGAGGCTGCCCAGGCAGACCCAGTCTGGATCTGCAACTCCATCAAGATTAGACCAGGAAAACTTAGATTTTTTGCCCTGTCAACCTGAAACAAAATGCTTTCCTCTTGCAGCGTTTTTTTACTACATGGAGGAAATTAAGGGAGGTTGGTTGGCTGTAAGAAGATCCTCCAGCCTCAGGTAGCTCCAGACCACATCCACACACCATATGGAAAAGCATATGCTCAGTCCCAGAAAAATTCCCTAAGTCACATCCATGCATGCAACAACCTCAGACCAAAACCTGTGCCAAGCTCCCTGTCCACACTTGGCCCCATCCCAGCACAGGGTCTGGGGTTGGAGAATAGCTGGGTATAGTCATTGCTGCCATCGATGTTTCTCTTCTCCAACCTGTACAAAGTTGTCCCAGACCTGTCTAGCAGTAAGTGGGTACAGAAGGAATGACAGAAGTTATCTATTGAAGGGAATAAAGTCATTAATTACCCGGATAGGTTATGCTAAACTTCGGGGCTGTGTCCTACACACCAAGACACTGCTGGAGAAGCCCACTGTGACCTCCAAACTCAAAAAAACACAATGTCAAGGAGCAATATCTCACAGGTAGCCACACCCAGCCCAAGTGATCTGAAGTAGCCACTTTCCAGTCAAATGAAACTTGTATTTCCTTATCGTTTGCTATAAATACAGCTGTGCTGTTTTCCTGACCACGTTATTTCTAGAATCCTTATCACATGCTCTCAGATAGCCACAGCACAGTCACGCACTTCACAATCTTTCTTTTTCTCCTATTCCCAGCTTTTCCCAACCACTTCTGTTGACAATCCCATCTGTTCAGAAGCTCTTCTATGGCAATGGCTGACACTGCCCTGGACCTCCACATCCACACGGAACAGGTCAGCAAATGAACTTGTTTTCCTTTTCCCCTTCTCCGCCATGCAGGGACCTGACTCACAGTTAGGGATGAACTCAAATGTCACTTCTGATAAACATTTATTTTGCTGAGGAGCATGATGTGTTTACAGGGAGTGAAGTGGGCCAGTGAGAAGCAACAGGCATGCGCCAAGTCTTGCAACATCTTGATGCTTCTGAATACCTTGGTCTCCCGCAAAAGTCATGTTGTCTGGTCCTTGGGGCGTTTTAAACACCAGGGGAAAAATGCATAGAGGAAAAGGATTCTCAAGGTCTTGTGCTGGAAGAGAGACCACGTTGAAACGTGGTCAGGTGGCCTGCATTGCACCAGCCTGGAGACCAAAGGGAAATACCCTGGAGCAAAGGGTGTCTAAGAGGAGACGACAGCTGGCTGAAGGTGCCTTGGTTTCTGCACTGCTCCAAGCCAATCAAAACCTCACCTGCCACAACATCAGCTTTAGACCATGGTTTCTTTTCCCTCAACAGATTAGCTTCTCCCCTCAACAGGTGGGGGAGAATTTTATATATAGTTTCTGTATCCATAGAATATTTGAGGAAGACAAGCAAGTTTGACAGGTAAAAAGGAAGCCTCAATCCTTATGAGACACTTAGGAGACATTTATTATTATTGTTCTCCTGAACCAAAGCTGTTATTCAGCAATACTATGAGCGTAAGGGAATGATTGGGCACCTAAGATTTATGAGAAATCCAGCACAGATTGCGGCCAAAGCTTCCCAACGGATGTGAGTATCTGTAACCAAGTGTTATGATCTCGATGCTGAAATACCTGGGCAATTAATCTATCACACAAATGGTGTAGGAGTGACATTCAGATGGCCTCAAAAAGGAACTAATACCTTTTTTCTCTGCTCTGCATTCAAAAAGTTTCCTTCTTCGAGCTGGCTCAGAAACACCAGGAGGATATTCACTCCTGTGGTTTTATGGCCTTTATTTATCAAGTTCAGGCAAGAACTTAAAAATGGAGGAGGGCTGTGATTTGTGTTCCTATTGAAGGGAAAATGTTGGTATTAAAGATCAGTTGAACTCAGTTTTGACTTGTTCTTTTGAGAAATGATACTTAAAAACCATTTCATTTGTACCATGTTTTAAATTTAAACCAAAATTGCTCCCGTTGTTTCTTTCTGGGACTAAAAACAAAGTCCAACAGTCCTGATCTGGACCAGTCAAATCAGGCTTTTTCTGATGTTCTACAGTTCTGGATCTTGGATTTTAGTTCTTTTCCACTACAAACCTGTAGAGCTTTAACTCGTGCTTTTACAAGCTGCCGTGTTGCAAATCCATTTTAGTCTGACAAGAGACTGTACCTCCTATGTCTGTACAAGCCTAAATACAATGATTTTGAGACCTTACCTACAGCAAAGACAACCCCTTGGTAATTTTATCCATCCTTATCCCAACTGTTGATCACATTTAAATACCCTTTGATAAGCACATCACCAGATACTGTCACACTGGAGACACAACGGAGAGCCAAAGGAGAAACAACTGAAAATGGAAATGCTACTTTCATGTGCTCATCCAGACATAACTTTCCCTGCCACCTTCTTTGCAAAATGACTTTCAGTCACCCAGTTTGAATATACAAATTCTCCCAGAACTTCAGCTTTGGATGTGAGTGGTAGCTGGCACTTCTCTACTTTTTTTCTAGTCAAATGCATCAAAAGACAATGAGGAAGGCTGAATGATTCATACTCATGGAATGAAATGCCATTCACAAACATTTTTTCCATAGCAATTTGTCACTTATTGTATTGAAACCACTTCAGAAGATGTGTCTCTAAGAGCCTTTTGATATTAACATGATTAAAACCATAATGCAATTAGGCAATCCCATAATATTTCTGTATGTTATATGAGTGGGACCTCAAGTGACCACTTCATTCAAGCCCCTCATAAATAGCTGCTCCTAGCAGAAGGCTGTTAATTCTGCAACATGCCTCGGATAGGTGTAGAACACCGAGGAATTCAAATCTTCTCACTCTAGAAGCATTTTGGCTCACCAAAATTCAGCTTTGGTGTTGGATCTAGCCCGCATGTCTCAAACCTTCCAAAATCAGGCAAGAAAGATGCACTTCCCAAGTGCTTCTCTGCCCACCTCAAAACTGATATCTAAAACCAGTGGGAATACTGGCCCTCCAGATGTGTCTTTCTCTATTGGCTATCTAGACACCCCCCTGGGCCTCTATCACTCTTCTGTTGCTCCTGTCACATGTTGGCATCTACGTACATACCAGACTTGTTGCCCACATCTCCATATCAATCTCCTATACCTTGAGCAAACTGTTATGCAAGTACACATAACTTTGCATTCACACAGGAGACTGCATTAAAAAGTCCTTCAGTGAGACGTAGACAAAAAAGTTTTTGTCACCTTCCACAGTGCCAACTATCCCAGATCCCTACCTGCCGGGCAGTTGCATCGCTGGTGTGTGTCTCGAACTTCTCGATGTCTTGGCAAGTGCAACTTTAATTTCTGCCAAGAGAGGAAAAACAGAAAAAGGATTAATTTATACCATTGAAACCAAAGCCTCAAATTCTTGAAAAAGTGGAACTGGGAGGGGATGCTGCCCAAGTAGAGATGGGAGAGACAGGGCAGAACAGTTTGGGAATGAAGAAAGGCAATAAAGTTCATAGCCCTTAACTAGAAATGCAGGGTCTGATTGAAAGCAGGCTGAGGGAGTTTCGTAATGGCCTCCAAATGTGGTCCTCCTGACAGGCATTACAAAACCAAGAGCTGGCAGCGGCAAGTAAATTGGTGATTGTGTCCTTGGGACAAAGCCACATTTCTCAGAAGACCCACTCAGTGGGCAGAAAATGAAGATCTGAAGCAGGTCCTCTTCCCCCCCTGCAATACACTCCTTATGTTCTTGGAGACACCTGGATGGACAGAAGGGTCCCAGTGCAAGATTGTGGCTGAAGATGAACTGAAAACAGCAACAGCATCCCCTGAAATTTTCAGACACTGTGAAACTTAATCTTTCCCCCAGGGCAGAACACAACAAAACCTATCAAGAGCTCCCACAAGGTGGAATTTTGTCAGAATGTTCATTTCATATATAAGTTTGGATTTCTAATGGTGCCAGCATGTCAGTCTCCTGTTCTCTGGGCCCATCTGTGTATCTCTTGAAGGGTAAATAAAGTCCACCTGAGGTCACTGCATCTTCCCTCACTGGGAACATCAACAAAATTAACCCATGTCCTGAGCAAAATGCACTTCAGGGGTAGCATCCTCATCACCCCTCACAGACTTTATAAAAAAACCGTAATTTAGTGAAGAAAATGCAAATCAATCCAAGTAAGTTATTCATTAATGCCTGCGAACCACAGGCATTGGTTAATGATTTGAGAACATGGAGCTGCTGGGGCTCCTAAGCTGTGGAGTCACTCTCTCTTCCCTCCTAACCTTCAAGCCCAACTTTCCATCCCAGTTGAGCCTTCCTATTTTTTGAACTACTTCACAAGTGGGCCAATATTTCAAAAGAAATAGCCTTATATAGAACACAACAGAAGTCCATGCCCAAGATCATATAGAAACTGCTTTATTTTCATAAGTAATTGAGCATCTTCCCGCAAGAAGGCATCAGTTCGGGGAAAATTTCTTTTAGAGAGGAGAGAAGTAAATCAACTTGTTTCTGCCTGGGATGAAGGAAGGCAGAATTGGCTGGAACATTTCCATTTTTTCACTTTGAAAGGACTGGCTTCCTCATTGCAAGTCAAAAGAATAACGGTTGTTGTGACTGACTAGAAATTAAATATTTTGAGAACTTTATTTTGCATGCTAGATTGAAATGTTTTGATAGCAAGTTGATTTGATAACAGGGTGAGGAGAGGGTTTTAGGCAAGGAAAATTGCCAGCTCCCATGGAGTATTTCATTGGTGTTTACCTTCTCAGTTAAAAGCACAGATATATGACTCTCTGCCTTTGGGCACATTCTCATCCTGCTGCCACCCCAGATGGCACAGCTCTGCTCTGCAGCACTGCCTGGCTTCTGCTAGTGGTCAAACATGGGCACAAGTAGGACAGCAGAGCCTTTCTCTGGATACTCACACTGTTATGTGGACATACACAGCCCCATTCCCATCTACACACGTGCCAACCAAAACGTCTCCAACACGAGACTGCCGCATTTGAGCGGTGCTCCCATGTTTGGGAATCAGGCTCAGACAAGGAAGGGATGATGGCTTGCAACAGGAGGAGCAGAAAGCCATTTCTGAGCCAACAAGGGTCCAAACACGCTGCATGTAACAGGGGCCTTTACAGGACCCAAATCTGCAAGGAAACATGGAACAGGTCCCTGCCCCACCAAGTGAAGAGGCACTGGAGGGGCTAAGGCGGAACAGCCAAGTAAGGCTGCACTGCAGGAAGCCTTGGCTGGGTTGCTGTGCATGATTACAAAGAGAGGAGCAGCATAGCTGGACAGGGAAGTGATGACCCAGCAGGACTTGAGCACAACCGGGAACGGAACAGTGCCGATAACATTTCCCTGAAGCTTTATCTGCAGGGTCAAGGTAGTGGAAAGACCCAGAACAACTGAAATAGCCTTCTCAAGGACAGGGGCCCCTGGGGAGGGAGATGCAGGTGCTGCTGGGCAGGCTGGAGCACAGCCCTGGGCACCATCATGGTGCAGCCATCGCACCCTCACCAGCATTTGGACTCTCCCCCATCCCTCATGTCTCCATCAAGCCAAGAGCTCTGCACATCCCTGGGGAGTGCCAAAGGCAGTGGTACCATGGGACTGCTCTCCTTTAGCAGGAGGCAAAACCTACCAGGGATTTAGGAGTGCCTGGTGTTCATTCTCCTGCATAGTCTATTAAACAAACATTGCCACAGAAAAAATCCCTGGCTTGTGGAGACCTCAGTGCAACTTTGGGTGGAGATGGCGAAACAAAACCCCCCAGCCTTTTCTGCTTCCCTCGTTTCCACTGTGCAAAATATTGCCTGGTCCAACACAAGAAGCTGGTTTTGTTCAGGAGAGCAAACTAAATGTACTTTCCTCTAAAAATGTCTTTTCCAAGAGAAAACTTACATTCCCAGGCAATAGAAAACCATTCAATTTTAGGGCAAGGTTGGCTTCTGTACACAAAATTTAAAAAGAAGGTAGGCTCTGGGAATCTAGTATTTGCAATCTCCTTCCTGGGATCTGGGGTTTGCTTTTTCACCTGGGGAATACCTGGAGCAAGTAACATCAAGAGCAGCAGCAGGCTGCCTTCCAGAAAGGTTGAAAACACTTCCTATGGAGGGGATTGCTTTGTCAGCAAAGCCAGCTTGCTCTCGTCTGTCACTTATCCAGTGACATAACAGCTGCATCTCCCCCCAACCACGGCAAGTGGCTGAAAAAAGCCTTTGCCAGTGCTGGAGCCTTCACCACAGCTGATCGCCTCTGCCTGCACCTCTGTGGATTTAGGGAGCCATCACACACTGCTGAGTGCGAGGAAAGGGAAAATCCCGGCTGCAAGAGGGCAAGGCCAGGAGGGTCATGCTAAAACACCTGCTGGGAATGGGCAGTAAAGTCAGCACGGGCTTTTCCCATGGGTTTTGTTAACTCACCACAAGCGTGACAGGACAGGGCTGACATGGGTGGACAGAACAGCGACAGCAAGACAACTTCTGACATTGAAGGACCCTGGCTGTGGTCTCCTAAACCTTGCAAGTGCCTGTCTGTTTTGGATGGGCACTTCAGATTAGGTGAGAGGCAAGGCACTTCTTCAAAGGGGGCAGATTAATAGCTCTTTAGCATTCCAAGTTGTTTGCAGTCACCCGGGGAGGCGAAATCATTTCCCACCACTATCTCCAACAGCTAAGAGAAACACATTTTAAATAGATAATCTATTACAACCATCAGGAGGATTTCAGGGGTGGGTGGTTTTGTTAACTCTTATTGTTTTACCTCTAATTTCCCCGTTTTTTCTTAAAGGCCCAGCTCCTGGGATCATGGGACCATCTGGCACAAAGCAAAAGCAAGCAGCAAGTCCTCCCAGATGGAGCAAAAAGCTTGGAAATAACACCACCTAGGTACAGGGATTGCAAGCTCCTGAAAGGAAACGGAACTTAGCTACCAGAAAAGTTGAAAGAAAAGAAATAGATCTCCTGATTGTGGGGCAAAGAACACTAAGCTAAAGATGTAGGCAGGGGATGCTTAGAGCAAGTTTGCAGACTCTAGGAAACAATTGTGCAGTGTGCTTTGAGATATGAAATAAAAGGAGCGGGGAAGAACGCTTCGCGTCAGGAGGGAAAGGGAGTTTTCTGGTGTCCCTCCTTTGCTTGCCTAAGTAAGGAAAGAGTCTCATTCCAGGGAAATGAGACTATTGGGAAAGCAGTGAGGATCGGTGTTCACTCCCAATTCACAGAATTCCTGATTCCTGAATCCCATCAGAATCACTAAAACCACAACAAACACCTTCAACACAAGCCCCTGAGAAGGCTGAGGGGCAGCTGATCTTCCCCCAGGGGGCACAGGATTACCTGCTGTTGCACCACACATTTATATTTCTATCTCTACAAACTCACAAATTCTGGGATTTCTTTTTCCTACCACCAGCACTGAATCCATCCTGTTTTGCACCCTGATGAGTTTATGGCAAATGAAATAGCACCAAGCGTTACCCAGCATGGGAAAGAACCTTGTCTTCTTCTTTGGAAAGCTTTGCCTCTCTTGCAAATGCCAGCAGTGAGTTTATTTGTGCTCCTTGTATGATTTTATGATGTCTCATAAATGCAGAGGAATTCAAATTCCTACACGGAGTTAAAGTTCTCCCTGTACTACCTGTTTCTGGCCCATTCTGCACAGATGTTTTTACAAGAAAACCTAGTCAGTTTGAGTCTGGTAGAAAATTCCCTTGTGGTATTCGCCTACACCAGGCAGAGGTTTACACAGTAGCAAATGAAGCACTGGTCAGGCTGCTTCTGGGAAAGCATCTGCTGCTCTCTCCTCACTCCTCCTGAGCTGAGATGGAAACTCTACCACAGCCAGCCACCGGTGCTCAAAATCCAGGCTCTGAGATGGAGAAAACATCCCCACCAGCTGCCTTAAAATTATCATCTTAAGCAAACCAACCCAGCTCCTCTCCCTGCCACTTTGCTTTATTTTTGCATGTCTAGAAGAAAGGCCCCTAAAGGACTTTGGCAATTTGCACTTCTCAGTGCAATCTGTATCATATCCCTCACAGACCCTTGGGAACACCCACAGCACACCTGGGCACAGTCATTGCCCACACTGGAGGGCATTGCACACTCCAGCTCAGAGCAGTACAGGTTTTGAACATAACACTCTTGTGCTGTGCCTCCCCTCCCACGTCCCTACCCACCTCTGACCTGCTTCTTCTAAAGCTTTGCCGTTTTATTTTGTGATGGATAACACTGAGCTGGCAGCTGTGAAACCCATTAAGGTTGAAACACTAGGAAACGGTGAGGATGTGGCAATGAGAGGTGAGAGTCTGAGCAGCGGGAGATGAATATCCCACTTTCATGTCCGTCACACCAAGCCCATCTGCAGCACCTCTCCCCCACTCGTGGTCAGAATGACTTATTTTGCTTTCCTTACTTTTTTTCTGTTATCCTTTCCCCGTTTCCTTTACCTACCCTGTTTTTCTCCATCCTTGCCCCTCACCAGTCAGTCCTGGGCCTCACTTCAGACATAATGAAAAGGAGGACCGGAAGGATTTTTCCTTCCTAATCAAAAGCCTCATATGGCACCCCACCATCTGTCCACCAGCAGGCCCTTCCTTGCCCTGGACCTCGAGCTGCTTGGTCCATACCAGGGCCCCTGGCTGAGTGTGGAGATCTGAGGTTTAGATGCTCAGCAGAAGTGGGCAGCACAGATGGCAAGGGTCCCCTCCCTAGGGGACAGAGCCCTCCTCCCCCACAGGCATCAGACCTACACAGGTATAAAGGGACAGAAAACAAAACATGGGCCAGGCATCCCTCTTCCTTCACAGTCTCTGGTACTTTTCTCCAAGCCCTTTTTGAAGCTGTGGCCCAGAATGGAGCTGGCAACCCTGGTGGTACTCAGGAGCAAGTGCTGGCCTCCTCAAGCAGTCATTCCTGTCCTACAGCTGCTCCCCACACAGGCTGAAGGGGGACTGTGGCCACCCCCAGGAGCACAGGAAGGGCTGCTGGGCACACGGGCATCATGAGACCCCCATTTCCTCGCTAAGCCGAGCTATAAAAAGGCGTAAAGGTGCTGCTGCCAGCAGAGCCAGCAGGACACAGGGCCATCCAGCCCCATGCACCACTCCCAGGGAGCCTGCTGTGACACTTCTCAAATCTCGGTAGAGATAAACTTCAACTTCCCAGCAGACTCATGCCAGCAGCAACAGAGGGATTGCTGCACTTATGCAGGGAAGGAGTCCCTGCATGGGAGTGCAAACACAGGGCACAGATCCAATCACTTGCAATGCTTCTGCTTCCCCAAACCCCTTTTTAAAGCAGGATATTGCCCCATGGACCCTATCTTTCCCTTATTCCTCATCCAAAGAGGCAACTCAAAACCATATCCTTCAGCTCCTGCAGTGTTTGCTAACTCAAGGTTCACAGCTTTTGGCTGCACACCCCAGCAGATCCAGGGACTGCTCTCACTAGACACATAAACAGAAGCAGAGTCTGTCAGCTGTAGGTTTAAACTCCTCACCACAGACTTTCACTGCTCCTAGAAAGCAGGAGGGGGTCCAGGTCACCCCAGGTGCCAGGCAGCACTGCCCAAGGCAGGTCCCAGTAGTCAGCATTCTGACCATCCCATTCCTCGCCTCATTTGGCAATAGCAGCCCATGAGGGATTTTTTTCAGATAGAAACAGTTTTTGGGCTAGCCCCAGGGATCTCTCCAGCATGACTCAAGCCAAAGCTAGAGTAAACAGAGAAAAGGAGAGGTGGGTGGAAATGGCTCCAGCCCTGAATTTCACCCCCAAGCCTCTTCTAGAGCTGTGGGAGCAGGTCAGTGGGAACCTGTCTGGAGAGTTCAGAGACATGAGCCACCATCTGCTCCCAGACACATGTCAACATCACTTCAAAGCCCAACAAGGCAAGGAATACTCATCGCAGCCAGAGTAAGGAGCACAGACAGCCCCCAGCAGCATCAACACAGCAAAGTAAAAGGTGTCAGCAACAATAATCTGTGCTTTTGGGCCCTCTTTATTGACCTGCTGAAACCAGTAGCAGCATTCCCCCCTCATCAGAGAAGAGCCTAGAGAGTCCAGTGGAGTTTGGATGGGACTCAACTGAGTATAACACAGCCATATGCTCTGCACTGATGTCCTGGCAGCACCAGAAACCATCCTGGCAATGCCAGTGTGTCTCATTTTCCTGAGCCAGAAGCTGTGGAAGGGGTCAGGGCTGGTACAGCAGCAATGTCAGCCCATCACAACACTGGTGTGTTTGCAATTTTCTCTCCCCATAGCCATGCTGGCTGTGACATGCCTTGCCTGTCCCTCTTCCTGGGCTGAAACCCATGCTGAATCACCAGGTTTAACCTCTAGCTCTAATTCTAACTCTTTCAGTGTGCAAGACTCCTGAAGAGAAGGGCTGGAGGTTTTTGCCTCCCCACCAGTACACCAGGGATGAGGTTTTCCTCTTTGCAAAGTGCAGGCTTCAGCTACAGCATGGACTGAGAAGAGAGAAGTAAATGCCAAGCAAGTCTGAGAGGTGGGAGGGACCTAAAGGAACAGGGAATTCAACTAGCAGCAGCATCACTCATGCAGAGATACATTTTTAAGGAAGGGGGAAAAAATGGATAATGTGACTATGCAAGCGTGCATATGCCTAAAATCTATAATACTGCAAACTCTACATGCAAAATGAAAGAACACTGACCTCAGTGAGCAGTTGGTCAACTCTTCCCAAAATAGCTGTCTCCATTTGGTCTGCTGAGAGCCAGGCAGGGAGCTGTGTGGGTCTGTCCGCTTCCAAGTGGGACACCCGGGACTGCAGATCGGAGGTCCGAAAGTACAGCAGGAGGCTCAGCACCAGAGAGAGCAGGGAGACGCCGGGCAGCCCCGAGCCCAGCAGGAGAGGGAGGCGGCAGCATCTCTCCCCATCGCTGCTCCTGGGGGGAGCCACACACCCCCTGTCAAAAGCTGCTTCGTCGACGCCTTTCCAGCTCTTCTCCTCCAACATTCCCTCCCTGTCCTGAGAAACGATAAATAAATAAATAGAATAAATAAAGCTTCACTCCTGCTCCAAGACGCGCAATCCAGAAGTCTTATAAAAAGAACGTCGAAGGGAATCCCAGTGACAGCAAATCACAAGTAACAGCAATAATGACAAAACTGGATGGGGGGTGTCTTTAAAAAATAAAAACAAACCACACACACATAAAAGGGGTGCAGAAAAAAGGGATCCAACTGCAGCAAAGAGTGCGAGAGGGGAAAAAACAATCTGATCAAGATTTCTTTTTTTCCTCCTGTATTTCAGTCTTTTGGTTCGCTGGTAGGTTTTGGATTTTCTGAGCTGTCACTTTCAGTTCCTTCGCAGACTGGCCAGGAGCTCGCACATGAAAGTCCCCATTAGAGAGAGGTAATTCTCAGCTGCTCCGGCGACGTTGTGCTCTGGCTGGTCGTGGCTCCCCTGTAACATGACACACTCCCTCCGAACTACGGGGCTGGGATGAGCGAGCTGCACGGCTTCCCAAAGTAACCTCCTCTGCTCGCCCTCTCTCTCCACCTCTCCCTTGCTGTATGATTTATTTATTTATGCAAAACGCCGGGGTGGGATCAGGCAGTGGGACGCCCCTGCCCCGCTCGGTCCCCAAACCACCTCTCTGCCGCCACCCCTTCCCTTTGAAGTGACTCTCGCCGAGGTTATTTATAGTGGCAGGAAAGAGATTGTAAAGCAGAGGCTGGTCTCACACCAGCCTGCGTCTTCCTTTCCTCCAGGCAGGCGAGAGCACTTTATGGGATGGTACAAACGGGCTGTCGCGTCCCCCACGCAGATCCTGGGGCAGCCCTGAGGCACCGGCAGTGGGGTGTTTAGACCCCGATATTTTGAGGAGAGCAGCCAGGCAGGGTGAGAAGCAGAGCAAAACATCTGGAAACAAGAGCTGGCAGCTGAGGACTCTGCAAGAAACAAGCGAAGGACAGTAGGGAGAAATACCCCAGGCGAGCAAGCTGCAGTGCAAGGGGGGAACACTTGGGGCCTGATTTGGGGGTACAACCTGCCACGGGGGTTCAGAGGAACTAATCTGCTGAGGCCCTCTAGTGAAGCAGAACTTGCCATCATCTCCGTGTACCACCAGGCACAGGGCACCAGACAGACAATCCCACTTTGGCAGGGAGCAGTCTCCCCAAAACGTGCCGTAGGGCAGCTCCGAGCCATGCGTCTGGGAAACAAAGCCTCCTTCTGTTCTCCAGGAGCAAGGGAGGGCCACCTCTCCCAGCTTTTCTGAGCATAACATACAATATTTTATCCTCCAGGGTGACGTGCAGGCTCTGCTGAGCCCCTGCCTGTCTGTCTGTCTATTCTTTCATCCTCTCCTTGAGCACGCTCAGCAGCGAAGCAGCACAGAGCTCACCGTGGTGCACAGTCATTAAAACCCAGGCAGCAAATTGGTCTCTTAAAATCTGGCTCCCTTGTGGCTCTTTCGCTGTCATTTACACATTTTAAATGAAGATTTTGCGTGCAATCTGTGCTGGAAATTAACTGGCAGAGAAAACTCATATTCCTCTCCGACCCGGTCTCTGTTTCAGGGGGCTGGAAGGGACAGACCTTCTGGGAGCAGGTTAACGCAAGCACGAGCTGTTTCTCCTCCACCAGACAAACCCTGGGAGGGCCTGGTAGCACACAGCCCCAATTCTTTGAATGGCTTCATGCCTTCCAGAGCCACTCACTTCCCAAAATGGGGTTTTAGCATCTCCAAGGCAGGAAATCCTTTCTTTATTTCTTTTAGTGGCTTTTTTGTCATCTCACTGCTCAAATTTGCGATGCTGTTCCGGCACGCGTAGAAAACACCCCTCTGATGGCTGCAGCCTTTCAACAGTTTTTCATATGAGCGGGGCAGAGATGTGTAACCCACAGACTCGGCGCACAAAGGGTGTCTATTCATTTAGGAGGTGTAGCCACCCTGGTGTCCTACCCCCTGCCCAGTCTCTCCCTGTGTTAGCAGCCTATTTCTTTACAAAAGGAAAAGAAGTCTTTGAGGCCCTGGCTCTGCCTGAGGTAAACCATAGTCCATGGGAGTTACCCAAGATACCACCTGCAATCACAGCAAATAAGTAGACAGAGAGAAATGAAAGGGAGATGCTTAGAGGCTGATGATACAGTGTTTGAGAAGTAGCGATTTTCTCAGGAAAATACCAGTTAGCAAATGGTGCTGAGTGTCCTAGAGAGAGCTGCAGTACACTACCTAAAGACTGGGCTTGAACTACTTATGACTGCAGTTACCCACCTGTGTTATACCAAGTTTCACCTAAGGCTGTCTCTCTCTCCTCCCTTTATACCAACCTAAGCACTGAAATCACAAAAATGCACCCTCTAAGTTAAAAATGGAAATCTGCTGGGTGTCTACATCTCATTTCCCCACGCTGGCTGGGGAGAGCTCTCCTCTCTTTTGCACTGATTTTTGATACAGATCCTGCTGTCCAGACATGAGCATTGCCTGAATGACTCTATAAGTGCCTTTTCCTGCCTCCCCGCCAGCCCCTCTCCAGCTGATCAGCTCATTTAGAGGGTATGTCATGGTTGCTGCAGGCTGGGCAGCTGCACTCAGACAGGTTTCATGCAGAAGCCTTAGCTGCAGATGTGCAGGATGGTAATTTTTCTATCCATGAGATATTAAGGAGCTCTGTCATCCCACGCCAATAGAGATGGACTAATTTAGCCACAAACTTGAGCCAACTGCATACGTCGAGTCTGCAGCACTACTCAACAAAAAAGCTGCCTCCAGAGACAGGCCTGGCATGTGGAATCATCTCAGCACTCCTTGAGTTGAACACAGCCCAGACTTCAGCTCTCTCAATGGCCTGAGAGGAGGCGAGCACTGGCCTGAAACCACTCCTCCTGCAAGTTCGTGACTCTAGAAGTTGGTCGAGTAGAAACAAATACTCACTTGTAATCAGGAGTGATTTCACTGACTAGTGACTCATAGAATGCCCTGCATATGCTGAGCTTGAGGCTGTATCCCTCTTTCTTTGGGGAGGTTGATGAAATTCCTTACAAGGACAGTAACCACACACTTCTGTCACTTCTAACAGGTCTTCAGGGTGGTTAAGGACCTTAGCACAAACATACAAAGAACTGGAGCAAACAGAACTCATACATAACCTCCCAAAGCAGCTGAAACTCCTCTGTACAATGAAAAAGTTTCACATCTAGCCCATGGCACTGGGTCAACTGATCAGTTACAAGCAGGTGTGGCAAGACTCCAGTTTGGGCAGTCTCGAGATGGCACAGGCACTTTGTCTTTCTCAAGGACATGTGTACGTGGGCAAAGCACCTCAGAGAGTTTGCCCAGCGCTGCGCTGCAACAGACACAGTGTTCACAATATGTGGGGATTCCTCACAGGGCACAATGTGGTCTCATTGCAATAAACCACAAACCCTCTTTGACCCAAGGCAGGTACTGCAGACATGAACCACTCCATGCCGCAGGCCAGAAATGGATAGAGCTGGGCATGGATGAGATTCTTGCTTCTATGAGCACAGTTCAAGCCAGCAAGGTATCTACAACAGGTCTTCAGCTGAAAAGGGACAGATAACAGCAGTAGGCTTTCCACCTTCCTTCACTTAAAAGACAACCTTCCATTAAAAAAATAACACGTCCTTCCTGTCACTAACTGGAAGTTGAAGGCAGCTTCCTGGAGATGGCCATGTGCTTAATGCCACCACTAATCTTCCCCTTTTCAGACCATTTACTAAAGAGAAAAACCCTACCCCAGTTCTCTTTCTGCTCTTCTGCTTTCCCCCTCCCCCCTCCCCTCGCAGGAAACATGGGGGTCTTGGTGTGCTCGAACGAGCCATTAACTAGCAGCCGACATCTCCAGCTATTGTAAATATATTAACTCAAGGCCTTTCGCTGCATTTATTAGACTCAAGAACAACATCTGGAAACAGATGTTTTCTGAGCAGAGAAGAGAGAAGGAAGGAGGGTAACAAAACAAGGGGGTGGGAAGGACTCTTGCAAGTGGAAGTACACGGTCTGCAGACCATCCCTTTGCAAAATGCTGCTGAGATGAAGCACTGCAAGGGGCTGAGGCAAGCACAGCCACATCCCTCCAAGGCAAGGCAGTGAGAGTAAAATGTCTTAGGGGGCTGCCTGACAGAAACACCAATGGGGGAACAGAAAAACTCATATCAGTGTTCAGGGCCCGTGCAAGGAAAGGTCAGAAAACTCTCACACAAATGGGACACTGGGGCTGAGAGATTTAGGGTTTTTTTTCCTTTCCTGGTCATGGACCGTCCCAGGCCTCACCTACTCTATATCCCAGAGGCTGGCAGGCTTGCAGTGGGACAACATCACCTCCGTAACAGTTTGGCAGCATTTGCCACTGGGCTTGTAGTGTAGGCAAGGTCTAGGGCTCCCACAGCAGCCTGTCTGTCCCAAGCAGGCTGCTCTCAAAAGGCAAGCAGAGTGGAAACCTGGCATGCCAGGGACTCTGAAGGACCAAGGGGTCCTGCTCTGATGTGGAGTCTTGATGTCATGGCTCAAATTTAGACAATATTTAGAATATTACACAGTGTTAACTAGGGACAAAAAGCAAGTATGCACATGCATACTTAAAAATATATCTCATGGCATTATTCTGAAACTCTGTTCTCAACTATATACACTTTGGCTTGGGTACCGGAGATGCCTACGATACAATAGAAGTCTGAGATCAAAGCTTCCCTGCATTTCTTTTGTGGGAAATGCAGTTTTACACATACACATACCCTGGCTTTTTATTAAAATAAAACTAAAACCAACAACTCCAAAAACTAAAACAGAAAAAAACAAAACCCCACAACAAGTATTTTGTCATCTTTAACCTCAGGTTCACAATGGGTATCTCCACCCTTGTCTCTCTGAGATGCAGTTACACATACTTTGCAAGTAAGGTCAGAAATATTGAGTATTACCTACCTAATTTGGTATTTGTTTATAGGAAGCATTAAGTGGCCTATGGAGCAGAACAATTCCCGCCTGAGGAGCTGCTCTAACCCACTGTGGAGTTATAGAATAAAGACACATTTGATCCTTTGGGAAAAGGGTTATGAAAATACATGGAAAAAATGTACTGTCCATGCATAGTAATATCATGGCTGTTTTCAATCACTTGGTCTCCTACAAAACAAAGGGGCTCACTGCACAATATGAAGTCCTAGCACTGGTAGCAGCAAAGGAAGTAAGCAAGAAGCAAAATTAGTAGTATCTGGTTAGGGTTTTATATTTTCATAACCCTAAAATGCCTGAGCTCATTGCTGCCTCCCTCCCAACAAAGCCAGACTGGCTTTGTGCAGCTGCAGTGCTGGGAACCTGTCCCCAGAGCTGTGGGAGAACAATCAAGCAGAGCTGAGCTGTGTCCAGGGTGGGAGTCTGGCCACCAGCAGCTCATGCAGAGGTTGGGTCAGAGCTTCCAAGAGAGGATGGAGCTTTTTCACAGTTTGGGGCCACTCCATCTCCCGCACACCCCGCAGAGGGAAGGCTTTGCCGGAGGAAAGCACGAGACAGCAAGTGGTGGACACACAGTTAAACTGCCCACGCTTGTCCTTGTGTTTTCAACTAACCTCTCACCTTTTGTTCAGATGATGAGAAAAATGGCTCTGAGCAAACCAGGCTCTGCACCCTTCTTCATGGAGGAACTTTTTTCTCATAGCAGAAGCCCTTCATGGCCAAGAAGCATTTCACAGGAAGACGTTTTGTTTCTTTGCAGCAGTTGTTTGTTTTTTTTGTTTGTTGCTGGGCTTTTTCTTCCTTGTTTGGAGATGATTTTTAATTGCTGGTGCCACTGGAGTCTGCAGAGATGGTCATCTCTGCTAGGCTGTTTTTTGCTGGTTTTATCTTGGTTCCTGCGAAGCCTGGGTGGGAAAGAGAAGTTAAATTAAGAACATTGCTACAAATAAGACGAAAAGAAGCCTCCCTCCCTACGGCACTATTCCCCCGTATCTTGCAAACCTAAGAATTTCCACAGCAGCTGTGGGAGATGGGTTTTGCTCATGACAGAGATGTGCCTACACTGGGAGAGCTGCTTTGGAAGTTCTTTGTTTTGGTGAACCTGGGAAATCCCTGGTGCAGAGCATTGCTACAGGCTCTCAGCACAGCTGGAGCAGTACAAAGCTTTAGCTGTAGCAAAGACGTTCTTAGACTGAACACTCAAAATCTTCTTATCCAGGTGGAAAAATATGGATGAGATTTTCATGCATGAAATCATCAGGGCACAACGTTCTCCATCCCAAGGCTGGGGCACTGATGAAAAGCTCCTCTGCTCCCTCGGCCCCTTGCTGAGCAGAAAACCTCCCTCTACTCAAACCAATCTCAGGCATTGTATGCTCAGTTAGTTACTTCTACACCGTGGTGCTCACCACAGTGCATTGGAACGCGTGGGACTGATAAGCCAGGGCACTGATTTGCATTTAGATTTACCATTAAACAGTTTAGTGAAAAGCTACTGCTGAATGCCTTCAGCCTCACTGCACAGCTGGGCTATTCCATCCACCCCAAAGCCCACACTCCTCTGGCCTCCCCCTCACCTCTGCCAAGCAGAGGGCTCCTGTTAATCCTCCACTACCTATTTCTACACACATCACTAAGAAAACCCTTTCTCTTCAGCTTTGGCAGGTGCAGATCAGGCTTAAGCTGCCACCAACCCAGGACAACCAGTCAATATAGGTAGGGTGAACACCCTATGGGGTGAGCCAGAAACCCCAAAATCTTGGGTCCAGCCCAGGGCTGACCAGATGCCACATGCACAGGGGAGAGAGGCAGAGCTGTGTCACAGCTCTGTCTATGAAAACCAAACCTTGCAGTGCCAGGGCAGGTGTGTATCCCTGCACAAGGAGCTGGGAAACCCGCAGCAGCCTTGTATGAACTTGGAAGTTAATGAATCAGAGCTGGAAGGACTGGGAAACCCAGACTAAGTGCCAACTGCACTGGGGGAAGCAAAAGTAATGAAGAAAGGTTCCCCCAGAAGACTGATTGTTTTGGAATCCAGAAGCAAAGGAGAATGGATATAGCAAGCTCAGGAAATTGAAAACAACTTTAGGTAAATACTTCCTCTCATTCCAACACTTGGTCTTTTATCAAAGCTGATTCAGACCCTGACAGCAGCGTGCAAGACAGCTCTGCTCCATCGTAATGCAAAAGACAGGCCCAGCGGACGAGAGGTTAGTGGCTAATGGAGCGGAGTCGGGTTCAATTTCCCTGGAAATTACTCACGGAGGAAAGCCAGGAGACAAGGAGTATGGCTAATGTCCTTCTGCAGCACCACTGTTTTCCCTGTACAGGGCAAACCCCTCACTCATGCCCTCTGCCTCCCACGCCACAGCTCCCTACAGGTCACTCCTGCACACCGGTGTGAGGGAAAGGAAAGCAAAGTGAAGCAGGAAGGGTGTGAGCCTGGGAGCAGATTGATGGCATCAGAGAGCAGCATGGCTCCATGGCAGAGTTTTCCCTCCCACCACCACTGATTTCATAGCACCTGATGTAAATCCTCCCTGGCAGGGTAATTAACCTGCCTTATTAAAAGCAGCTCTACCAGTAAACCTTCAGCCATCTACGGAGTCTCTTCCAGCTTGTTGGGTTTTTAGATGCCACTAGGGGCTCTGCCTCCTTTTAGCAGCATCACAGGGGGACTATGGAAAGATGCTTTTCTATCCCAAAGGGCACACTTGGCAAGACCAGTTCACACGATGGCTGCAGTATTCCAGGATGCAGCATCTCCATCAGACTGGGCACCCAAAGGGCTGAAGCTGAGTGCCAATAAACAAACTTGTCTGAAGCTGAGTGTCAATAAACAAACTTGTTTTAAGAAGAAGGGTCCAGTCCTTCTTTGGGACTCATTAAAGTCAATGGAAAAAAGCTCTTTTTAGCTTCCTTAGTCTTTGCCACTTAGGTGTCGTGCCAGCTTGACATCAGTGTAGTCACTCTAGATTTGTGCTAGTCCAGAAAAAGGGAATCCATTGTGACAGGTCCCAGTGAGAAGAGGGGAGATCTGGGTCGTCTGACCGCAAAACTCACTGTTCACATGGCTAAGCCCAGCATTCCTTTTTTACCTCAGGCATCTGAAATCTCATCTTGATGCACTGTAACATTCTTCCTCTTTCTCCTCAATAAATCAGTGCTGTCCACTTCATGTGCATGCTTCGTCCCTTCTTCAAGTTTAAGAGGCCCGTTGATGATTACAAACAGCAGGAAGTAAAGCATATATAACTACTAGATCAGCATTAAGTAGTAAACAGACCCTTGCAATGGCCCTTGAAGGACATCAGTCTGAAATGGTGGTTCACTTCCTTCAGGCTCAAAAAATATTTTTCTTTAATTTGGCCACATGCTGATACCAATACAGTGATTAAAATAAACTTCTCTGCTTTAAGAGGGGTCAGCAAGGAGACAGCATGGAACCCCCTGTTAGCGGGGACTGCTGCCTACCACACACCTTGCAAATCACAGAATCATTTAGGTTGGAAAACACCTCCAAGATTATGTAGTCTAACCTTTGTCCAATCACCTTTTTGTCGACAAAACCATAGCACTAAGAGACACATTCAGTCACTCCTTGAAAACCTCCAGGAATGGTGACTCTACCACCTCCTTGGGCAGCCCATTCCAGTGCTGGGAAACCCTTTACGTGAAGAAACTCCTTCTGAACTGCCCATCCTGCCTCTGTCAGTGGATGTTGCAATGGATCAGGGCAAAGCCACCACAACCCATGTTTATCCACAGAGGTTTGCATCTCCTGAGGGCTCTGATATGTGTTGTTGAGGAAGGAGCTGCCTCCCACTGGTGCCCCAGCAGTGGGGAACACTGCTTGGCTCTGCACACAACTGTCCCTGCATATTTGGAGCACGGGGGTTTAGTGCAGAGGCTGAAATATCATGCCTATCAGTAGGGCCCTGTGGACAGAAAATAGCAGAGGATCTGGTGGCAGCTTCCTTTCAAGACATACAGGAATAGCAGCACACATCTCTGCTGGATCATGTGGACTGAATTCCTCAGCTGAACTCCTTTGGCTTTGAATTCTGCAAACCAATTTTTCCCTCCTTGGCTTGTTTGTTGTTTCAGGACCACTAAACTACCAAGAATGGTTTACATTATATAACCACCCTGTCCTTATTACATTTCAAGGAGGAGACTCTGACAAACAGCCAGATCTAATTTGTTCTTTAAATTGGCTTCTAGGCCAGACAGTCATGCCTTCCAGATGGAAAATCCAGTTGCACTCACCAGCAAATATCCCAGCGCATTCAGGTCCCAAATCAGCTTTGTCCAAAGCATGCTCTGGCATGCAATTTGATTTTTTACACCCTGTGAGAGGCTAATGGTCACTTCAGTCCCTGGTGAGGCAGCATGGCTTTTTGTCACCTGTACCAGTTCAGCTGTCAGCTCTGTCCCGCTGTCCTGTTATTTTTCCTAGAAGCCAATCTGACAGCTGCAGCAGCTTTATAACTGCCAGATTCGGAATTGGTCTTCCTGGGAAAGTCCTTTCAGGTTGTCTTTTGCAAGGGTGACTCTGTCCTAGGCTTGGTCAACCTGTTTAACACTATCCCAAATCAAACACAATTTTAAGAAAGCAAATGCCACGCTGCTTTTGGATTTGGATCTCTCGTCTCCTGGCAGGACAGAATCAAGAATACGTTCAAGGCTGGTTTAGGTTACACCCAGAGTATGGGCAGTGGCATGCTGTGCATGGGACACAAACACTGCTGACAGCCACAAGGTGTTAAAATCCTGCCATTGACAGCAACAAGCCTGAGCTGCCATTTGCTTTGTTAGGGACTAGTGAGGCAAGGTGGCAAGTGCCTTGAGGCAGCCCCCAAATGTGGCTGGGAGCAGGTCTCCAAGCTGCACTGTTCCACACGTCCAGCTCAGGGAGCTGGTGGGAGCAGCAGCTCAGGCTGAAACACAAAGTGTGTCTCACAGGCAGGCACAATTCCAGAGGCTGACCACTTGCAGGGAAACAGCACTGGAAGATGCCCGTTGTCTGCAAGAGAGAGAGGTGTAATCTGCATAAGGGGGCGGCCTCAGAGAGACAGTCTGTGACTTTCTCTTGGTCCCTGTGACATTTTTTGTCCTTTAAGCCTTTTTGTTGCATGACACATATAATTCTAGGGCTTGTGGCCTGATGCGTAGACAACTCAGTGTTTTTCCCACCTCTGCCACTCTATTGCTTGGTGGCCTTTGGTGATCAATGAATGCTTTTCATTCTTGGAGTATTCCTCCCTTTCATCCTCAGGGAAACAAGGTCACTCTAAACTGCCTTAAGATAAACTGCTGACAAGGGTCAAAGAAAGAAAAAGATGAATAAACAGTCAGCCACAAGGAGTTTCAAGGCAAAGTTATCAAACCCTTACTTTGCAAGCCCTGAATCTCATGGTGCCCACAAAGGCATACTCCTCCAGGTCTGGAAAAGTTCCTGTCAACCAGGAGATCACTTAAAAGCCTGTTTATGTTCAGCTCACACCTCCAAGACACATGTGCCATGTGTCATCCAGGGAAAGGCATCGAGTGGTGCTGAGGGTGACCGGAGAAGCCCTTAGGGACACCAAGGAGTAAGCCTCCCTCACTTTTAATGCTTTGAAGCTGACAGAAGAACAACCATTCCATTGCAATGACTCTGTACCCTTCCCAAGTTCCTCCATGTTTTCAGGGGCTCTGTCAGCCTAGCAGCATCCAGGGCACCGAAACTGGCTCATTGGGAAAAGGTTAAGAACAAGCTTTTTTGGGGCCATCGTCTCTGCACAGCCAGCGCTTGCAAAGAAGGCCAGAAGATTGTCAATCTTTCTGTGGATGCGTAAGATCACTCCTGAACAGCTTTAGTCAAGCCCACGCTGCAGCTGAGTGGGTGGACTCACTTGTAACAAGCACTGCACTACACAAGAACACAACCATAGTGGCTGGCCTGGAAAGAGAGGCTCGGTCAGGCACGTTTTTTGTGTGGGAGAGCCAAGGTGCTGAGTAACACCCAGAAGAGACAGGCATGTCTGCTGCCAGGTCTCCTCTACTCAATCTAACAGTGCCCACGCATCTCCTGAGCCTCCATGTCCCAGTACCTCTTGTAGGGATACACATTTAGCAAACAAGTGTAAACCACCATCAAATCTGAGTGGCTGCACTTTACAGCCACTTCAGCTCAGGCCCAAACAATTGCACAGAGCCCACACTTGCACAGACCAAGCCTGTATATTACCTGGAAGGAATAGCTTGTTTTGGTTTCACTTCCCTGCCCACACCTCTCTGAAACTGCCCTCTGTTTGTCTGGGATATTTGCAGGTTTTCCTGGCTGCCTTCACAAGGGACACTGTGGTCCTAACAGGCTCTGCCTTTGACTCCTGTGCTGCTGTGGCCAAGTGCTTGGATTCCTCTATGGAGTAAATCAAATAATGTGTGCAAAAGCAGATGTGAAAGAAAATAACATATGCAGAAGAACTGACAGGTTAAACTATGAGCAATAACTGCAGGTGTGCAAGAGAGCTCCAGGACTGATGGTCATTGCTTCACTGGATAAAAAAATCAAAAGACTGGAGGACCAGGCAGCTACACAGTAGGATCCAAGTTAAATTCGGGAAATTTTTCCCCCAAAACTGGCATTTTGGAAAGAATGGAGACTGCAGCACCAAACACTCTCAGGTTGTAAACAGCTCCCACCAGGCCCCATCCCCTTTGATGCTCCCCTTGCATGGGACTGGGAGGCCCAGCAGCAAGGACTTATGAGAACTGGTTTCTGAAAATAAGGAAAACAAGTTACCTGAGGGAAAAGAAAACTTAGGCTTGTTTCACTTTGAAGGCTTGTTTGTTTGGTGCTTTGGAAAAATGAAGGAAAACAGTGATGGCTTGGATGAAAAGAAAAGCCCAAATGCAGAAAGAAATAATGAAAAATTAAATATGTTTTTTGACAAAAGCATATTGCTGGCCCCACTGCTGTGTCTATGTCAGACATAGCTCGGCACCAATGAGAGTGCTCATGACCATTGTTGGCAAGAGCCACTAAAGAGCTCACACCCCCGCTATTTATATAAATTGTGTGCAGTTTCTAGGAATGGTATGGTTTCAACAGCAGGCATATTTATAAATCAGTTAATGCCAAGGTGTTGCCTACCACACACCAGGCTCACCAGCTTCCTCTACTTGCTCTGCCTCCATCTAGACAGAGCCCAGTTTGCAGGTTTTTCCACTCCCACCCTACTATGCCAAGAAGCACCTGCTGGGGATCAAAGCCTCCTTCCCTCAGGGAATCAATTTCTGAAGTACTCTCATCTGGCAGATTTCTTGGGGCTACCCTTCCAAAGAACCATGCAAGGGTTGTTGTGGGGAGCTGTGCTGGAAAGTGCATAGAATCACAGAACGAATCCTAGACTGATTTGTACTGCAAGGGACCTTAAGGATCATCTCATTCCAATCCCCTCTCATGAACAGGGACACCTTCCACTAGAGCAGGCTGCTTCAAGCCCTGTCCAACTTGGCTCTGAACACTTCCAGGGATGGGGCAGCCAGAGATTCTCTGGACAACCTGTGCCAGTGCCTCATCACCCTCTAAGAATTTATTCCTAATCTAGATCTCTCTCTTTCAATTTGAAGCCCGACACTAAGCAGTTAAATATCTTTTCTGGTGAAAAAACAGAGCTGTGCGAACAGCAAATCAGTCCATCAAGCTGCCACATGCTCCCAGCCTCATGAGGACAAAACCACAAATGAATTTTGATCATTCAAAAATGAATGATCCAAAGTGGTCCTCAATATCCCCTTTTAGCCCTAAGCCAACTGATCTGCAGAGTCATGAACTATATGCAATTCTACAATATACCGGAGGGAGGGATACCTTTCTTGGCAGAGCTGTGTCTCAGTTTACACCACAATTGCAATAAAATCATGTTATCTTTATTCAACTTCGCACAAATCTGTCAAATCTATCCTATAGTCAAAACCGATTGTCTCACAAAATACACGTTATCAGTTGCAAGTGCCAAAGGAACTTTTCTTCCTTCTTTCTTAGACAAAACACCTTCTTGCCCCAGAAAATGAGCACATTACAGGTTTTCTTAAACAGTAGGAGAAACCTGTGTTGTCATCAGAGCATCTAGTACCCTGAAACCGAAAACCCACCCAAATACTTCCCCTGAAATGAGAAAACAGAACTAAAAAGCTCTGTGTGGATCCAGCAGTGGGGTCCACAGGGCTTGAGCTGACCCCTCAGGGTCTGTCACTTGAACCCACAGCCATAGAGATGAAACACACGTTTCTGGGCTCGTTTTCCACCTTCTCCTCACATAAATGATGTGACCCAAACTCAGGTTGCGTCGGGTTGGAGGTGGCAGCTGTCACCCAGAGTCACTCACACTCCTCACCTCAGCAGGACAAGGAGAGAATCGGGGGGCACGTACCTTCCCCATCACGGCATCTCCACAGGTAGAAGGGTGGGACCCCCACCTTCTCCTCAACCCCCCTGGTGCCCACTGGGCCGTTCTTCACTTTTTTCCTCCCCTCATTCCTCTCTTTTTTCCAGCATTTTCCCCCTTCCTTACCTCAGTTTGCCACTCTGGACAACCAGCAGGTCTGAAGGGCTGGGCTGAGCCGCTAGGACCGGCTGGAACCGGCTGTACCTTAGGCAGTTCCCGCCTCCCCTCAGACACCTCTCAGCGCCAGCGCCATCACCGGGCATTCCTGCGTGTCCTCAGAGAGAGGATTCAGCCCCGCCGCCATCCCCAGGCAGTTCCTGTCTCCCCTCAGACACCTCTCAGCCTCACCGCCATCCCTGGACATTGCTGCCTGTCCTCACAGAGACCCCTCAGCCCCACCGCCATCTCCAGGCAGTTCCTGGCTCCCCTCAGA